>QCXZ01000053.1:28617997-29188199 GCA_025024175.1 Rhyzopertha dominica
TCTGTGATCTAACAGGAAATCTCAACAAAAAAATCCAACGACTGTTCAACAAATTCTATTCAACAAAAATACAACCCAAGTACTTACATGCATCCAGCGGTGTCCTCGGTATACGTATATCGAGGTATCCACTGAAATATCTGAAAATTAATTACAAAAAGGCTGTTTCGGGTATCGTGAACCGAAACGAATTGAATTTAAAAATTATAACATTATTGAACAATCAAAGCATAACTCTACCGTTGTAATAGAAACAGAACTATAAAGGCAAAACATTAATGCAAGATACTAACGAAACTAGTCAAAAGATTGAAGTTAATGTTAAATAATACTCGATTACTTGACAATGAGAAAGAGATTTGAAAGTACAATATAAACTGAATTGATTTATATACAATGAATGAACGTGAATCTCAACGAAATATTAAAATAACAAGTAGTATACATAGCTTAAGTTCGGGGCAATCTCTTCAGGTCACAAGGAACTGGTGAACATCAAAAGTAAATAGGTGCGATGACGATAGGCTCCCTCAGGCTAAGGCTAACGATGAACGGCTGTATATGGAATCCCGTGCCCCGCGATATCACCAGAGATAACAGGCCCTTGAAGAAACTCCTCGACAAAGAACGACAGTACCTCTGCGTTGTAAATACTATTCGGCACTATTATAACCGACAGTAAAACCCTAGAATATCAGGTTCTTTAGCTAGAGAGCATTTTAAATGAAACTTACAAGTAACCTCAGCTGGTCGAGGGTCGGCGTAGAAAATGTGATTAAACTTCCACACAAACGATCGAGTAGGCTTCCGAATCCCCTAGCTCGGGCAACATTTGCTAGCGCACAAAAACCAAACTAACGTGCGAAATTTCAGCAAATATACGTGTAACTAGTCCAAATAATCCCTAAAATCGGTGAGTACACTATAACCACTCAAAATGGAACCTAGCTACGAAGCTTTTACTCGATTGTGATTGTGTTTAATGACAGATTTATCCAGCTGAGAACGCGATTCTTATCAAGATACAAAAAAGAATGGAGCAAGAAACTCTCGAGCAGGACCGGTCGAGTAAACCATGAAATACACGAAGCAACGACCTGTTCTATTAAACCAATACATATACCAATGAATGATTGAATAAATGTAAAAAATGACTAAATATAACTTTTGCTAAATTATAGCGTTACATGATATCTAACAGTTCTTTAATCTTTAAGGTTACGTTAAATTGGTTGTGTTCCGTTTCCCATCTCTCGTCACTAAAACGGCGTACTATTGCGGTACTGTAATGTATTTAGTATCTGTATAAGAAAATGAGTTATGGCACCATGAATGTATTACCTCATCTACATTTATTAAACTGTCGGGGGGCAGCCGATAAATTAGAAACTTTGATCCACGGCAGATGTCAATTACTTTGCCGCCAATATCGTAGATAAGGGAGGTACATAGATGAGCAATGTCACTTTTTTGGTAACAGCAGCGCCCTACAGTGGGTGTAATCCAAAACTTTCAGCTTGATAATGTTGCCACACAAATGACTTTCTAATTTGACTTCTCTTAAGCTTCTGACCGTTCGATCTGACATAGAGCCATTTCGAATTGCTCCACGATCATTTCTTAACATCGAGCTAATGACTGATCTAAATCTTTAAGCAAAACGCCTTGAAAAACGTTCATATTTTGCACTGGTACACCGATTTCGATTTTGTCCTGTTCTCCGACAATAAGTTCCCCTTTCATTAAAACTCTAAAACACTCCACTTATTGCAGACTGGTTTACTTCCAATAAATTGGTTCTATTAAATACCTTAGAGCCTTAGACGATTCATTATTAAGTTTCGAAGTGCTCGCTATGAATACCAAAAAAAGAAAAAGCAACAATAGACTTTATTGTACCAATAATTAGGATAATGGTTTACCTAGAATCATAACTTTGAATGCAGTTTGCCTATAGAATTTTCAAAAAAGACCCGAAGCCCACTACTTATATAGTAAATTATATAAGTTAAAATATAAATTTGAAATTTAATAGATTTGTGCCTTAATTTGGCTAGGAATATAAAACCTACAATCAGTTTTACTTTTTATACGTAGAGTACCAGTAACATTAGAACAATACAAAATTTAACTTAGGAGAGAAATGTTCCTGAAATACAGCAGTTAGACAACCTATTACTGTTACTTCCTTCCTTCAGAGTAAGGTGATAAACCATATCAAAATGATTTTGTAATTACTCCTGATCTCTTTGTCAAAGATGGTGTTCGATGCAACATTAAAACAAATTTTAGAAACAACGCACTAAGCCGATAAAATCTAAACTCAATAAAACAAAAGTACAAAATTATTTTTAATCCCTTACTGTTTACTGCGTCCTCTACTTTTGCTAAAATTTGTTTCAAGCTGTTAACCGTTACCAATGATTCTGTTTCAAAAATTTGTAAGTATAATGTTATTAAATGATAATAAAAGATTTTTAAAATTTTACTGTTGATTGTACTCGATTGTAAAAATTTTATTCAAATGTGACATCCCTTACACACATTATTTTTAGCAAATCTTTCATACAGCGATTTATAGCACTTTCTAGAATTAAACAACAATAGTTTTTTAAGAATCCAACAAGAATTTGAATTATGGAGAAGGCGGGCTTTATCTCGCTGGTAGAAACGTCTGGAATTGTGAGTTTGTGTACGATTCTATTAATTTTAACGACGGATTACACTTTTATCTTTTCTGCTTCTAAATTTTTAGCACTTCATTGACCTTTCCTGGTGTTACTAATGTTAAATTAAATGAGTTGCACTGGCACTATGATTTAGATTACTTTTTCATGAACCTCAGTACTTCGCAAAAGATTAGTCATTGTTTAATTTAATGGCTAAAACAACGCCTTCACCGTATGCGACATCTATCAGAAAATGATGGAACACCTCATTATTAAAAATTTTGACAAATAGGTGAGGTACCAGTCTGCTGAATAAAAGATTGCCACCTCATCGAAATATGTTTAGCGCCTACACTTGAATAAAATAAGATTCTTACCCCGACATTTAGTAATTATTAGGTAAGCTTTTTTTCATGCAGAGGCGTACGCCCGACCGAATTATATTTGAATAAAAATGTCTGTACGCTTGTGTAACAATATTAGCAAAAACAGGCATTTTGAGCCTAACCGCAGTTATTTCCATCTAACAGCTACGAGAAACCCTTTACAATTTTGTACCTGGATTTAGGAACGTCTGGCAAATTCATTAATTCGATGAAAACGTTTCCCCGTAGTCTGGAAAGATATCAAAATCAAGAAGTAAGAATGAATTATGCAGGTTTCGTTTAGAATTGAATCCGACCGCAGGCACAGTCTTTCGCTCCGCGGTTTTGTTTGRTCTTCGGCCGCGTACAATGCTCCTTTGTCATTAAAACTCGGTTTTAATCTGCTTCATTACAAAACGGGGCATTTTCCGAAGGCGCTCATGTTTTAGCACACCCCCAGCTCTAGCAGACTAGTTAATTATTCCGCTCCCAAATTCGCGGCTTGGCATATTAATTTGTTGCGATGCATGTTCGTCAAGTTTGTGTCACTGTGGATTATCAATTATTCACTGCGGTTCGGAGACTGTCACTCCTGTCTGGGTGTCGAAGCTGCCTTTGAGTGGGATCAGCAGGGGCCAAGTTTATGCAAAAATGTCGGGTGTCAAGTCACGAAGTTATTACGAGCTTTGCGGACTAATCCAAGACGCTGTTCTGCGAAATAAGCACCATAAAGAAAAGTAATCCGCGGGGCAAGTCGTCGTTAGCCTTGTTATCTGTGTTACACATTCTCGCACTTTTGGATTATAAGTCACGGTTACGCTAGTACCCGCAGCAAGGAAAAAGCTGGGGCTAAAATAAACGTCTTCCGTATTTAGAACGAGCTTTGAACGAAAAAATACGTTCATATTGTAAGGTATGTTTTCTGCTCGACAATAATCATGACGATGTTTAGCTCTTAACAAATATATAATGTAAATGAATAAAGACTTGCAATGCAGGCGATGTTCGGCGTCTTGCTGACAGAGCTATTACAAACAAAAGCAGAATGAATAACCAAGCACGAGTTTCAAATATCCTTAATAAGGACAACCGATATATACTGATAAAAAAACCAGGCCATCACATACTCAATCTACAATTATCATACAACCATCTACTTCTTTGTATTGCTGCATTTTCGGTCATTGGAGATACTAAAAGGTAGCGTACAAACTAATATAACAGACAACGGCATGTCAATAGCACTCAGTTGCTCAATACACGTATTATCGCAAAAGTTAACATCTACTTATACTGCTTGAACACTCCATTATATCTCAATTCTATAAACATACATACATAACCAGAAAGAAGCTCGACAAAGCTACTTCCTTAATATTGATCTGAACTACCAACTGCTATAACAACACAATAGCTTAATATCGCCATTTCATTAGTTCTATTATGGTTTAGTTATCGAACTGACTGTTGCGCAGAACACATACAGCCGACTACCTCTGCAGGCAATATAGCCAACTGCACCACTGTAGCATAATATGACAACAGTATACACAAAAGTGCTAAGTGGCCTCCTTAGCTAACAATGACTTTGAATTCACATTTTTACCATTTAGTTCAATACTAATTTTCTCATCAACCTTCTTTCTAAGCATCAATATATATATTCATACCTTTACTCTCGAGCATAGGTAGTATTGTCATCTCATCAACGTCCTAATCGCTTTATACACTGTAGTCAGAAGCAATTCAGGACTAAGCAGGCATAGGTAACAGTGAACACACGTCGCACCACAAAGCTAAATAGCATCTCTAAAGCTATCAGTAACGATCAGGTACATCATATAATGTTTTAGCACAAAGCCATTCTGTGTACTGCATGCAAGAATATTCAATTGATAATTGCATCTCACGAGTCTTACACATCATCTCTAAAGCTGTAAGCAACACTCAGATAAAACGTCCAGCAGTTTTATAACAAGCCCATATACTACAAGCGATAATATTCAGTGAGTGGTAGTTCACATGATAATAACAGATCAGGCGCACGTGCTTCCAGTTCTTATATGTAAATTTTGATTACTTGAATCCTTCTTAAAATAGTTCGTTCAATACGTTGTACAGTGCAGCAACCTAATTGAAATTTGACTGAGCTTCACACAATTTAATTTAGGCCTTAATACAATCAATGCACTTACTATACTTTATATCTGTTATGTTTATCCTTGATCTATTATTATACCAAGAATTATTGCATTATCGAAAAGACGAATATACAATTTATAACCAGCAAATTTATAATCATTATCACCAAAGGCGAAATAGAGCATAGTATCATCAGTATAGAGATGGTAGTAGCAACTACTTTTAGTGCGGGATACAATAGTTGGTGTGTTGAATAATACGAAGAGAAAGGGACCTGAAATGGATTCATGTGGTACTCCACTGGACGACATGTCGGGTGAGCGAGACAGCTTCCTACTGAATAACCATGATACAAATTTACGGGCACACGTTTTGAAACCGACATGTTGAGGTATCGCTAGTAATATTTCATAATATATAATAGTATTATAAAAGCCTTGAGAAGGCGGGCAGCATTATTACAATAGAATTTTTTTCTAAATCTAGGAGTACGTCATTCATCAATTGTATTAAAGCAACTTCACAGCTATAACCTTTCCTAAATGCTGAGTGACAACAAGGTAGCAAATTATCATTATCCTTTAAGTATTTTGAGAAAATACATTAAACTCTGTTAGTCTAGCAATTTTGGGAACTGGGCTTATCAGAGAGGCCTTCCACATATTATAAGTGTTGTTTTTATACAGAAATTGATTATATGCATTCTGAATGGTATACAGTATCTAATGAGATTCATTGATATGCAATCGTAAACCCATGCTTTTGTTTAATAGTACACAGCTTCCAGCGTTGTCCAAGTTTTAGAGTGAACTTCATAAGAATAAAAAATAGATTAAGGACCAAGAAGTTTGGTGGAGAGCGTGCTCGGAACTACTTCAGTCAACCTAAATTGTATTCTGGTGTTAGTACAGTATGAGCAGATAATCTATTTTAATAAAACGTACCCTATAATAGTGCAGCCCAGATAAAAGCTCACTGCAGAAGCGGCAAGGGGATTGTGATAATAAAACGTAGTTTGCGAACAGACTCTAGTTTAACATTATAAAAATACAAAAATCTCGTTTTACAGGAGACACGTTTCATTACTGTTGTGCGATAAGACTTTGAGACCCCATAATCGTCTATCAAGCATTGCAACCCCTAACGCCCCGGATTATCCAAAATCTCTGGTTCGCAAGGGGTGCCTTCTGCCCCCTAAGCCGTTTCCGACGATGGCCACCAGATTGCTGCGCGTAAATTTGTGTTAACGCGTCTGCCCTACACCGCGACGCAGCTTAAAACAATATTATCGCCGTGTCGCAGTKCACGACCAGCGGTTCACCRCATTACAGAATGATTATCCGCCAGCGTCGCCTGCCAAAACGACGCAAGTTTTCCCGATATTTATGAAAGCCACAGCAGACCAGGACGCGCGGAAAAGCGACTGCAATTGTTTTTGAATCATGCGAACGATGCAACTTGCTCTCGGGAAATTGTTGGACGAATTCCTCTGATATGAACCTATTTGGTGTTGAAATTCAAAATTGACGCCAGCTACACGCGCGCGTGTGACGTCCCACAGATGACGCTTTTCGATATTTTGCATGTAGGATATGGAATACTGAATTTGTTTCGTTCTCCCGTTCTTCGACAAGTTGTAAATTATTGTAGTGGAGCAGCTACTTTGAAAGTAAGATACCAACGACGAGCAACTAGTATGAGAATATGCAAGAAGGAGACCGTCAGAGGTTTTTCGCCGACTTCGGAATGAACCAAAGTAAATTTTCAAAGGCGAAAACGTTGGAGTGAAGTGGAACCACAAGAATATGCTTAAGAACGAACAACTCTAAGTCCTTAGATTACACGGATTGAGACCTCTTCTTACCACAGTTCGTGACATGTAAGAGTTACGAGTAAAAGAGGCCTACAAAACACAAAAGGAAAATGTTGAGCAAAGTACATTAGTTTAAAATAAAGAAAACTCGGAAGGAAAAAATGAGAAACTGTTTGCTCAGTGATGGGCGCGTAGAATACTCCTTGTAGATTACGCCATTATCTACGCGTAAACTATGCAATATTCTACTTTAAAAATCTACTGTAGAAAATAACATTATGTAGATAAACAGCAAACCAGTAACATTTAGTACTTTTAACAGCTCCAAATGCCTCAAATGACAGTATTATTTTGTATATTATTATTTTTGTTACTTCCTAACCAAACAAAATACTACTTCGTTGTAATTAAAATAACTAGACACACGTTAAACAACAATAACTTGTTTCGGCATACAGTTGAGAAGGCACAAGCGTGTTTTGGAGCTCCCAATCGGTCAATGGGTTCTTAAATGACTGTAAACTGTGATTCTATTATCTTTCTTCTCTATAAACGGAAGAAGACGGGCTATTTCATATGCTACCTATTATACCTAATATACTCGTAGAAGAAAAGACTTCGAAATGCACGTTTTGTCCCAAAGAAGTAAGAAAACCGTTTGGATATTCTGATGACTTACTAAAATAAGTTATGCAAATTTGTAATATAAATATTTAAAACCTGCAGTGCTTTAAAAACATTTAAGAATTGACCCATAAAACAGGGAAATTGGAACAAAATAATTTGCACAATACAATTAATATACAATAGCCATAATATACTCGTCTCATATTTTCTACTCAAAATCTACGCCAAAATGCTTTATCTACATGTTCTACGCGAGTAATGTAGAAAATCATAATTTACGCGTAAACGCCCATCACTGTGTTTGCTGCAGAAACCATAAGTGTAACAAACTAGGGACAAATATATTAGTGGAGGATATATCTACTAGATCACTCAAACAGGTTGCAAAGAAGAGCAGCATTCTTTTAAAAAGTTGTGTTGCTTCAGAAAGAAAAAGGGAACCCATATCAAGCGCTTGAGTTACCATTTCCTCAAATTTTGATAAATTTTGGTAATGTTTTCCAAATAATAATAACTAATAAATACAACGGAGGCTGCCCCGTATGTATGTTCCATGTCACCTTTCCACGATTCTCAACAAACCTTATCGCTCCCGTTAGCGCCACTCACCCCTAATTTAATTCCGGACGTCGGTGACGCGTCGTACCCGATACCGGTTCCCGTATAACGTCAGCGGGCGTCACAGTTGGTGCCGGCGGTTGCTTATCTCGTAGCATAGGAATGCAGATGATGCGGCTGCGAGACAGACAGGAAGCGGCAATAACTCCGCAGGGCGCAAATAAACTACGGGACACGCTGCACAAAATGCGAGTGATTCAAGATTCTACGGTGGTGTACTGCAGCGGAGTGAAGTTTATGCTGTTTCGCTGGGAGCGTGTTCATTAGTGATGCAAAGGTTCCTTTTACGGAAGTGTCAAAAACACTTATGGCATTATAGATATGTACCTGTAATAAAACTCGAGTTTCTTCACAACAATGGGGTCGTCCCACAATTTTTTTTTATTTTACATTTAAAATGTACATAAAAATTGAAGCACAAAGACATTTTTCGATTTTATCCGGTTCTTCTTTGCCGAGAAAAAAAATGCGAAAGTATGGATTTTTCAATATTCGTTTCCAATGCCTCGATATTCCGCCACGGAGATGACGTAAAACGAAAGCTAAAAACACCAATAATAGCCAGTGCTCTAGCGGCATTGCAAGTAATATTTGTTTACATTTTTTTGAGCTGCGTCGCGTTGCCAATGTGGGCAAATTTTCTCGATACCGTGAGGAATGTACTCGTAAACTGGCATTGTGACATTGATACCTAGGTCAACTTAAGGCGTATTTGTGAAAATAACTTAAATCATCCTTCAGTCACTTCATTCTGTAATTAACAGTTCAATATAATAAGCGCATTCACTGGCCTTTTGCTGAAATACGAAAGCACTTTAACCAACGAACCTGCTTTAGAACTAATGTTTTTATTGTGAGGAATTAAACGGCGCTTGAAGCTTGATAGTGTTTAATTTGTATACTTTAATATGACAACGATATGATAAAACTGTCAGGACGAACTCTGGCCGTCGTTAGAAAGAAAGCGGTAAAGTACCGCTGACAGCATCGCACGTTCGCACGTGCTGCATGTGTCACATGTGTAACGAATAACCTTAACAACTCTAGCCATGCGTTTTTGTTTACATAGTTCGGTCAAACTTTCGAGTTTCGTATTTGTCAGATTAAGTGGTGGAGCAAGATGTTGTCGAAGTAATGTTGTTTTTTTTAATGTCAGAATGGCTTACGTTAAGAAGTGTTTTGTTCCGTGTTGTAAGAATACTACTGCTGATGAACAGTTACAGGTTATTCCTATGTTTACATTATAATATTGACGTTGACGGTTATACTTATACCTTCGCCCCTCTCTCTCACTCCCATTGCATTATTTGTATTTCTCTGGCTATTTATAGGACTGACAACAGTGCGCATGACGGAAATTAGGAACCTTTTGCGTAGTTGTTGGCGGATTTAAGAAAATGTTTGAAACAGGGTAATTTTTCTACCGCCGTTTGTTACGAGTTGAATTAATCTGAAAGCAAAATAGATGCATGGCACTAGTATCCATGATGTAAGCAATAAAAGGCATAGGTTAAAACTATCAAATTTTAATGTGCGGGACGAACCTATTGTAAGAAAATTATGTTTTTAAATTGCCATATTTTCGAAAATAAATACGCGAATTTTGGAATGCACGGTTTTGTCTCCAGCGAACTATTATATCATATTTTTCTATATCAAACAGGTCAAAACCTGTGTCCTTTTCGATTCCTGTTAACTAGCTGGTGTAAACCTGCTTCAATCGGTCAGTTTATTTGCATTCTTTGAAAGACTGCACAACATTCCATGCAATTGTGGAAGATTAAAAAAATACATGGTAAGTTTGAGATGACCTTCTCAAAACTTCGATTTTCAATACCTCTAATGCGAGACGCCTGCTCTGATAAATTTTACACAAGGTTCTATAATCTTCTCGAAATGCATCACACTCGAGAGCTTTTTTGCCTTCTATTGAATCTTCTATGATCTCATCGGAAGGTTGATTTTCCACATATTCATCGCGAGATGGTTTCGGCATTGTACCACAATTAGGGGTTCTTTCTTCTGCTGATGAATTTTCCACAATATTCGGACTTCTTTTCGAAACAGAGGTGATTTGTTTTAATCCCAACAATCATAAAAATACAAAACAATTTAAAGTTACATCAAATAACAGATTCTCGCCAAAATACCTCACAGTGGCTCTAGATACGTTTCTAACGTACAGAAAACAGTAAAAATTACAGACTAGAAATAGCATCCTCCGTAAGCTTGTTGGTACAAATTGCGGTGTAAATGCAAGTGTACATACTTCTGCAACTGCCTTGCTTTATAGCATTGCTGAGTACTGTTGTCCTGTCTGAAAAAATAGTCGTCACACTGGAAAAAATTGACACCCGACTAAATATTGGAATGCTACTAATCACTGGAACAATTAAGCCAACCCCATTACCTTGGTTTCCAACTTTTTCAAACGTTGCTTCTCAGGAGATTCACAGACAGTTTGCTACATATGAAGCTTGGCAAAAGTATCTAGTTTCTGATTTCGCGAGATTTACAAGAGCTACCTTTCGGCCAACTTTCCTTCGTGCTCCTTACACTACTGAAGATGGATAGTGTTGTTTGGTAACTTAAAAAACATGATGTATTCAATCAGCAGCTTGTAGACGATCCTACAGAAAAGGTGGTAGGAACAGACTTCCCGAGAAAGTTTTGGGTCACTCTCAATCGCCTTTACACTGTCCATGGGAAGTGCAACTTTATTCTTAATAAATGAGATCCCTCTATGAACCCTTCTTGTGAATATGGAGACTCCTTCCAAACAATTAAACATATGGTTAACAGATGCCCCCGTGCACTGTGGCGTGGTGGTTTTGCGTCTATCCATAGTGTTGATGAAGGTGTTGAAGATTGGCTTAAGACAACTGAGATCTGACTGGAGTGTTCTTACGGTTTTTCTTCAATACTCTATCCAGATACATGTATGTACGTATCTATTCTGGACAGAGCGCAAATGTGATATTTCTTGTCGTTAGATGAAAAGATTTTTTCTTTGAACGCTTTTGTAAAGGTCGAGCGTAGTCGCATGTAATTAATAGTAAGGTGTAATCTATTAATGGTATTCATAAAAATATGTAATAAAAACTAATATTACTGCAGTTGAAAGCACGAAGAATATACTTGTACATAAAATAATACACACTTAAGCTATTCCTCTTATAAACGGCAACAGAAGAAATGCAGTGAACACCGCGTCGCGTAGTAAATAAATTTTCCCCGCTGCCAAGCAGAAAAACGAATAACACATCGGAAACTACTGCGCCCCCATTAAACCGCCAGCCGCCAGACTTCCGAATTTAACGGCGGCAGGTCCCCCTCTATCGCACGCGACGCATTGTGCGAAAAATCCGATATCGAAAATTAATATTTCCATTCGGAAGACGCTCGCGGATATAAATTAAATCCGATCGAGAAATATATTCATCAGCAAATGAAATATGTCATGCGGGTTGGAAAAACACAATTTAATCCCGCGTTCGGTCGAATGACGTAGATGGGGAGGGGGTGCAGTACGCTCACCTCAGCCCTTGACGTCTTAATCAAATTTCTGTTCGATACGCGCCGCATATTGGATGCTTCCGCATGCTCTTCGCGGGTAATTCAATATACCTACGGATGGCCGGCACGTATTATATGTGATCCGGTTCCATTTGGGCCCGTGCGGCAGGGGCAGCCGACTGATTGGGTGGTACACCTGCTGCGGTACACGAAAATAGCCATTGCTAAGGGATTATATTGGATATCTCTATGGAGATGGCCTTTGGAACATCCTTAGACGTCTAATATGGTTGAATCCCCTGAAGGGCATAAAGGAACCGGAGCTCAGAGCTTGAAAATGAATGACAGCTACCTTTCGGGTGTATTAAATCAGCAGTGACTGCAGATATTGCTTCAGTTTCACTAGTTCTCATGTTACTGCACAAGTTCCGGTCGTTATTGTTTACTGGAATTTAGTTTTTATTGCGATTATTTGAAATCAAGTTGCCTTCTGACGTAGACTCATCTTACACCCCATTTTGGGGACAATTTTGCGAAAATCAGTATAATTCACCTAGCGATGGTTTTACAAACCACAGCGTAGGTTGATACGGTCTGTAAGTACAGGAATCTACATTGCCGATTGCCAAATCAGCGCTGGATCCCATTCAAATAAGGTCATTGCATTATAGGGTAACGTCAACTCCAGTCTTAGGTTTGATCCGAACACAAAAGGCTTTCCCTGTTGAACATTTCTAAACATTCAACTCCACAAAGTCCAACTTCAGAAATGTGCAATTGTCCAAACGCTTTCAGGTAATAATAGCCATCATTAGTCCCTTATACAAAGTAAAATAACCACAAAAATAATTAAAATTTAAAGTGACTTCAATATGGAAATAGTAACGTTTGATTGTAATGTAGCAGTCAGGAAAACTTTGATATCAGACACTGAATACTGAGTTGCATTTTCAGATGTAGTTATTGAATTAGATGAAGGTGTACAGGCCAATTTTTGGTTTAGTATAAAAAAACGAAGTTGTAAGGTTAGTGGCAAAAATATTTAGTTTTTCAAAATCTATTGAAGTTGCTTAATAAAGAATCCATTGCTTCCTAGTAATCAGTGAACTAAGAACCATTTTGCTCGTCATAGCATACCAGCTGAAACAATTTTCTGATCCCATTCTTGTGATATGAAGCACACTACCAGCATTCTGCATTACTCGTATGTCACCTGTCTAAAGGCCACGTCAAAAGGTCAATTCATACTCTAAAAAATATGCTTTTATAGGCATTTCGTTCAGAAAGTGATCTATATTTGTCATGGTTGCAATATATAATAACTCTAAATTAAAGAGTATGCCCTCCCTTCCAATTATTTATGTCACAACTGTTAAGTACAAGTCTACCTACACAAAAAATAAAGTGAAACTTGTTTTCATGGTAACGTTTTGTTTAAAATATTCATATTGATGAGAAATGGCCAAAAGAAACAGTCACTGGATTTGTGCTTGAGCCAAAATCTTTTTAATTATAGCTTCTATGGTAGCTCTACAAATGTATGTGAAATAGGCTACATATAAAGGAAGGTATATCTAGCGAAAGTAAAAATGATAATACTCAAAATAATATCAGTCTTCGGTTATGAAGATAACAAACTTTATAACTTATAACAGAGCAACGTTTGGCCATTCACTTCCACTTGACAGCCGAGACGTTTGAACACCAGACTAGTTCGTTGCATTTAATCTTTTTCGATTAATTTGTGCTTGATGTCATTAAACGATGCACCTAGCACACAACTGAAGATATCTTTTTGTAGGCTTTCGAATAATTCACAAAGTTCGAAAGACAGGTTTAGAGTAGCAAGAGTAGAAGTCTTTGAAAAGGAATATAAATTTTTAGGATGAAGTACTGAAGTATTTTTCAACCACATCGTTGTATTTCACCATATCGAAATCGAAGCAAATGTGCATCCGAACCCACGTGATGTAATAGCAACGCAACCTTAACTGATTCTTCATCCCTTCAAAGTTTGTTGTTCTTAGAAATACTATGAACGGCGTCCGCCTCTTTGCCCGTGTATACGATATATATTGCACTTTTTAGATTTATGCAACAGTGCACATGGATGCGACTGACCTAGCTGTCTTTGAGGTATGGAGCTCCTCCGTGGAGTCGGACATGATTAATTTTTGTTGTGCATGTTATTCTGACCTTTCTCTATAAACTTCTAACACCATGTAATGTATTAAGGGCAGATAATTGACGACGGTTAAATAATTATTTTAAGGTACGTTCAAATAAACTGTAGCCTCGATTTAAATATAAGGAATGCTAAATACTTTATTTTTTGGAAATACGTACATGTCTTAACATCCCAGGAAATCTTATCAAACTGTTTGGCATATCAAGTTTATTTATTGTTACTGCAGAGATGATGTATTTTGTATTTAAATAACCAAATAAATTTAAGCAGAAATTTAGATGGCAATGCCATCTGTCAGCATTACACTGACATGATGACAAAGKCATCTAACTGCCATTACGGGAACTACTTCCTAAAGTGACCTGTACCTGACAAGTTGGCATGCACCTACAWATATCAACTTAACAGCAGGKCCCCACGGCACTTTTTGCAAGCGGGCAAGAACCGAGATACATTAKAATACATGTCTATGTACTGATGAGCTATAGTGATAGCGAAATTGATCTATATTCAGTTGTTTCACTAGAATAATGTAAGTACATAAAATTTCTTTTGTAACGTATGTGGTCGTCGTAATGCTCATAAAATAAATCCTTTGTCTCAGTATCTTAAATGATTTAGTAAAAACAAAGCAGATCTCAATGTATAACAACTAAATAAAATTTAACATTCACAGTTAAATTAATACTGCAATTTGTGGCAGAGTTTACACGCCATGACATTTATCTTGGTGTCCCTAATGCACGAAGTGCTTGCCTTTGTGTCAAAATTTAGTTCCTATTCAAGTTATCGCGACAATTCCTTCAATGATATAAAATTCCACCCTTCCTGTATAACTTTGGCGCTGGATTTTTTTCTGATTTTCAAAAATTTACAATGTCTGGATACCTACCTCAATGTTATTTCGCAGCGTTTAAAGCGAACTTGATGTGAGTATGGCAATTGATTTGCATTTTCAAAACGGATGTCAGCTTTTACAAAATCTGAGGAATACTCTGAAAAGAAATTACATCAAAAGCCCTATCAATAATGTAGGTTTGACGCTATATATTTTACGCAACATATTTGGTGTTGAAGCGGTATAAATACTGAAGGTCCGCGTGAAGTCGTCGTTGTATTTAGCTGAAAAGCTACCCATCAGTAGATAAATAACATAAAATAACATAAATCTAGAACTGCATTTTAATTCGAACTAATCAAATTCGAAATTTATACCGTAAATTTAACATGTGGAATGCATTTGCCAATTTTTGTGTAGATCCACCACTCTAAATAATTGCACTAAAGTATGAATTTCACTTTCAAGACATTATCATCCCCCACATTGTAATACCTGTCCATCACAAAGAACGAATCCCAAATGCACTGCGGGGCAGAGCTATTCAAACGGTGACAACACGTTAGGACAGCAAAGCCCTCTGAGCTCCCGATAACGCCAGGACCGACCCGGTGTGCGACCACAAAGGGTTATTGCGACCAAGAGCCATTTCCACGTGGACCGGACAGGTCTATCCTGCTAAAACCTCTTGGTCTACGGCGCAGCTGTTTGCAGATGATTGGATAGGACAGCGGAGGGTACAGATACTTAAAAAGATAAGGTATAACTGCAAATTAGGTCGATGCGATGGAAGGAGAAAAGCGCGATCTCGATCTATTTATTTCGCCCGAGCAGATTATTGTGTTTTATCGGACTGCAAGCTTAGGAAAAAACAAAACCCACTCCAATTACGGAATTGCCTTTGCCGACAATGCGCTCCAGTAACCGCTAAAAATAAAAGCTAAACGCACATCGAACACGTGAAGGCTTAGCCCCATTGTGTTTCCGCTATGTAGGAAATTATTTCAAAGGCAAAATGCTGGCGAGCTCCAAGTAATGTAATTACTTTATCCACAAGCGGGTTTATTTAATTAAAATCCTAATTTGTAAGTTGGTTTACGGCGACCCTAACACGAAATTCGCGTGCCCCGTCGACCTACTCCCGGAAAGTCCCTGCGTTTTGGGGGAGATTAATATGAAACGTCAGTTATCCTGTCCGATTGAACAGCTACGTCAACTGCTTTTTTTTCATCTGCTAACGCCCTCTCGTGTCAAGGTGCAGTCGTCAGTCATATACTGTTAACTTATTGTGCCAATGTTGAGGTAGCCAGGACTTTTTTTACATTGAATACACGCCCTAGCGCGCAAAAAGACATTAGGCCCAACAGTTATGTTTAATCCTTAAAACTAAAAACGCAACAGCAATCAAATGTCCCGGATATTTTTTTATATGTTTGGAACCGAACTAAGCGTTCTTTTTATACTTTTATTTACAGTTCAATAACATTCTTCGTTTATATACGTGGTCTATTTAGAAACCTTACTATTAACTGCTCCAGCAATTCACCTGGATACATTATTTTTCGATGCCCCATTCTCTTCAGTATATCCGGATGTAACTACATTACTTTACACTTTCCTTGTCTGTTTATTGTTATCGCAAGAACAGTTGCCGACGTTCGACGTAAATAGTAGGCCGTATATTCTTTGGCATTGACATAACCAAGATAGCGTGCAATTTTTAATGGCTTGCTTTCAAGGGTATAATATTTATTAATCTGTTGTGAAATACAAGTACCATTGCAGTAGCCCAAGGAAATGCATAATTTCATTCTCTTCCACATATATGCTGTTTGGAAGATTCCCTCGCAAAGTTTACAACGTCTTCTTTGGTTGAGACTACCGATATTTTTGGAATATATTCTTTCGATAATTGCTTTCAAATAGCCTTTAGTCGCATATCTGTCTTTATATTACTACGTGTTAGCGGATAATGTGACGGCGCCAACGCCATCTATAGACTAGAGTTGCGGGAATGCAGACGTGTTGTTAATAGAACACTGCAATCATTGGGTAATGATCCTGACAACAGATAGATGGTGGGGAACGTCTATTGTCTAGTATATTCGATCTATGGAATGTTTGCGAAGTTGCGAAGAACTTCAGTAAAACTTATCGAACTGTCAAACCGAATTTCTATGGATGACATTGACAGAATATTATTTATAAGCACTTGGAACCAAGAAACGGTTAGCGTGACGGCCGCATCCATCACCTCCTTTCGCTAGTGTGAAACACAAAAATTAACGTGCCAGCCGCCGACTTTTTTGGCTATACTATCGCCAAACATGTATGCGTAATAGGCTCACATTCCAAAGTGCGACATGTTTATATTATTTCGCCGGTGATAAGGGTGATTTGTGTGTTTGCGCCCAGATTTCCTGGGCCCAGTAATTGATGTAAAACGTGCGGGTCGCCCATTTATCAGGCCGGCAGTAAAACGTTTTCATTAGGAACGGGGCTAGGTGTTTCTTCGCAAGGTAAACCTAGGAAGGGCGATATTGTACGGCATTGTGCGGTGTTTCACCTCAGGATGGAATTGAAACCAAAAGGGTTCAGTTCAGCATGTATCACTCACGTTCGTTGCTCTCTTGATGAAAAGTAACTATAAAATTTGACACGAAAATTTGAAAGTTTTGTAAAATACATCGAAGGTAAACTGCACTCTTGTTAATGTAAATTCTAGTCATATTTCGTCCCAACATTAAAATGACTCTAATAAGTACAAGCGAAATGTCAGCCTCTCACCTTGAGACAATGACATTTATAAAAACTTTGATTTGTCAGTATACATGGAGGCTCAAGCAATTGAAAATCAGCATGWGMACAAGCATTGTATTCCAGAAAGCAAACCGATTTCTAATATTTCATCGTTATTTCTAATAGCTGTCTTAAAAGGGTCTTCTAGGAGCCTTGAGTAATATTCCGTGTTAACCTTTTTGTCGTCTTGCAACAATGTCTAGGTAGGTAGAATACTTATCCCCTAAGAGTTGCCTTTTCAGTTTTGYCGATCATTGAATCTATGCTCGTTGTCTTTGAAAGATTTGCTCTGTTCATAAGTACTTGTCTCAGATAATGCTTCTTCCTCAAAGTGTGTCTTAAGTCATCTGTAAATTACAGAAGATTTTACTTTTCATTCGTTAGAAGTTTAATAATAATTAGTTGGTCTAAGCGAGGATGAACTGCATTCTCACTCATGGCTACCACTAGTAGAGAGTTTATTTTTTCCAAGGCCTACTTTGCAGTGGTACTAGGATACATTGTGGGGCAATAGGCGATGGCGACCACTTCTCCACATGTGCCTGTTTTTAGAAGGAAAATACAAATATAATTTGAATTTGGCCTTTTTCAAACATTTCTTTATGGGAATCATAAATAGGATTCCACAAATCATGGCCAAATTCCAGTTGATATCAAATAAGTGTGCAGTATAGTACCTTTAGGTTCTCATCATTCTTGAACTTTTTACTGTTGCACACAACAACACCAAATATTTTGTAGGCAGACGATCTAATATATTCAACTCATAATAAAATAATGCAATCAYGTTTGTCGCAGAAATGCTCCGCTCCAAAAATACGTCATCAGTGTTGTACACATGATTGATGCCATTTCTTCTAGAAAATGATTGTACATATCTTGGAAGATCTTGAGATCACATATGCTTAATGAACAACTAGCGCTACTGCAAAATAGAACTGGCGCTCTATATTGCACGTAACTATGCAGTATTTGTAAAAAAATGTAAGGCTACTAGTTTTGTCAAAATGATAAAGAGTTAATGGTAATATTCAACAGCAATATTACAAGAACTTGATAAATAGTCGTGTATTTAATATTAATAATAATAATAAACTTGTTCCGTACTGACTTATCCCAACATACGTGCATGTGAACTAGGCTTTTATATTTCTGTAAGTTTTTTACGGTTTACCTCGTGTTTGTTTTGAAAGTCAATGACGTAGAACAGCCCCCGGATTTTGAGGGTTTTATTTTTTAAAGAAAACGAATTACACTACCGATATATTGCTTTCATATGTTGTTGAGATGCCGCAGTTTTATTTAAGACATCGCTTTCAAAATCACGTTGTATATAAAACCAAATCGCCAAACTAATATTTACCTTTCAATTCTACCCCTTAACTTCACAGTTTTGGCGTGAAATTTTAATCCTCCTCCCCGTATGAGCCAGCGCCATCCCTAAACATCTCCCGGGTAGGCACTTCCACTTATAACTAAAATATTACTCTCTCAGAACTTCGCTGATCCCGATACAACGAAGTTTTAAGTATTCAATACTCGAACGTCAAATATTTTAACGTGCTCTCGCGGATTATTACTGTTAGATCAGTTGCGCAAAGCCCGCCAGTCATCCAGGGTTCGGGGATTTGGCTCCGTGTTTTTGCACCGGTTGAATAAGGCTAATTAAAATTCAGCCGGGGGTGTTTAAATTTTAATTCGCAATTAACTCGTGGAAATTAAGATATAAAAACGTGCACGGTGGACCGAGAGGATTAAATCAAGCTCCAGGTTGTTGGCTTGGTAACATGACGGCCACTGTGTGGCTTGCAGTTATGTCAGGATTTAAGAGGCACTAATTGACAAGCTGACAGTGGACCGTACAGAGCTCCACGGCAGAGAACGAAGCTATTTTGAATTTATACATATCCGTTGCTCGCGGTTTATGTTTATGAAAAGCCTTTGAGGGCAATAATAATGTAAAGCTGAATTTACTGGAATTATTTTAAGCTGGTCCAAATGATAAAAGTCATATTAAGTGAATGCTGAATTTACTAACGAAAAGTAGGCCACTATAATTTAAGCAATTTCCTACTACTAATAGATCATCCGTAGTAACCCGATATAAAATAAAAGAAGCTTACTAGTAGCTACTATAGAATTATCTATCTGTATCCTTAGTACGTCCGCAATAGCGAGATGTAACATTCGAGAAGAAGCGTATGAAGCTTCACATATAATAACACATGTTCTCCGAGCGTTTTACAGCTTCGCGAAAATTTCCAATAGGGCCATAAAAATATACGTAGCTATAAAATCGTTGATTGCACAATGTACAAGCTGCGGAAGTGGTACGCCAGACATTTCAGATTTCAAATTCTACCTTGTGGTGACACTGCAACATGATTGCTGGTGAATATAAGTAGAATCGTTGTAAATTATTACATAACAACAGTGTAAGTCTCCATGCATCGCCATGTAGTTTAAAGAAAAAAATGGCGTGTAGTAGTATGAAAAAGTTGTAAAATATGGAATCAAAACTGTTACAACTCAATCTACTTTGTATTCATATTATTTCGTCAAACGCTGCTTAATGAGCTTTATTACAACTTAGATGGACAACCTTGAATTTAGTGAATAAGTAAGTAAGTGTCATGATCATTACAATATTGACTTAATTGATTATTTTATATTTGATTATAAAAAATTAGCGATTACTGCACTGATGAGCTGTAATGACAGCGAAATAGTACTATCTGCAGTTGGTTGAGGTGTAGACAGCACAGCATAGACATGCATTTTAGCGATTACTGTCAAAAGAAAGGTACCAGTGGCGCGAAGCTAAAGATTGAGCAAGACCAAAAAATAATGGATAGGGGTGTGAATGAGAAGAAAGCTTTAAGGTCTTCTACAATCGTTAGAAAATAACAGACGAGATATTAAGATTAAAATAAAAGATAACAACTAATGGATAACCATTGCAATTACTTGAGAAGGCAAAAACCAGCGACAAACTGTACAGTCAATGCTCACAAAATGAATCAAAATGCAGAGAAAAAAACAGTACAGTAAATATAGTAAATTGGAAGCTTTTAGGTTCAACCACAAATGATTAATAGCGTCGCAAAGGTCGCTGGCGCCATAAAACAAGAGGAAATTGGACAAATATTTAAAGATGGCCTTAAACTTACGCTTTAATCCACATTTTAATTAACAATTATAGTCCAATCTCATTGTTGAGTATCTTTCCAAAAATTCTGGAAAAGATTATAAAAGCAACATTTATTGACTTCTTGGCGTTTGATGAATAGCAATATGGCTTTCAATCCAATAATGGAACTGTTCGTACGACAACTAACCACTGAATTTATTTCAAGCGAACTCGACCTAAATAAGCATGCTGCAGTCGTGTTTGTCGATCTGTAAAGGCCTTTGACACAGTTATTAACCATCCGTTACCGATAAACCGCATTTGAAGTGTGTTAAAAGAGTGGCACACAACCTGTATTTTCAAATAAAATATTTTGTTATTTATTATTACGGAACAAACAACTATTGTAATTCAGGCAAAGTCCGAAATTATTATGTATTTCGGGCATTGCCATTGCATTGTACTGTGGTACGACAATTTTAGGTTAGCCAAATTTGTGGCAGGCAAACTCCGAAATAAGCTGATATCACAATTGCAGACGGTCGAAACTTGTCGTTGCCTATTCWCATCTCGCGAAATTAGCGGACACAGTTCTTCAACTGTACCAAAAAATGTACCACTAACTATGGTAAATGTAAAAGATAAAAATTCTTATGCAAGTATCACCATTTAACACCTTGTACTAATAAGTGACATAATTAACACTAAACGTACTGTATAAAAGTCCCTATAAAATATGTACCTACTCTCAAAAAAGTGTATCATGCAGAAGCCCTAATTCTACCCAAAGAGGCCTCAATATTTTTTCAGTTGTTCTTCATTTAATATGAAAGTTTATTTTATTTGTGATTGCTCTTTAACAGCCAATAAATTTTTAATATAAATTAATTTGTTTTTCTTATATGGCAAACTGTGCCCCGTACTCATACATAGAATATATTGACAGTATGATACTAATGCATTGGCAAACCTAAGATTATCATACAAGAACACAGGCAAAGTTCGAAATGTCCAATAATTTCGGACTCTGCCTAGGCAAACCTAGGTATGACTGCATAACGTATTTTGCCGGTAAAGTATCAGTTCTTTCCTTGACCGGGTCTTCAAGATAACTTTATGCTATGGTAGAAATTTTCCAACCATCATGGCCGGCAAATTCTCATCATTATTCACGAAATAGGATGCTGACGATCTGCGGAAGCAATGTCTTGTACAGGTTTGTCGATTAGGAAGCTAGGTATATTATTGTTCGATAGTTGCAATATCAAAATTGTAAATATAATAAGTTAATTATTTGAAATAGATCTAAATAAAGATCGAAACGTTATAAAAATACAAAACTTATTTAATTTAATTATTAGCAGCCTAAACTWACAAAAATAAACACAAGCAATGACAAACTGGACTCCACAAAATAAACGTCTATATTTTTTCGGTAATTTGCGGTATCTGACCAACCTTGTTTATACCAATAGGTTGAATCCTGCCCTTCTTATTTCAGTTATAAGTGAGGAAGAAGAAGAAGAAGAAGAAGCGCAACATGTGCTTCTGGAATAGCAATTTGAAGCTATATTCAGACAAGCAATAAAATGCAGAATGCGCGTTAAGCAATAAGGTTGGGCATACGACTTTTAATGTGACCCGTATACTAATTTTGAAAACGGCATTGAAGTCTGCGCAAAAAGTGCCTTTGCAATGTTTTTTACTCTCTTATACCGACATCAATTTCTGTCTATTTCTTCTGGGGAGAGTTTAGCATTAAGTGTCCAAGAATATCACATGTTCCGATAATAGGGCAATCGCTCGCACACGTACTGAAAACATAGCACCTATGATCGACTTCATTGCATTGCATTGCCAAAGAAGATTATGTAAAATTAGAAGCAATAACTTAGTTTGGAAAACATCCAGAAAATTAAATAAAATTAAATAGTTAACAGAAAAAAATAAACTAATTTCAGAATTCGTTTACGCAAATATCTCTCATTATGTTTCCTAAGAAAAAAGGTTCTTACGAAGGCTAACTGTAATAATATTTCAAATTTGATTATCTTTCTAAACCAGTGTTTAATAGGAGTATGGAAGATAAACAACCCTTACTAAGAATTACACTTCCCACCCCCCGCCATTCCAGCCGCAGCTGTTTTGCAGCTAAACGAGTTCTGCGACTCGAATCAACAAACCGTCCTAGTCCAGCTTCCTGTATCCGGGAGGCGATGGCCGTACACGAGGTCCTCGACGGTGTTTACAATTTCAGTGTGCCATTTCCTGGAAGGATCATTGCCGGTCGGAGGCGGCGAAGATCGTAATTTGTTGCGCTCGTCGTTTGTTTTGCTCTCTGCAGCGTTGCTCGGGGCCCGCTGCATAACAACGAATGGCGGCGATATCTCAAAGTCGCGAGCAAGGGTTCCGGCCAGATGGAGAAATTTAATTTTTACGGTTGGCCGTTCATAGATCACGGTTTTTGCCATATTTGTATAGACAATTACAAAGTATGCGCTGGAAGTTAAGTGCAGCGGAAGTATTCGAGTGCAACTTATTGGAAGTCCAGAAAATTCCAGTGGAGTATTTAGCTTTGGTGATGGCGCGATAAGGCATACGTGTTGTTAGGAAGTATCGAAGGTGTGCTTTTAGCACACAAGATTTGGTGATAACTGCATTTAATTTGCAGGGTGGTTAATAGAGCCAATAATTAAATAGATATAAACCACTTATAATGATTGATACGAGAAAATCGTGGTTCTTCCATTATAATGAAGCATACCACCCCTAGGTGTTATTGTTGATTATTATTTTGCACACACGTTGTTCAGTTCTCCTCTCCTAAAGGTAAAATAAGGCGTTAGTAACACCGTTTTGACACTGATTCCCTTGTAGAAGCGGTGACCCCTGAGGAAGTGCTAATTGCGATGCCGAGGCTTCCTTCTTAGCGAAGCGACCCCTTAGTAACTCTCATCGTGACGCTAATTCCTTGTGGAAGAGGTGAACCCTGAAGAAGTGCTATTCCTGACTTTAAACGCCCCTTCTGGGCGAATGGACCCCTTAGTAGCCCTCATCGTGACGCTAAATTCCCTCGTAGAAGAGGTGACCTCTAAGGAAGTGCTAATGAAGTGAAGTGCTATGTTGCATTGAGATCCTTTATTACGTTATGCAACAGGTTATTATCCAAACTACATGTGTACGCCCTTACCAGCTTCAACCTATACTATTCGAAGGATTGTATGAGTTTTCTTTTTATTATAGAGTTCCAAAAATAACCGTTTACTTTTACATATATTATTGTTCATACTCTGGACATTTGAATACTTTGAAATCTGATATACTGACATTTAAACATGCATTCTTGTTGGTAATGCCCTTATCAGAGATCAAAGTCTGTCAAACTACCAAGGATATCCTACAATGTGGGTGCTCTCAAAGCTTAAAAACCTCACATGAGAGACAGTGATGATGATTCCCTTCGAACTCAAGGCAGGGCCTTGTGAGCATTACATTCCTACGCACCAAAATGCCGAGACACCACTTACTGCAGGACACATCATATGGGATTTTATCATGCGAGAACCACGCTATATAAGTAATACGAGGCTGTCTTTATTGTATATGTTTCCCCCTTGTATTATGTGTATGTATTTATTATTTATCTTGTTTTGCTTGTCCTCTTGTTATGTACTCCTCTGCTTTGTCTTTGTTAGGTAGTTGTTGGGTATACCCCTTCTTGTCATTCGTTATATATGTTTAAAATTTTCTCCACAGCTTAATTCTAGAGGGTTTCTATAAATGATATCTGATATATTTTAGTATGAGATTAAGCATGGGAATTTGTATTTTCAACTATTCTGCTGTAGTGTTTTGTACAATAATCAATAATCGGAGTTTCGTAAGTCTTTTAGGCTATGTATTGTATTTCTGAGGTTGTGGCTACGATAAGCCTGTTAAATATTTGTGCTGTGATTGACTAAAAGTTGTTGACTGCAGAGGTGACCACGACCTTCATTACCAATAAATATTGTTATTTCTTACCTTTGAAAGAAAACTAGAACCGTATACTGTTGGAAAGTCTTTATAAAACTATCAATTTCGTGATTGTAACATGATCTGCAATCTTCAGTCTATCGTGCTCATTGATGTTCTGTGATCGCCGTACATATTGCAGATTGGTAGCAGTCATAAAAAGGCGGCACAAGGAATTCATCATTTATAGAAACCCTGTACAATATACTTCACGTCAACAACAAATATTCCTGGTTAATTTGATTCTATCACTGATCACCTCTTAAACAATTTTTCAAATCAATCAGGTCGTATTGAGGATCCTCCTCCAACGGTATATGACGCAATGTGCGATACTTAAGAAAATTCAGATCTAGCTGAACTATTTTAAACACAACGCAATTTTGCTTCCTACTAAATAACAAGACAATCACAAATATAAAGTAGCATACTCATAGTATTATGAACTTTTTAAATTTAAATCTATGACCTAAGTAGGTTATGTAGTAATATAGAAACCCCTGCATATATTCTAAAGTGAAAGTTAAAAAAAGTTTGAGATAAAAGTTGCAAGTTGTCAAGAATCTTCTTTCTCAGCTGATAAGCTTTAACTTGGTTTGCTTTCCAAACCACTACAGAAGGTTACATTTTTCTTTAAACTTGTCTAACCGGTAATGAATAGAAGCAAAACTCAGAAATCAATATCCGAGCAGATTTTAAACTATGCATTAGAAAATAGTCCCTAAAAATTATTGTTAACATCCCCATTACCATTTATCGCAAGGGACATCCAATATAAGATCTTTATTATTTCCAGATTAGTTTTGACAGCGATGCCCTATCGATTTATTCGCTCTTTCAAACGTTAATGTTCCAATTTTTTCCTGAATTATGCCAACGCAGGTACACTCTATTTGTGTCGGTTTAACAAATTTATGTCACGTGGAACGTCTTTAGTAATCTGTTAAATGATTTCGATCCAATCCCATCTCCATAAACATCGAGAGAGTGTTCACATACGAGTCTTCCTCTCGGGAGACCAGCGTGGAATCCCCTGACGTGGTATCTTGTCGTGAATTATTGAGAAATAGGCTGTCACATTTCGGCAAAGTGGAGGTGCGGGCCCACACTGACGGACGATAAGTGACGAAGGAAAATTCGATCTCGCAGGAACCGAACGAGAGCCTGAAACAGACATCGAGTTCCCCACCGGTATTAGCGGAATTTTGTGAGTGAATGCAGCATCATAAATGAATAAGTCGACACATAATTTTGATATGAGTGTAATCCTTATTTACGTAAACAGCTGCGACAAAATCCCTGATGGCTGTATCTTTGATGGACGCATAAGTTGACACGTCTATTTTAAGTAGAGGATATAGGTAATTGTGAGCTAAAATTAATATGAAAATAACTATTAACCATTCAAATCAATTTAATTTCACTGGTTGTTTTTTTTTGCCAGACGAATCCAAGGAGCTCAAATGCTCATTGGGCGATCAACAATGTTTGACTTTGCACTTATTACCGCTAGATATATGCCTAGGAATGTTGTTTTCGACATTTATAGATCTGAAAATTGTTTAGTTCAAGCACATAACTACCATTTAGCAGAATGACTTCTTCCCTTTGTTCACATATATGAATCGCAACTGAAATTTGGGGGGTCACGATGATCCACTGGTTCCTCTCAAGTTTTTGGGTCTTGATTCCGTCTAATATGACTGGAACTTGTAGATAATTGGTTATATTTCTTGAATACTGCAGCATTTGTTCGTAATTTTGGCTGGGTTCACGTCGAAGCAAATAAATTCTTCTGAGATTACTTCATTGCATTTTGTGTTCATGAAGGCGTAAGGGTGCTCATTGGAAATTAAGTGTTGTGAGGAAGGAATTATAGCTTTGAAGGTATTGCCAACTGATGGAGTGGTCAAGGAATATAAATGATAATAATAATAATTTCCCAAAGATACTACGGAGCTTCTAAGATAAATATGACTTTAATTTACTGTAACATTTAATCTCTGTATTATTTCAAACAGTAAGGTATTACTTATATTTGGTTCAAACAGTAATTTATTGAATTTTAATTGTTCAGAGATTTGATTGGTTTCCAATAAATAATCTTGCGGTTCAATCATTGAATTATGGAAAGTATTTAATTTCGAAAAGCTAATAGCTACCAATATTTTTTCTAACATATCGTAAATTATTTGGAACGCTGTAGTAAACTGCGGTATAATTATTTAGAACTGAGGATAATTGCATGCTTCGATATACTCTTTGATTCTGAGCGAAAGTTGCTGTCTTTTGCTCAAATTTTTCAATTGATGGCTGCATTAGTGTTTTTTAAATTTGATTTGGTTGCCTGATAAAGAATCGATGGCTTTATCGTACTTTTCGGCATCCTTTTGATCAAGATTGTCTGTGATAAATTTTAAAACATGACCTAGGCCATTAATAAGATCTTTTTTGTTATTTTATTTTGCGCGGGTTTTAGCTGATCAATTTGACTGGGAATTTAGTTTTGCAATGTGTCAAATAAGATGGTAGGAATTATAAAATTATCTGCCATAACCAGGTGAATGAGATGAAGTTTCGAATAGGTTTTTAATTCGGTAGTACGAGCTTTGAAGTGAATAAAATTCTTTAGTTACATCGGTTTTACTTGTGCCTTGCCTAATTTTAGGGGTAGGAGTCATGGATTAGACTTTAGGTCGTGAAATTTTGTTGATTCTACTTCTGCTCTGGTGGTGCAGAGGATAAATGTTATTTTTATTATTGCTTGGATTATCTTCATTTGATTTTCGTTTTGTTCTTTTCTTAACCTAGTGCCTATTGGTTCCGACGATGTACGTTCTTCCCCCAGGTTTTCCTAGTCCTGACGGTTTTGGCGATGTTTGTCCTCCACCGGGCAACTCCAAGGATTGACGATGCTTGTTCTCCTCCCGACTGTACTATTTCGGGTCCTTCTTCGTCTTTTCTGGGTCGAAGTTCGAAGATCGCGAATTATTTCGTTAAAACGAACAGACCACGAACAGGTGTGCCCTCGATTAATGCACCCTTCGCGAGCCTACTGACTGCACCACTTTCGTTTCGCGGTCGGACGATTTTTAAAAGGATTCGGAATTGCTGGTACAGAACTTTATTCAACGAATACAAGTTAGAGACTGTCTGATACAAGTTAAAAATGAGTGAAGTAGTCGTTTTGCTGAAACAGCACTTGCTGCAGCTGCAGCAGCACCATGTTGTAGTAGAACCCTGTTATCTATGGGTTCTGGCGTTCTGCTTCTTGTAACTCACTTGTATTACCAGAACTAAATGAATTAACTTCAAATAAACTTTAAATACAGTTTCTCTCATTTTAAGCTAAGGTCAACTCTATTATAAAAACCTAAACCAATCTATACATTACTTGAAGGCGTTGTCATGGTTACTGAGTTGATTTTAGCTAATATCAACTTTAGTACAGAGAATAGAAACCGACCCTTAGTCTTTATATCTCATGGTAAATTCTTCTATGTAGTAAGGTAATTTATTGTATTAATGTCTCTTGACCTCTACAAGACCTCGTGTGGGAAAGTAATTTGTTATGGATTCGTCACATCTTTTATTAGTGTTTCCAAGCCTTGTAGCTTCAGGAATTCCCTGGGATTTTTTCCTGGTCCTGTATCAGTATTAGTTTACACTGCTGATCGTTTTAACACTATCAGATTATATGTTGACATGTTGTTTTCTGGGCTGGTTCCCTCGTTCCTTATTTGATCTTGACGTTTCGACACTAATGTCGGTGTCTTCCTCAGAAGTAGCTCTGAAACTACTTCTGAGGAAGACACCATCATCACTGATGATGGCAAGTAATTGTAATCGTAATCGATTACTTTTAAACTGTAATCGTCCTAGCTCTGTAGCAAATTTCAGTTATTGATTGAATATTCGTTGGAATAAAATTATACATTGACGGTTATGTGTGTCGACCTATAAAATGCTCCTTTTTGAAGCCTTCCTGCAAACTGATAGAGATTCCTTTTAAAGTACGGCGGCCCTCGACATCTCTGTCCATTCGAGTTGTCCGGAAACGGACCTGGCCTGCTCCGTCAAACTTCCCAAACTCAATTACGAATTTCCCCCGTAAGAGTGTGCAACTCTGCTCTCAGGATGTAACGAACTGCGTTCGGGCGAACCACCACGTTAGCTTAAGAAGTCAGGTATGTCCGTTGTAACCAACTTTTGTGTTGTGGGCTTTCGTGTTCCGGATTAGACGGGACTTTGATTTAAGTTAAACGAGCCGGCGATCGAAGCCAATAGTTTGAGGCGAGACTGGCTTCTATCGACATCAACGTTCGCTGGTAACCAGCTGAAGGTGTTTAACACAATTTTCCGAATTTAGTATATTTACAGCTTCAGTTTTGAGATCAATGTGTCGAATTCGTAAAATGGTATAGCCTAATACTACGAGAGTTGGCAGTATTGCAGAGATATTTTATTTATATTCATAATAATAATATTAAATATACGAGTACAAGAAGTAACTGGTTGTAGAAGTTCGTCACCACATATACAACACCCGCCAGCGGACAAGAATTTATATCACATACATGAGAAAAGGCGTTAAAGCATTAGCACATTTTATGAACAGTGTATAATAAGTTGGTTCGAGCTCGTTGCAGAATACCTCTGTCGCGATTGCATACGGGGCATTACCATATTAGGCTTATGTAGTAGGTCACGCGCATGCCAAATCTTATAAAAAACGTATTGGCCGCACAGCGCCTTCTGCTCTCTTTATTTCTAAAGCCAACACTGCTCAGAAGCCTAGCATGATTGAAACCTCGCACAGCATAAGTTCCAAAAGTTTTCATATATATAAATATTAAACAGTCTTTGAACCTTTTCTACAGCATACGTCGGACCCCTGCTAATTACGTATTAGTACTCTAATCGAGATCGAATGTAAATATAGAATTAACTTAAGTAAAGGACCTACAATTTATGACCATAAAATCCACTATCTTGAGAGACTCCGAGACCCCAGGATCTTTTATGGTTGCAACACGTATTAAGACGTTCTCATCGATAGTGTACTGATACAGATTGGAGAAATTATCTTGGTGAAAGATATAGTCTTACACTTGTTGGTATTTACTGCCAGCTCGTTACAACCGCACCACTCACTGCCTTAGCATCTCTCTCACACTTTAAATCTTTAGATCATCTGCATATAATAGTACACTCGATGATGTTGATTCAAAGATATCATTAATTAACAATAGAAAGAGAAGCGGACCCAGATTGGAGCCCTGAGTAACACTTGATTCAGGAAAAAGACAAAAAGAATTAAAAAATTATAAGATACAAAGACATGCCTATGTTTTCTTCTGAAATAAGTTGTGTAAATACAGCTAAGTATGTTGAAGTAGATCTTTTTTTATACAAACGTGTTGTTCATCAAAAATTTGATGGACTGATAAAGACTCAAGGAGTTATCTCGATGACTTCCAAAATCCAGAGAACTTAGAGAAAATTCAGAATTAAATTTAATATTAAAAATAGCGACTCGGCAACAGCCACAGCTCAGTCCTTAAATAGAAAGGATGGAATCAGATTAGCACGTTGTGAACTTATCAGGTAATCTTTTTGCTTCAATCAATATATCTTCCTTTGAAAAAGGCTCAAAGTTGATAGGATCGCCATATGGAAAGCAATCTTGAAAAGCGTTTGAGGTTGCAACGTGTCCCCCACTAGAAGAGTATACACTTTTAAAGGATTCGGCATTGAGAATTGAGAAAACTATTCTTTCTGGCCTGAACCAAACATGACGGCTACTGTTACGCCTTAACTTCTGAATTAGGTGAGTCTTCAGCATTTTAAAGCCAGCCCTTAGCTTTCAGTATCTTATTTCAAGTGTGATAGATGGCGCTCACATTTAGTGGAGATCATTACCGAACAAATAGATACAGTTACATGTATAGATGAATCTGTAGTGTTGCATATTACCTAGCGGCTTCTAGTTGACAGCTGTAGATATAAAAATATAAAGCCGGCAGGAGTTGCGGTCGCTGTCGCCGATAAGGTACAGAAGTTTCCTATATTGACACGCCTTGCTGTGAATACTACTCATCGCTTGAATATCAGAATAGCGCAATAGATGAAAAAAATATTTTTGGTGAAAACTGCGTATAAGKACCTCACCTCAGATTACTTTAAAAACAGTTTTMCTTTCTGCAATAACTAATTTTTGAATTCTTGCGTTAGCTTAACACTTGGTAGAGGCAGACTGCTCAAGAATGATGACTTGCAGCACTGAGTTGATTGGGCTGGAAGGACTATATTTGCAATGGCCAATTTAGTCCGTATTCCTGTTTGGAAAGCATATACAAGGACAAAACGCATAGTATAATGGCTGAATAGTTTGATTGCAGCAGATGTTGTTTAATACAATTAAGTGTTACCAAATTAGTTCACAGCTTCTAGAGTTCCGGGAAAAGGACTATATCAGATTTGTAAAATGCCACTTGGCTTATGTTATAGTGATTCCTCCACGTTATAATATGTAATGTGTTGGAATGTGTGTGTATTTGTATACTTTGATGATGTGGTTGTTATTATAGTTCAACAACGCTTAGCAAACTTCATAGCTGCCAAAAACGGTAATAACAGAGATTATAAGAAACCATATGGAAATTATATACATCGCAATCGTTTTGTTCAATGACTTTACCCTCAATCAAGTCCCGTGTTGTCTTGTGCACATCCACCTACTAGCGCGAATCATTCGTTATCACTACCTGTTACTAAATTTGCCCTACTGCAACGCAATGAAAATACGACGCCCTCCCATTTGTTTCTTTCAATCCCGCCATTCTTCTCTGCCAAACAAACAGGACCACCTGTTCGAGTTGTTTAACCCCGATATATCTCCCATGCTAATACAGACAAATACGGAGTTTAAGTGTTTTTTAAAAGCCACCCTGGCTCGTTTCCAAACAGCGCTACGTGTTGATCGAGACCGTGCTGTTTAATTAAAGTTGTCGCGCGCTAGTTTCGTCAAAGCACACAGATTGCACCTTCCAGCTTTGACTCGAAAAGGGTATTAGATATTGCGAGCTATAGATGGAGTTACATCGTGAAGACATGATCTGATCGAACGAATGGATTTGTAGGTATTACTGAAAGTAACGGCCGTCTCAAGAAAAAGAGCTATATTTATTACAACTACGGGATGTAGTTATTGCAAGCAAACTAGTACAGGGCTTCTATAAATGATGCTTGCAACTCGGGCGGCGTTGATTTCTGAATTCTTTCTGCCGCTTTTTGTAACTGCTGCCAAGCTACAATATGTACGGCGATAGTAGTTGAAGGTTGCAGATTAATGTCACACCACAGCTCAGAAATGTGAGCTTTATGCAACCTTAAAGTTAATTATCTCACAAAACCCTTCAGAGGATGTTGAAAGTATACACTCCCAGACGTTTTCTCATATTAAACTATATCAAGAAATTAAACCGACAGATGAGATTCAGTACCAGCAAAAACCTTGTCTCCGAACGAAAAGACTTAAGAATATTTTATCAAGCATTGAAATGCAATGATCATTAAACGGACCTTAAATGCAACTTTTTCTTTACGGTCGAGGATAGCAATCACCGTAATTTACTTACACGGCCCTTTTAAGCCGTTTGAAAGCATGCCGGCGTTTTGCAGGGGACCTCCCCGCTGAAATCATCGCAACAATGCAAAAAGGGTCGGTTGACGGGGCGCCGAAGCAAGAAGCGCTCCTTCGCGTACACTAAATTGAGTGCCACACCTCCCAGAGCGATCTCAATGAAATTACTGTGGGACTCTAAAACTGGAACGCCACGGCAAATTGTGAGGTCCCGCGCCACTACGTTAGGATGTCGAGCAAAAACCGGCAAATTGCTTTGCGCTATTAATGGGAAAACACCACATCAAAACGGGGAAACTGCCTTACAGATTCGGGTCGCTGTGGAAACAGAAGCTTGAGATTGGATGGCGATACAATATCTTATAGGGTTCGCGGAAGTTTCCAAAGGTTTGCGGTTTTGTTACTTTTTGTCAAAAATCACCATTTAACTGCTGATGATTTAGCACTATCTGTCTCTTCTTCTGTTACATGCTTTGATACGGCCACGGTCATATTTTTTCTCTGACTATGTTGCTTGTACGTTGCTTTTCATCCCCATATTAAGGGTATAGCAAAGAACGGGTTAAGTCCAATATAATGGAAATTACGGTAACATGCAAACAATTAGCTTGCAAGCTGCACTTCGGTTAGAAGTATCTGAGAAAATAAAAGTTGGCAGTTTCTGAAAGTACGCCAGCTAATTAAAAAAGTACTTGCTTATTTTGAATGGTGGTATGCGAGAACTAGATTGTAGAGAACACCAGGCCATCTAGTGGCAATTTTACGGTATTATCCACTCGTCTCTGTGGGGAACTGATCTTAGCGCTAGCCCACTTCACTGTGGGCGTTTAAAAAACCGATAAAGGGCCCCAAAGACGATTTCTGCAAAGAGTTCAGTCAAGCAATATTAAACACACGTTCGTGTTCTGCAATTTGTGTTAGCTCAATCTGTCGATCTTATAAAATCTTTCATGGATAGGATCATATATTTGATATAGGAGTGGTTACAGAAATTGGTCTTTCTAAGCGGTGCTCGCATTTGACATCTGAACTTTTTCTTTTAAATTCCATAACCCAGTTTTTAATAACAGTGCATGAAAGACACTCATCACCTACGGTTTTCACGGTATCAACAAATGTTTTTTTTGTCTGGTAACCCCTTCAAAAATATATACTTAATAATTGACCGAAACTCGTTTTTATCAAAAGTTAACTTTTCTCAGGCATGCTGGCCAAACCTGTACATTTTTAAGATATCGACAGCAATCCCTTTGGTATTATATACTGCGACATTCGCCATAAGAGTAAAGTAAAGAATATTATCACTTTTAGCTGTGACAAAACCGTTCTGATAGCAATAGAAATTTTAATAAAGTAATTTTATGACAGACTATCAATCCAGATTTAGGTTTCTCTATCATTAAACGGCTCTCGATAAGTACAGGAATGTCTTAGTCCAACTTGACTAAATGTGATAAACAATTATGATCACCCTTTAGATATTTAAGAATAAAATTCCAGGTACTGATAAATTACATATTAATAGCTCTTTACGAAAGCGAGCATTACTTTTTAAATCGTAGAATCTAAAAATATGAAGAAATACTGGGCGTCTCGTTTAAAAGTGGTCACCGAGAACACTGGAATAAGTATAAACAACTTAGAGATATGATTAAATCAGCAGTGAATGCAGAGAAACTATCATATTTTAATCAAGGCGATATAAAAATGGTCTATTCTTCTAAAGCTTAACATTAAAAATGGTAAAAAATTATTAAATTAATATACACATCGCATTAAAAAGAGTTCTTGTCCGAGTGTTTCTTTTGAAAAGTTTGCTGAAGTGGATGTTCTGAGGACTATTGAATCTATTAAAACTAAGGCTTTGATGGAATCAGTATTTCAACTATCGAACTATGTGTTCCCTTTATACTACCATTTATAACACACATGCTGGCAAAAAAGTATGTGTTTTGCCGATACCTAAACCTAATAGCGCAAATCAGTTGAATGATTTGAGACCTATAAGTATCTTATCAACGCTTTCGAATATCATGGAAAGGCTAATGGAAGTTCAGGTGCGGAAGTACGTTGAGCATCACCATATAATTTCAAGTTATCAGTCAGGTTTTCGACCTGGTTTTAGTTCGTAGCTTCGATATTATCAAGGCCCAAGATCAGAATAAAGTAACTGCTTTGGTATTGTTGGACTATTCTAGAGCTTTAAGCGCGATTGTAGTATTAGGTATTATTTGAACGGTTTATAGCGTTTCAAGTTTCTTAAATATCTGATGCATCATCACAATGCTCATGACTCAGGCCAAACAACGATCTTTGGATAAACCTCTCAATGTTAACGTCTGAGCTAAACGCTAGCATTTAACTTTTGCACCGCAACAAGGCCTCAAGAAAAATGTTTGTACGCCAACTCCGCTGCATTACCCGAGCATAAATATTCATGAACAATGTGAACATAATCGCACGCGATACGTCATCTGGCGGCCACGGCTAGTATTACACATTCAGTTCTTTTACAACCCCCACTTGATAAAGTTTCTTTTGTCCCCCGTTTCTAGCACTACTACGCTGCACACACGATAAAATATTTCTGATAATTATCTCTCCCCGAAGTGGCTTACATCGGACATGCCACTCTGAATTAGTAGTCCGAGGTTCAACGACTCGAACTCAAATATTCAGGCGGGTTGCTTTCTTTTATTTCGTCGGGGGCGTTTTAAATGTCCGTCTGTTAATAGGATGGATCCTGCTTAATTAAAATTTCCGTTTGTTTGGTGACGGAGATTGCGAAGTTAAGAGATTATAATGTAACAGACAAGCCATGATGGTTGGAACAGTTCTTGAATATAGGTGCGACAGCCGTGCAACTTAGGAATACTCCTAAATTTGATTGATTGATTGATTAAACTAGCGTACATTCGGCATTTCTGTCACTCCTGGATATACCACCGGGCCGGGCGTCTTTGCTGAGTTGGAGGGGTGCATGCTGATTGCTAACAGTGCGACTGGCTAGCGCATGTTGAGGAAATATAAGGACAAGAATGGGAAGGTTATATAGGTACATTCATATTATTTTAATGTTTCAGAGTCGCTTGATTAATTTCTTGTTCCTTGTCATTTTTAACTATTATTTTTATTATAATTACATTGATGACTCGCCATAGTACTGTTAGTGTATGTGCAACAGAGAAAAATGTCGCGGGAGGGCGAAGACACATTGCAATATCTTAAAAAGTTGTTTGATAGTTTCAATAAGGTTATCACGGGCGAAGAGATAAATTTGATTTGGACAATGATTTACAATGGTAAAATGAATCCAGAGTAAAGTTTTAGATTTACTAACTTCATGATTTTTATTTTTTAAAGAGCAGCAAAAGCTCCTACAATGGCTTTAAGCAAGTTAATTTCAATGCCATTGTAGTGCACAACATCGAAAATAGGATAGTTCTTTTTTGGTATTGACAAACGGCCAGAATTTTTTTGATCTTTTTGCAGATTGAAATAAAATAGTTTTTCGTGTATTTGATAGAAATGGACAGTATTGTTTAACACAAAACAGTTAAGAAGAGTGGACTTTTCTTGTTAGCAACAATTTTTTAATTATTAAACGCTATACTAGAAAAGATGTGCAGTGACTCAGAAACTGATAAATTAAGAGTTCATTCCTCCACTTAATGTTTCGTATACTGTCGATGTTGACGGTGCAGATATGATCGAAAATAGCTGCTCAGTTGAATTAGTAAAAATTCATTTTGAAAGTTTTACTTTATTTTCTATAGTCTTCCACATAAGCTTCTACAACTCCACTGTTACGCAAACCACCGTGTCTCTTCAAAACTTGAATGTCGGTTCCACTGTCAGCCAGAAAAGTCGCTGAAGTTTTGCGGAAACCATGTCCTGTGAAACTGTTCGGCTCCGGTAGACCTAAGAATGCGGCAATTTTCCTAGGTATATTGTGCATTTGCCCTTTTTATAATAACCATATAAAGAATACGGCGTGCCACACGTTTAGGTCTTAGCTTCAAGTACTTCCTGTAAATCTCCATGCCTTCTATTCCATCTCCCGATGTTACTGTAAAGACACGTTTTTTTCTTGTTCTTGTGTTGTGTGATGCCCGCAATCTTCTAAGTCGGCGACTGTCGGAAGTCGCAATTCTTCCGCGCAACAGGTTCCGTGCAATGCTATTATTGTTGCAACTTTCATAAGGAGAAAGTTGTCATCAAGATGATGTCTAAGATATGCCAGCCACTTTTTATAAGCAGAAATGTCCACATTTATTTTTAACTGTATAATGCTTCGTAGCATTGAATACACAGACCAGAGTGTTGAAACTTTAAGAGTTTTCACCTGTGAGAATATTTAAAATTAGTTCTTGCAATAAATTTCATAAATGAAACAAACCTTTTTATAAAAGTACGCAATTAGAAGGTTTTCGTTTGCTTTTTGCACATTATTTCATTTCTTCAAAGACAAAACTGTTGGTGAACTTTCTCGTACTTTACTTTAGACTTTGTAGGTAGCTAATATGAATCTACTTCCGATACTAATTCCAAAATTTCGTATTTAATTTCACTTGATTGATTCAGTTTGCACTTTGCATGAAAGCTTGGTCACAAATTATTTATTTACTGTTGTGATGTTTTGTTTCTATGTCAACAAGTCTACACAAACTTGACACAGATTACGTTGAGAGAAAAAAAACAATTTATTTTTATTTTGCCGTGAATTTCTCGATACACACGAAAAAAATACGTGTTTCACGCGTAAGAAAAGTGGGTTTATTTACTTGCAAAACAACCTACTTTTTGAGAAATTGTCGTGTTTGTAATAGTCATAGAAATATTAATAAAAGTTACTACGGCGTAGTATATACGAACAGGTAATCATTTTTAACTTCCAAATATACTCTCAATGTAGTATAAATGTTCCAAAAACTGAGATAAAGCTTATTTGGTGTATTGTATGCCTATACGTAGTATATTTCTAAATATTTTATGCATATTTGCACAAAAATATACAAGCGCATACCTAGCTACTTTAGAAATTTTCCTTGCAGATAACCTAAGCTCTACTTATAACCATAACAACCGCATTCAATTCAATCTACTATAAACTCTTCCTTTCGTATAGATAAAACCTAAGTTGAAGCCATGAAAGACGTCATTTAATTTAAACCTCAAAGTGCATAAAATTATTTTATAGACCTGCCCGCTCTAACTTTACTATTTCAGACCAGGTCGCCCTATCACGTGAATATTCATTTACGTTCTCGTACATTTTCATCAGCGACCGCGCGTTTACCGTTATTTATCACTGCTTTATTGCACCGACCGATTATTAGGCCGCGGATACGTTTTTCGTTCGCATTCCACGCCACACTGAATTAAAATGTAAACGTGCGCTGTCGCCGCGCGTAAGTTACGTTTAGTGCTGTCGCTGACCGAAACTGGGCTCGTTTTTTATTTTTTTATTGCCGCTGAAAACAAGCCGAACTTTTCCTGTACGGAGGTATACGCGGGGACCTGTTTAGTGTCGGTCGGCGCGGAAAATACTGTTGGTTTTTTCGCGTAATGCTGGAAATTAAATATTCGTTGTGGCAATGTGTTTATTTTGAACGAAATGTAGCGGTAGTTTCGCCAACGTATTTTCGACAMTCTAAAACCGAAAGAGCAGGATATCAGTAGCGGCTCGTGATCCACTTMAGTCCACTCTAGTTGGTCTATATAAMTTATTTATATTCCTCAAGATTTGGTTCAGTTCAGACGTTTGTACCATGTGTCGCCATACTCCTTGTTTCTGTCCTAATGATGAACATTACAAGTGAGGCCGAAACGTCGACTTTACTCCGAAATCAGACGCGGTCGAACCCAAAAGACTAAGATTTCATTCGAACTTAAAATAATTGAAATAAATGCTAAGGTTGGTATTACCGTTTTATACCGTCTGGCGGGCGAATCCCTGCTGAGCCTCGATTTTCGCCTTAGGACCTTAGGACGCCTTAGGACGCGCGCAGGATCGCGCCTTTATGCAGTTCATACCAAAATGATGCTCATTTGCGTAAATAAAAGGGTTAAAAACAACTTGTGATCAGACTGGATAATCCAGGGAGGTATATACAAAACAAAAGCTTTATAAAATATATGAAAATTGGTGCAGATTTTATCTCCAACGACATCATCCCTGAGAGCGGCATCTCTTAAACCAGAAAGATCAAAGCACTCCCTACTCGCTTGAACCAATATACTTCTATTGCTGTGGCACACAGGAAAATTATTAAGGATAATCTAATTATCAGAATTATTCCCCATGAGCCATGTTTCAGACAAAACAACAATACTGAGCCTAAACTAACAAGAATTATTGAAGAAATCTTATGTTTCGAAACGTAAACTACGCACATTCTGACAAAATACGTAAAACTTTGAAGTAGAAGTCAGTGTCAGTGAAAAAATTAAATTAAACGAGCAATTGTCGGTATATCTTTAACATATTTAATGTCTAGATTCGATTTTTCGTGGCCGATCAGCATAAATACGACTTTTCAGATACCCCACAGGAAAAAATCAAGCGGCGTCAGAGCAGGGGAACGTGCTGGACATTCTATCGCTCCGCGCCTACCAATCCGTCTATCTGTAAATATCGCATTCAAATATCCACGAACGTTGATTGCAAAATTGGGCGGTACATCATCTTGATGAAACCATATCTGTTCAGAAGGACTCGCAGCATTTTACAATTAAGGAACAGGCGAATAGGTTCGGGTAAAATGTGTTTGCGCAAGAGCTGTAAATACTTGACCACATTCAAATTTCTATCGATAAAAAAGGCCCAATAATGTGCTCGCCGATAATATCACACCAGACATTTACTTTCTGAGGGTGTTATGCGTGAACTTATTCTATCCAATGTGGATTTGTGTCCGACCAATATCTGCAATTATTTCTATTCGCATTACCATTGAGGCAAAAAGTCGCTTCATCAGAAAACAGAATCCAATTTAAAATGTTTCTATCTTCATCTATTATGTTTATAGCAGTTTCGCAAAATTCTATCCTACATTCAAAATCATCTTCGCTTAGTTCTTGTAATAAGTGAATTTTGTATGGACGAAAATTCTCTTTTTTTACAATTTCCTGAACAGATCTGCTAACATGGTGAGTGCAAGCACGCTGTTTTACGGAACACTTCGGATCCTCTTGCACATATCTAAAAGGACATTCAAGCTACTTTCCTCACTCGTAGCAACCTTTGGACGTCCTGGTTTTTGACGATTTTTAACACCGGTGGTTTCGTCAAAATGTTGCGATGTTGCAAGAACTGTTGATCTGGCAATTGATTCACGATCTTCATGAATCGCATTGTGGAATGCAACTACTTCCGAATAACTTCGCCCTCTATCTCCATAATCAATCATCATCAAAATTTCGATGCGATCATGTTCAGTTAACTGAGGCATTGCGATTGCAAATAACAAAGTGAATGAAAATTATTATCAGTCACGAGGAAAATGGAGACACCTGGAGTMTTTGTTCTTACTTAGCACTAACACGAAGTTTTTTGGCAAAACCCAAGAGCTTATTGGTGCTCAAAAAATAAGCATTGGCTAAAACAGCTACGCTTTTTACTGTCCATCCTGTTGCTTGTACCAACGCTGCAAGTGGAATCAATTATCCGGCAAATTCTACATTCAAGTGTAAAGAAAAACTGCAAAATCACAAACTAACTATTTTTGCAATAAGAACCTATGAGAGTTCTACATGTTACTTCAGATTGTGGAAACAATGTGAAGATAATTATGCATTATACTTTGAATATCATTGCGACCTTTTAGTTCGCCCCCGTATACATCGCCTTGACTTTAAACCCAAAACGGGCCTCTTTAAATATTCCGCGTTAAAATCAATCCTCATGTGTTTACATTTCGGTGACCACTTTTTGTACCCTTTTTTATCGACTTGCACTAGCGACCGGTGCGTAGGTACGACAAAACAACGGGCTAGCTCCTGTTAGTATTGTGCTAGTGCGCGTGTCGTGCGGGCAAATACTAGGTGTTTTTCGATTTGCGTTTTCGAAATTGACTTTTGAGTGTTAGTGACGCGTGGACTGGAGGTGGAGTACATCCAGCAATGTACTACGCTTAAATAATGTAAGTGATGTTTTGTTTCTTGATGATGTACGATTGATTTAAAATGTTCGCGTGCCGACCGGATCCACTTTTCCCGAAAAATTGACTTCGTATTTCGTAACACCGCGCTGCCTTCAGCTATAGATTAAAAAAATCGATGCAAAATCTTTTAGAATAACACCGCGCTAGTATTAGGGTCCGTTCTACACATGCGTTAAAAACAAAACGACCACAAATTGCTCCAATAMGAACTACCTGCTATAGTCTTCATTAGGGGTGTTTATAATGCAGGGAACTTATGGTTTCCAACTTCACACACTTTATTCTTTTTATTTATTTGGATTATTATAACTGCAATACAAGCGTTAATTTAGAGGAAATACAGAAATTGTGCATTGTTAAGATATCGAATATGTTGTTTTTAATTAACATAACGCGAGCTCAAAACAACTTCCGGCTATACCGTTAGAACGTTACCAACTTTATTTGTCCTTAAATTCAGGGAGTTATCTCTATTATATATTAATATAAATACAAAACGGGAAAGATGTGCATTAGTGGAACATGTATTACAAAACAATCATAAAATTGACTGGGAAAATGTAAATATATTAGAAAAGGAGCAAAATCTGAATAACTATCTCCAGATTTATCATTAAAATAAATATCCTATTATTACATCAATTCTAAAGAAAATAAAGGTGAAATCCACAAAATTTTAATTACAATAGCCTTGGAGTGTCGATTTGTAATTTTGACATTGTCAGGTACTATAAACAAATATACAAAATTTTCAACATAAAAGATTCACATATGATTAAGACTATTGCTTTATTTTAAAGCCTCAAGTTACTGTAAGTAATTCTAGTGTAGTTTAATGTTCCATTATTGTATTTGATGATTGTAGACGCCCTGAAGAAGACGTAAAATAAATGTCGAAAGCTTGGCAAAGTTAAAAGTGTATTCATTAACGATTTAATATATCCACCAGGTCGATATTCCCTTACTGCCTATATAATATATTAATATATTATATATTAAGGAATTTTAAGAAACGTGTGAGCTCACGTTTTGTTCCTGTAATTGTACAGGGAATATCATCGACCTAAATAATTTTGAGCCACTATTTAGAGAATAACTTTTTGGAAGGGGTTTATCAAAATTTTGGCTAGTACGAGGCCGTCAGAACTCTGTCTAATTGAGTATAAGAAGAGAAAACTCAGAAGCAATAAATTGTACAAGTGTGATACATTTTTGAAACCAGGAAAAAGTATCATTTTCAATGATGTGCCTTTTGACCCTCCTTCCCATTAAAAAAATGCAACTTGCGCCCATATCTTGGAAACTGGAGCTGACTCGGGGTTGAAAAATTCGAGAAAATGCTTTTTATTTCCCATAATTTCAGAAAAATCAGTCGAACTGGACCTAAAATATCCTTCAGGTTCCGTACTTTGTAGCGACCTGGTATATCATATTTATAAAGACAGCTTAAGCAAGAACTAGATTTGAGAACTCGCAATGGATCGAATCTAAACGTTAAATATGTTAATGATATACCTACAATTGTACGTTTAAAGTTTTGCATATTTTATCAAAATGTGCGTTTCAAAACTAATGATTTCTTCAATAATTCTTCTTCGTCTGGGCTCAGTAGTGTTGTTTTGTCTGAAACATGGCTCTTGGGGGATGTTTCTGAAAATAAGACTATCCCTAGTAATTTTTCTGTGTACCACAGCGAGTAGGGGGTACATAGTAGCTACGATAACTTTAAATTTGATGTTTCTGGTTTAAGTGATGCTGTTCTAATGGTTGATGTCATTGGAGATAGAATCTGCACCAATTTTCATATATTTTATAACGCTTTTGTTTTGTATATCCCTCCCTGGATTACCCAGTCTGGTAGGTTTTTTAACTTTTTATTTACGTAAATGAGCATCATTTTGGTAGCAACTGCACAAAGACGCAATTCTGCGTGCGTATCAAATCATGTCTCGATTTTATAGACTTCACAGTGCTTCGCCCGCCAGACGGCATAAAACGGTAATACCTACCAATTTCAATTATTTTAAGTTCGAATTAAATCTTAATCTTTTGGGTTAGACCGCGTCTGATTTTGGAATAAAATGCAAAAAATGAAATATCCTGCTGGTTCCATACTTTGCAGCGACCCTGTATATGAAAGAAATAATTGTTGAATTGGCAAGGATGAGTGCTAGAAAGATCAAGTTTGTGTAATCTACTATAGGCATCTTGAACGTACTTTATGAAATAAATAAATGTAAAAAAAATCACTTTTGTATTTTACTTGTAATCAAATTTAATTTCATTATTGACAGGGGGCGTAAGGTTCAAATTGCACGCGGGCGGCAAGCAGCTCAGCGGCGACACTCTGCATAATTCTTTCTTACGTTTCCGTACGAGTTATCTTTACATCTGACAGGAAAATTTCACGACGTTTCAACAAGACCTTAAATCAAAAAAAGCGGAAAACACCTCGTGTTTTACAATGGCGATAATTTAACTGCCACTTCATAATCCGCGCGCGTTAGAATTATGAGCGTAACACACGAGGTCAAAGATCATAATCATTTAATCCCTTAATCAGCAATCGTGCGACGATAAACCGAAACTTTATTGCTTCCAAAGTTCGAAGCTTTATGACCATTACCCGCCTTTCTGCATGAAAAACTGCGGCTGTTGCCAAATCGCTCAGACAACGCCGCGGGAAAGTCCCCGTTGTGCTAATCCTGCCGTCTGTCCTTCCCCGCCGCAGTGGACCCGCATTTGCAWTCGGCGCGGTGATATCGGCCGAGTTTAAATTTTATTTAGTACAAGTCGCTATTGAAAAACCATTCCGACCGGATGAACGGACGAGAACGGCGGTGGAACTTCGCTAAAAGGATATCCGTGTAACCGTATAATCAAGTTACATGCGGTCGTGATAGCGCTATCATATGGGCCGGTGCTTATGAGCTTTTAGGGATTTGCGTACTTCGGATGTGTACCTATATTCGGAGCGCAGAGATGGTACGGGATAGAAGGGATTACGCCAAAAATTTCCGGTTGTAAATGTTATCTCTGTGCCATCTCGTGTGATATTTCAAAAGCATCGTCGATGTTATTACTTAAGTAATAGTTTGGTGCAAATATTCGATCGCATAATTTTTTTTAAATATTTTTGTTAATTTTGGGGGTATTTTTTAGTAATTATAAAGAGTACCCTTTAATTATTGTCGAGCTTCTTATTTTAGACTTCTTCATGCTTCTGTAAACCCAGCAGTTATAAGTTACAGAAATGAAATAACATATTTAATTTATGAATTCTGATGTTAACCATAAATCAGCCTTTTACATAGAACATGTTTTCTCATGTACATGCCACGTTCTCTAACATATATTCAAAAGCCATCAATAAAATTTATCCATATGGCTTGTGTAGTAAGGGACAAATTTCAAAAATAAAAGATTCCAGATTTTTTTCAAAATTGTAATGTCAAGTCAACGCAAACGACGAAAACTGTTTGTTTAGAGAGTCAGTCAGTTTTGTTGATAGTGCTTTCTCTTTTATTGATTGAATGTGGCATATATTTCAAGAATTAATTTTTTATTGATATTTTGTTCTATTTCTAAAATTGTCTCCCAATCAACCATATGACCATTAATTCATGTATATGCTCAGCTATAGTACATGTATCACGTTTTGTGCTGATGTCACTTTTGTAAAATGTAAATAAAGTAAAATTTTCAATTTACTTCTGTTTTTTTTAACATAATTGATGTGTGTTCATTTGTTGTGCAAACTTAATTTTAATTTTTGTTGAATGATTTGACCAAAAATTCATATATCTACCTAAAGCTGTCGGCACACATTACTTCATTGTGAATGGTGATTCGGTGATTAGTGTACATATGTAGAGCCAGAAGCCGTTGTTTTGATAAACATCTAATTCTTAGTATAAGTTTATATCAAAGGCACATAACTAACCAGCAACAAAATAAAAACGACTTTCGTTTTTTAGACGTTTCGAACGAACGAATCAACGAAAGAAGGCAATAAAATGTATAAAGAAAAGGTAATATGATGGCAAAGTATATAAGACCATAAATTAATATGACTTGTAGTTAGCTCAAAATCGGCGACACACCAAACAATTGCTACTAACTCTTAGATCTCTTCATAATGTGTTTTAGAGTTAGGTTCTTGTGTTGTTATTATCAGGGTCAGTAGTTCCGTTCGTTTAAAGAGGTGTATACAAGAAATCACACAATTATGGCACGGCAACAGCGTTTAAAGCACATTGAGTCACCAAATATACAAGGAGAACAAAAACCGAGCGGAAAAGCTGGAAGAAGAAATCATAGTGGGAATAGCAGAAAGAAGCAGTAAGAAAACACTATGACAGCGCGAAATGATCAGGAAAACATGGAAACACGTCCAGCCATAAAAAAATAAGATAGTCCTAGAGAAGCTACAATGTATAGAAAAGAAGAGAAACTATTACATAAGACGAGCATAGTAATATCACTCCATCTAGGGATCCAGTAATCGAATGGATAGGCACTTACAGTCACTCAAAGCGTCGATACCATCAAGAAGCAGCAACATAAACAGGAATCAAACAACTATTTTAAACTCTAATATATTAAATTTTTATGTGTTCTAGCACTATGTTCTTGCGTTTACATTGTTATTGTAGTTGTCATTACATTGAAGTAGTTTTGTGTACCTAGATAAGTGTATACAAGAAATCACGTAATCTTGGTACAAAAATCCAGGAGGACGGAAACTACCAAATATACTTTAAGAACATTACCAACAGTAACACAAACACCCTATAAAAGAAACAAGAAGAAAAGCTGCAAGTCGCATTAGACAAAACATATGCAAGCTCAGAGGGAGCTCGGAAGAAACTATTCAAGAACCACGACCAAAACACAGATCAGGGAAAAAGAAATCATATCGACAACGCAATAATACTGTGCAGCAACCAAGAAGACATAGAAACAAATCCACCCCCAAAAATGAGATGCCCATAATGAATCGTGGAAAGAAAAAACTAAGGCACACCTACAGACGAGAAATCGAAAGAGCAATCTAAACCGGACAGATGAATCATAATTGCCACTTAAAAAAGACAAGATGAATTAAGAGGTACAACAACATCATCCCGCATGAGGAGAAAAACAATGCAGCCATGCTAAATCAGCATCAAACACGGATACATCTATGGAAAGCATGCACCCATTCCAATCCTCAGCTTTCCGTAACATGCGCTACGTGAGAGCCCACTAGCAACAAGCGTGTCACCCCTCCAACCCAGCGTCGACGTAGCCGGCTCGTCGGTATATCCAGGAGGGGCAGAAATGCCTAATGTACGCCGGGTTAATCAATTAATCATTAATACTACATCTTGTCGCTTCAATGTTTCAGAAATGATAATTTCCTGGCAAAGTTCGCTTTCTTTAATGTAGTTCTTTCTCGCCGTTTGCTTGCAGCGTATTTAACCGTAAAGGCTGTTAAACACATCAACCCCGATGTTTACGTCTTAACTTTCTCTCAGCGTTCGCAATTCTCCGCGCAAACGTTGCTTAACTCGAAGATTAATACCTGCAATAGACGGCCGACCGAGCATCTCCGACCGATTCATATTAATTGAAMGGGGCAGAGCCGTAMTTCACGTTGGGTTCGACTGGCAGCTGCATTTTCTGTAAACTTCATGTCTGAGCCGGTTGAGATAGATCCAAGTGAATCTTGGGATTACCGCAAGATAAACTGCTCGAGGACCGCAAAAGTGAGCTTGTACCCGAGATAGGTATTTAGCGGCGGGCTTTGCTAGCTTGCAAGGATTATTGTTGTGAGGCATTGCAGCCCGTGCTATTGTATTTCGTTGCTATGTCACGGCTTTTATTACCTTTGTTCAGTTGGAATACCTCTTTGCGACCCGCATCTTTATTGCCTTGGAATTTCCAGAAACTGCGATTCCGCTAGAGGGCATAGCTTTCAGAAAAGCTGGTTTAATAAACTAAATGGCGTATAACGGATATTCATTTAAAAATGCCATCCACTTTAACATAACATTTGAACTATGTCGTTTCACATCATTTATGGTCGGTTTCGATCGCTGTCGTTTGGAAACGATCAAACTCAGGGAATATATGCATGAATAAAGAAAAAGCTGGGGGGCAACAAAGGCTTCAGAGAGCGAAAAATGACGTATATAAAGCAATTAATTACATCCCTATTTCGCGCCGTCTACTTTAAATCTAATTCAGAAAAATGCAGTGCCTTTATACAGCCAACAAATGAAAAACTGTTGTACTTGCGAACAGCAAACCCATTTTTTTAAAATTTAATTATAAACGTGAAGTATATCTAACGAGAAAGAGAAATCATTGCTTGCACTTATATTTTCTTCCAAGAGTACAATTTTAATAATAACAAGACATGTTTTTTTGCACTCTAACCTGAATTCTTCTTGATATTGCCTTTTTCGCCGCTTTTGAACACTAAGAAAACGTTTATTTAATCCTGAAGTATCTATTAATACATAAAATATATACCAACTTTATCTACTCCCGGGAGTTATCCCACTCATTTTGCGGACGTTAAGAACTTCATTAGGTACTGCACGCATTTTATTACGGCGCGAATATTCACTACTGCACGCGATATTTATCACCACGTCCCTTTTTATAATAGGAACAAATATCGGTGTCTTCCTCAGTTTCAGAGCTACTCCTACTACTACTAGCTACTCCTAGCTACTACCAACGTGGGAACCAGCCCGGAAAACAATATGTCAACTTTTAGTACTTTTACAATTATTGGACACCCTGATTAATAAAATAATTAAAAAGTCTAGCTGGCATGAACAATGCGAGTGAGGGGGCTGATAATGTAGTGCCAGCTGGAGCTGTTTACTCCAATTGGCTTAAATACTGCTGACACATTCTCCTGTCACGGCGTAGTTTCTACAATAGTTCTTTATTTTCGTCTTCAGCAGGACGCGGAAATAATGGATCATTTGAATATATCGCTTTTGAATGGATATATGGAGTTGATTTTATAGCTCACACATTCAACGTTTGCAAAACGAACCGAAGGCGAGTTTTATAATGAATGAGTACGACAAAGAGCCTTACGAAACTGTTTTTTTATACCATTTTTCTAATTTTGTGTGGTTTTCCTCTTAACTAGGATGTATAAGAAATATCATTAAAATAAAACTGTAGGTAATTACAATCTGCCATATTTGAGTTATTTACGAGCTTTTATATGTGTTTAAAATTTAAAAACAGCTTTACAATTGTTTAATATTTCAGAACCATCAATGGTGGTACTGGGTGTGACACTAGGTGTGCACCATTGTCAAGTAATTCCCGCGAGTCGTACATAAAGTATCATAATATGAAAGCTGGTGTGCTGATAATGGGATTCAGACGGTGTAATAATAAACAGTTGTTGCTGCAGAAACTTTTATCTTTTTTTTATTTAATTTTTGTAGTTGTAGTTCACTTACTGTTTTGTTGTGCTATTATTATATTAGACATTTACGAGTTGCTAATCTTCACTCAGATTTGTTTATTGCTGACAATTTTAGAAAAAAAAATGTTTGGTTTTATAATCACTTTATTTCGAAGTCCATTGGAAAACTTGCTCAATCTTCAAAACATGCTAGCTTCGAAGAGCATCAGATTTGGCGGTAAAGGCCGAAAAAATAATTTAATAAGTTTTCGAACAAGCTCAAAATATAAATTATTAGAAATCTAAATTATAGTTGCTTTTTTTAAACCGGTCTCTGATGTCACATACCGAGACTTTAGGTGCGGATAATCCCGTTGCTCGCAATAATTATAATTATAAACTTAACGCGACAAACACGTCTGAGCTGAACCATATCCGGGAAGGAAAGAGGAATCCTACTTTTAACAGTACAGTAGCAACAAGAACAATTCTTAAGTACAACAACTAAGCTACAATAACTACAATTAGTTTATTTGTTATACACATTATTAACAAAATTTGTACAAACCCTTATGTAAACCTTTCCCTAAACATTTCGACATTTTCTCTTAAATCTTCTGGTCTGTCCAAAATGTCCACTCCTGTACAATCTAACAATGATCTATGAGACCTTCTAAAACAAAGTGCTCAAGATTAAGAAACAAAGCGTCCGTTTTGATATAGAACCAAACGAATTGATGCTAACAGGTTGTTTGATGCACATTCCCTTTCTTTAGTGAAGCAAAAACCGGCCATGATTGACATTACTTCGATAAACACCAATGTAGCTTAGAATCATTTCTTTCCATATTCATACCTTCGGTGCTTCTAGCGGTTACAAAAAATTCTCTTGTTTAATTGGTTTTGGTATAAAATACTTGATATCTTCTGATTTTGCTTTAGATAGTGGAAAACGCAATGCAAGAAAGCAATGGGTTCAATGCAAAGCTGACAAATAAGAGGATGCTGTATTCACGAGAACAGGCGAGACATCAAAAGAGGACGATACTCTGATCTAAATTTAAAAAATTTGCACTCTTTCATCTGAATTGGAATACTATTAAATATTTTGTAGATGTTGTAGGTAAAAGACCGAGTGATTTTCTTGCATAGGTAGGGTGGACATTTGAAAAACATAATTGAAAAGTTTAGGCACGCCGCGTGTAACTCACGTCTATGGGCCATGTTCAACCATCCTGCAGAAATCAACTTGTGTGAAGTCCGAGACAATTTTCGAATTCCGTAAATAAATCTCAAACAAGACATTTGCAAACGTTCAATGCGATTTACATCTACCCTGGTTAAGCATGGGCCATACAAGACATCGCAATAGTTCATATGACATAAGACCGTTGCATCCGTTAGCTTTATTTTTAAGTTAATGGGTAAGATTCAATTTTCAATTTTTTAGTAATGAAATTACTAAAACGTAGTTCCGTGTCTAGATCCACACCCAAACTTTTCGCTACTTTAGAGCACTGCAAAATACTATTACCAACTTTAATCTTTAATACCACTTCTGCTAGTTCGTTGTTTTTACCGGATACCAGTACAGAGCTCTTTAAATCGTTCAAACTAAGTTGATGTTGCAAACAAGTTTGTTGCAATTGCTTTAAATCTTCATTAATCATTCTATTTGCGAAATGTATATTACTAAAGGGAAACGAAAAACGGACCTGGGTGTCATCAGCATATACATACGAAGTACCGTACTGAACACAAGACAACAAGTTACATATGTAAATACAGAATAAAATAGGTCCAAGCACAGATCCCTGAGGCACCCCAGATGTAATAACTCCCTCCTCAGATGCACCGAAGTCCGTCACAGTATACTGTTTACGGTTAGCAAAATAACATTCAATAAGACTCACTGAATTCTGCGAAAATCCTACATACTCCAGAGTTGAAAACAATAATTTATGATTAATTTTGTCGAAAGCCTTGGAAAAGTCCAACAGAACAAGTGCACTAATATTACCAACATCAGCCTCACGAATGACATCATCAATCAAATCAAGAAGTGCAGTAAGACAACTATATCTTTGTCGAAATTCTGATTGTCTGAGAGGTAAGATATCGTATTTATCTAGGTGACCTTTTATTTGTTGCACCAGAATCTTTTCCAAGACTTTCGACATTACCGGCAAAAGCGAAATTGGACGCAGCTCATCAAAAGATGCCACCACCGGTTTTTTTGGTAACAGCAAAACTTTTGCAATTTTCCATGCGCTGGGAACGATATTCTCCAATAAACAAATGTTTGTTAAGTGTGTCAGCACTGGTAAAATAATTGGACAGCACATAAGAAGCATCTCTGGATTTATGTTGTCAGGACCGCAGGCAGTCGATTTGATTTCAGATAAGCACCTGAATACTTCAGACTCATCAACTAAATGGAACTATGGCAGGGACTCAAAACTTTGTTTCCTGTTAGAACTATAAAAGCTTATCATTTGATCATCAGGTGGCAAATTAGTAAATATCTGCAAAAAGTGATTATTTATTGCCGAAGGATCATCATATGCTATCTCATATATATGAATCCTAAATAAGAATGGAAGGTTGCTGAAGGTACTGGTATGTGAAAGTCGTCCAGCGTTGCTGTCTAATGAGCGTCTTTGAAATCTAACGAATGTTGAGCACTACAGCAAGCCAGTAGATGGCGTTGTTGACAGTCAAGTTTCGGAGTTACAAAAGCCGGCTTGTTACACATCACGCGCAGTGCGCTATCAAATAACAACGACTTCGTGCTTCACCACCCTTGTAAGGTAATTAATTCTATCTAATCTAAATTATTCGACCATTTTTTACCAGCGACGTACCGACAAAGAAGTGCATTAATAACAGCAGCGGGACTGATAAAATTATGAATAATTTTACCATTCATTGGCAACACAACTTATGAACAGCTGCCGTGATAAATTATGTAGCGAGTTTTGAATGCGATTGTTCTTGGAGGGAAACAGCACCAATTTACAAATGCGATGAAAAATTGAGGCGAGACAAATTACAAAGAACACAAACGAAAGCTGCACGAAAGGCGCTGTTTAGGAATTGAGCTTATGTATTCCAAAGAAGTGACGATTAATTTTTTTTCTTACATGGTTCAATGTAATGTACACCAATATATAACTTGAACTTGGTCATGTTTAAGTGGCTGTATTTTTACCGCTTTCTAAATGGGTAACCAGGAATCAAATGCTCAGTATTTCGAGTGTTTGGTAGCTTGTTTATATATCCTGTCTGTAGAACGGTTCTGCATCGAATGTAGAAAACTTCAGGCCGATTTCTATTCTATGTAACTATGAAAGAACTAAGAAACGATACTGTTTGAAAATATAGTATATGAGACGGTTAAAAACACTCTATTTCTCCGTTTCGACATTTCAACTATGACTAATTTGGCCTGCTTTTCTCAGCACCTCGCTGAGTCTCTGGATGGCAGACATCAATTATTTAAACCGATTTTAGCAATGCATTCAATCAGGTTGACCGTAATATTTTGATTCATAAACTTCGCGTTTTTGGTTACCCTTCAGCTGTTGTTGCAGCCTTACTTGAGTGAAGAACGTTACAATAACTGCACGTCAAATGAGTTTGTTGCTTTGTCAGGTATGCCTCAGGCTTCAAATTTTGCTCCTTGTTGTTTTTGTTACTCATTAAAGATATCACATGTGTCATTCATAGTGACAAGCTGCTTTATGGTGATGCCTTGAAAGTATATTGTGGCATTAACTCTGTTCATGCCAGTCATCTTATGCAGGACGATCTACTTCAAGTTTTTGAATGGTGAAAACAGTACGTTTTAGCGTACATGTACTGCATTAGTAATGTTTACCGTTTAACTTTCTAAGGGCTATATATGGTATTAAAGACCTTGTTACTTCCGACTGTAAACTAACGTTAAACGAATATATCACAAATACTGTTGTTAAAGCGTTTCAGTTGTTTTGTTACATTTATGGTATAGAAATTTTCGCGACTTTCAGAGTAGCAACACACTGATGTAAGTTCGTTCAAAATATGAATACGGAGCATTGATTTTGTTTCATATCCACAGTGTTAAAGTGTTTCAATTTTTTTAGTTTGTTTTCAGGATTGTATTTAAGACGACTTTCTATTCCAAACTCTGTAAAACAAACATACCACGACGATCACCTGTCAACTCATTCTTTTTAGTTTTGTAACATATTTACAGACATTTATATCCAAATTTCATCTACAAACTAGAAAAAATAGTTATGTACATACATATACAATTATTTACTTATTTATTATGAATCCGATTCCGAGGAATCTTCGATCTTAATAAAAAMAWAGAAAGAGTGAKAAGACAAACTGAAAAAAAAACCCACCGAGGGCTCGCGAGAAATTCAAACAGGATAAATCTACTAAGACTAAAAGTATTTGTTCAGCCCGTCTGAAAACAATATAGCAGAAGTTAMTCTTACAATTTTTATGGGCAGCGATGAGAATTCTGTAAACGGTATAGAAGCCGAAGACGAAGAACTAGAGCAAACATGATGAAAAAGAAGAAAGAAGAAAAACAATCAAAAACTTGAAGAAGATGAAGAGCTAAAATTCATGCTCAACATCGACATCAGGATGACGGGAGCGATATGTATGACACTGAAGGATTATTTGCAATGTATAGCAAAGAAGACCTTTAATGTTAGATTTATGACCTTATAGAGAATAAACAGTCAAACAAATCCCTCTCCAATAGCTGTAACACCTGCGTCCACTAACTATGATTTTCGCGGTCAGTGGGTAGAATGCCATTGAAGGAAATAAGGGACATTTATAATATTCTGTAATAGTAAGCAGTTTTTACACATTTCAGTCTTTACGCTGGCATCGTGCAATCATTACTTATATCTTTATTCCGAAGGCAGTAATGATTTTTCAAATTAAGATTTTTGCTTAACTGTCAAATTGGCAAAATTCCACCAGGCTAGAGTTACAAGACGTAATAGCGAAAAATCATCTTAAGACCACACCGCTGCAGGTATTCGTACCAGGGCCCGTGGAATATTTAAGCAACACGTTACATAAGGCAAAACAGCGAATGCTTGATGGAAACCCATCTTCAGCATTAATCTCACGTATCTGCGCTGCCGTGGAGCTCCTGTTTTATTCACGGAAAATTCTGCTTACGTGGCATCACCGAATTACTTCCCGGGCTTGTACACGACTTACAATATTCAAACGTACACCTCCATAAACTCGCCGAAAACGCCTTCCTGTATTGTTTTGTTTGGTTTACGAGCAGCGAGGGGGTTCCTGCTTCTGGGGGAGGCGAAGGGGTTATATCGATCTGGATGTATAAAGAACCTCAACGCCGCTTCGTAATATATCAAGGGGGATTTGGTATTAAAGCTCGACACCTTGTATTGCGGTTCATAGACGGCAGTTGGACGTTGTAAATATTTACTTGGATGGAGTTTGTTGTTTTTGTGGGGCTGTTGCGCCTCTAGCTTGGCCAAATATTTGTGGTTCAGTGAGATGCAGGTGACATGACTGGAGAAGGGGAGGATAACAGTAAATCCCTTTACAGGTATTCTTATTCAATGAGTTCTTAGATCACCTTAATTCTGAGCATTCTGATAGAAAATTCTCGATGAAAATCGAAGGCGATAATTGTCTCCCATTTTTTGAGGTACTTTCCACTGTGCCTTATCAACTTCTGAACCCGACAAATTTCGATAAGCCATAGAGATTTCCAAACATCCGAATAATGTAATTCGCGAAGATGGTTATCATCTCTCCACTATTTGCTACCTATCACCCAACCGCTACCCCCACCTCTGCCGTCCAAGCATCCCCACCCCCCTCGTAACACCGGGTACGACGTTATCTATCGTTTCCATTCTCTTTCCTACATAGGATTTGGTTCAACCCGGACGTGTTTCTCGCATTAGATTTGTACTACATATGTTCCACACTCCTTATTACTAAGATTTCAAGTTCTGAAGAAGTTTGCCTAATAGGGGGGATCTAACACATACAAATTGCATGAGAACAACTTGGGGCTGCATGATCGGTCTTATAACATCTTGACTCACGGAGTAAGTGCAGCCAAGCATTATAAAATGGCAAAAATGTTTGTTTTATGAAGGAGTGACGTCTGAATACAATATTGATTGATACATATTATTAAAATAACGGTCTCTTCCATAAATTTTGTATTCTCTAATGAAAGTGAAATAAAGAAAATCATTATTATCATTCAAGTCTAATTGTACTGTAATTGTACGAGTATAATCAATATCTGCATTGGTGAAAGCGTCATCCCTGACTGTTGGAAGAGATCCTTAGTGATACCTATTCCTAAAAACAACACCCCTTGTGAATATGAGGATCTTCGGACTATAAGCATACTTGCCTGTGCTCTCCAAAGCTCTGGAGAAAATAATATCCACGCAGTTAATGAACCACGTTATCAAATTTAATTTGCTTCCTGATACCCAATCTGATTTCAGGAAGGGTTGCGGCTGTGAGGCAGCATTGTTGAACATAACTGATAATATTCTAACAGCTATGGATGGTGGTCAAATGTGTTTGCTTGTGCTCCTGGATTATACCAAAGCATTTGACACCCTGAACCATAGTTTGCTTATGGCCATTCTGCACTATTTAGGTTTGGGGTCTGATGCCTTATCATGGTTTAAGAGCTACTTCGCAGATAGATTCCAGACTCTTAAGATCGGAAATGCGTTGTCGGAGCCGTGTAGAGTATCTTGTGGTGTTCCGCAGGGGTCGATCTTGGATCCTCTAGTTTTCACCTTGTACACGTCCGTATTAGTCTCGACTGTAAAGCACCGAGAGTGCCATTTCTAGGCAGATGACTCCAATATTATTCTATTTCAATAAAGAAAATCTTCCCGCAATGAAAGAAAATATAAATAGTGATTTGAATCAATTATCTAAAGCCTTGGAAGAACATTCTCTTTGCATCAATCCTTCAAAATCCAAGATGATCCTCTTTGGTGCTCCAAATCCTTCAGCATATAATAATATAATCGAGCATCTCGTCATACGAATTGAAAATAATACCCTGGAAACAGTAAGTTGCGTCAAAAATTTGGGATTGTTGCTGGATAATAAATTACGCTTTGTTTCACATATCAGCTCATTTATTGGTAGATGTTTCTGCAACCTAAAAGCAATCTACAGCATACGACACCTTTTAAATTTAAAATAAAAAATATATCTTTGCGAGGTCATGGTTTTGTCTGTGTTTAATTTTGCTGACTCTGCTTTTGGTCCGTGTTTAAATTTTGAGTGTTCCAGGATAATACAGATGGTACAAAATGCTTGTGTTCGCTTAATATACGGGAGTAGTAGGCGAGATCATGTCACTCGCAAACGCATTATGATTCCGTGGCTGAGCATGTCGGTCAGAAGAAGGCTTCACTTTGTTTGTTTGTCATAGAATAAATATCAAACAAAACTCCACCCTACCTTTACAATAAAATCAAATTTCGGACGGATATACATAACACTAATATTAGGCGTAAAGATGTACTTTCGATATAAATATATCCTTATTCTACTATCTTCAGCGTATGAAATACATCAGGCGTAAATACATCTCTTTTTTTACCAAAGGGCCCACTTCAGCCCCAAAACCCCGAATATTTTCAATAATTGGACGTGTGCAATGTAAATACGGCTTTTTTAATACCAAGGTGGCCATGGAAAACGCCGAGAAATCAGTCACACAGCTAAGCGTCAGTAGCCCTGGACAGCCCGGTGTGCGCGTGCAACTTCCCAAATTTTCACAAACAATGGGTGGAGAATTCGGGCCGCGGTGTGAAACAGACCGTTTAGTAGCTATTTAATGACGTGGTGCTTCGATTAATCTAGTTTTGGTCACCTTATCGGGTTCGCACGGGAAGAGATACCGGTGAGTTTAGTTATTACCTTTTATCGCGTAGGAATCGCGTTGAAACACCTTGTATAGGTAAACTACGCACTGGTTCGTTGCGCTTATGTGATTGTAGTTTCGAAATTCGTTTAAATAGGATGGTTTAATTAAGTTTTGTACGATAAATGCTTCGTCCAGTTCAAAACACGGTAAAAAGCTTGCATGGATGCGGAAGTAAAAACGCTTACGACGCGGTGCTGGTTTTTTCATACGCCAGCGGTCGTCAAACGGTTAAATAGCCTAAAACTGTTTGTTTCACTTATACGGCATGGGATTTTTAGTATTGTAGTTAGCTTTGCTCATATAGGTAAATACTTTCAATATTTTCGTTATGTTGGATGTCCAAAATCTAAATACCAGCTCAGAGGTTTTAAAACATAATTCAGTAATTTTTATCTGTATCACCGTAATAAACAAGAAGTACGTAGGGGGTCTCTACACTGCAATTTTTTGGTCACCATTTAATTCATTTATTTACGTATAAATCTATTCCATGTGACACTGATCTGATCTATTTATGTTTGTAAATCACTATTGCCGTCTACATAAGTAGCTTCTTCCACAAAAATACTTTTAAAGCAAGTTTTAATGGCACGATCAAGGTTTTTAATAATTAGTGAAATTAACAATAAATCCCAATGTTGAGTTGGCAATTCGAGTTTCGTTAATAATATAATGTGTTGATTATATATTATATATTATATTTCCTGATGCATGGAACATTTCTGTMGTCAGGCCGCAAGCCAAACTACCCGTTTCCACACMGCTTAAGGACACCAGGCCTATTAATATTTTACCAATTTTTTCACAAGTAGACTTTTCAAGAGCATTCGATACTGTTAATTATCAGATACTTTACGCTATTTTGGAACATATTGTTATTGGGCAAGCAGCTTTATTTATATATCTAATAGACTTCAGTCTGTTAATTTAGATGGCAATTCATCTTCTTACGGTGGTGGTGTGGTGTCCCTCAGGGCTCTGTGGTAGGACACAGATATACATCTGTAATAACCAAAAAGGACAGATATCCATAATATAAACACTAGATGCAAAGACGTTATTACTGTACCAAAACATAATCATATTTTTTTATTAGCAGCTTTCCATACAGAATATAAAAGATCTACAATTCACTCCCAGTAAAACTAAGAAATACGGGACTAGACTTATTTAAAATAAAACTACAATAATCTATTAAAAAAAACTGAACAGTTCTGATTGACATTTACTAATTCTTCTTGTATATATTTTTTTCACCTATACATCGTTCATCTAAATTTAGCTAACTGCTTTTTTTCGTTTTTTATTATTTTTCACCTCCACGGCTCTCATCAATAACAACTTAATGCACAGGTATATACGCGTAAAATTCCAAATTTGTTTTTTTTTTCATTTTTACGGTTGAGTGGAAGAGAACGACGATGCCACTAATCATAAGTGTCATTTGCCACTAAAATTTGCCGTTTTGCCCTGCTACGAATCCTGCTATTCAGAGTCGTAATAATACTATTATGTACATCAATGTAGTGAGCAAATAAGGACGAATTATTATTATTATTATGGTTATTACTATTATTATTTTTCTAAATATACTTTTCTGAGCATAGTCAGTATTTATAAAAAAAACACAGTTCGAGGACGTACGTCCTCATAAAAACAATCAATCTTTAAAGAGAATATAAAGTTATGTGGGATTTGGAAATGACATCTCTAAGGAGATAGATAAGTCTAAAATCCGCATTCGACTGTTAATACATATGTACATAGGACACACATGGCATACCTACAAAAATCAATGCTTCAGTATGCCATGAAACATGATACATTAGGACCTTAGTCCCTGGATGATCGTTCAGTGCATTGTCAATAGCTGCAAAAAAATAATTAATCAATAGCTTCCTAGTTAGGTAGGCACATAGTCAAAAAGGATATTGTACCCTWSGCGTTGTCCCGACTTTGCCCTTAAAAATTGATCCAAATTGCTATAAGCTTTTTTGCATCTTTTGCTTGAATTCAGTCACGTACTAACTATTTAGATCGTAAAATAGTCTACAGTAAAAGAATTCTTCAGCCGAATGTAGAATTGATGAAAAAAATTAAGCTTTATACTTTTCATTACACTGCGACTTTTTTGATCACCCACGTATGCACTAATCGCTCAAAAAGATAAAACATGTCTCCAAAAATTTAAACCCAAAACGGGCCTCTATTAAATTTTCTCCGCTAAATAAAATACTCCTAGTGTTTACGTTCTTGCGAGCACTTTTTTGSGGCGTATCCGGGCGTACGTGAGCTATTATTGGGCAAAAAAAGGACCAGTCCATTTGCGGGCCGGGTGAAGTAGCTTTTAATGCGTCGTTTATTGAATTAGTATCGCCGATGATAACTGTGCGTGATGATGTGCCGGTGAATACGGGGTGTTTTTCAAGATCCGTTTTCGAAATTTTTGACTTTTGAGTGTTAGTGACGTGTGTGGACTGGTGGAGGAACACTTTCCACACTGCATTTAAACTGTAAGCGATGATTTCTACATGATGCTATACGTGTGATCGAAATTTTCGCTAGCTGGAAGCTTTGAAGAATTTCTTAACTTAAGTGAACTTTGAAACAATCAAGCACGTAGGTCGAAATGGAAACTCGCTCGAAATAGATTTTGAAAGGCACAATGTAGTATCGTTAGATAGGATACGTTTATTATTTTTTTTTATAATGAAACACCATTTTTCTTAAAGAGAAAATACGTAAACCCTTAAGCTTAATTTTAATTTTCTTGTGTAATTCTTCAATTGTCATACAAAATTATTTTTGCATGCCTCATAAATCATACGTCGTATAAAATTTGCCTGATCATCTTTGAAAACCTTCGACGAACCAACGTCTTTTCGCACTTTTCTGTCCTAAATTCCGTTACAGCTATATTTTTTACAGTTGATTATAAAATTTTGATCAACATTCCACTGGCTTTTGCGATAGCCCCTCTCGACTAATCGCTTAATCGATGATCGATTATAATATTCCTCATTGTGTAAAGGAAATTTGAATACTTATTGAAAACATAATACTAAAAACGAAATAAATTATTGACATGATAGTTTTACAATTCATAATATTTAGTTTTTTTGCCTACCTTTGTACCTGTTTCTAATATATTTTTTCATTGTTCCAGGAGTGTAGTGTTAGTGCCAATCAGCGCCAGATGTGGATCAAGAGGAGCCAAAAGCTGCGGTCTTAACCAGGCACTGTGAGTTTCTCAAATTCAATTTTTTTTCCTGAAAAGTGACATCAAATTTTTGTTTCAGGCAGGGGGAGCAGTTACTGCTGTGTTTGGTTGGGTGAGTGTATGAAAATTAGTTGTTTTTCACGCATTTTTTGATTATTTGTATGTTGGGTCGCGTAAACGTTKCTATACAAGGGCGTGCGTTAGGGGAAGGGGGCGTGACAGTGTAGTGCCTTGTTTTAATGTATGTAAGTAATTATGAAATGTTATATTTATATCATAATCTCTCGTTTTCAGCAAAATTTTCACAAAACACTGGTAAGTGAATGAAGTTATCCGAACTATCCACTTCACGAATAATAACAAAGCCTAACGTTAGTTTCTTTTTGTTTCAGGAGATATTCAACGAATCTGATGGCTGCAACGGTATTTTTGAGTTGATTAGTTATGTACATGTTAGGAAAAAATAAAATAAAACAAACTGATCCCCTTCCTTAAATCATGTCTGCTTTTGAACGAGATTACTAATTGTATTCTGAGCTTCTGTTCGCAGATTCTTCATTTAGAGTTGCCGTCTTCCAGAGTCCTGGGAACTGAACTTATCTATGAAATTAAATCAACCAAAGGTAGGTCTATATGTATATCAATAGCTTATTATGCTGCTGCAAATGAAATAAGGTTATATTGCTCTTGTAAAGTTCCGACTACCCGATAATTGTTCGTTTACTCACAATGAACAAACTTAATTTGGTACAGCAGTAAATTTTAAGCCCAGCTTTAATTTTCTTGTATAGATTTTCAATTATCAATACAAAATTATTTTTGCATACCTCATAATTCATATTAAATGTGCGTGACCATCTTTGAAAACCCTCTCTGAACCACCGCCTTTTCGCACCTTTCTGTCCTTAATTTCATTTACAGCTATATTTTTTACTGTTGATTGTGAAATTTTGGTCATTCTACTCATTTTTTGCTATGGCCCCCTCTCTCCCTATGCATTAGTCACATGAAATAACGAAGAAAGTTTGAAGACTTATTGAAAACATAATACTGAAAACGACATGACTCTTAGAAAATACGCAATGTTCATAAATATTCACGCAAAAGGTGTAGTCTTGTAATTGATAAAAATTAGTTTGTTTTTGGCTACCTTTGTACCTGTTTATAATAAATTTTTTTCATTGTTCCAGGTGTGTAGTGTTGTGCTAGTGCTAACCAGTGCCAGATGTGAATCGAGAGAAGCCAAAGGCTGCTATCTTAACCAATCACTGTAAGTTTCTCAAATTTTATATTTACAATAGTACATGCAAAATCATACATCGCGCGTCGTATTAAATTTGGGTCATCATCTTTGAAAACCTTCGACGAATCAACATCTTTTCGCCAATTTCTGTCCAGAATTCCAGTTACAACTATAATTCTCACAGTTGATTGTAAAATATTGGTCCTGTCATTCTACTGGTTTTTATGATGACCCCACTTTCTCCTTTTTTTCTCGTTTTTATTTTTTCATAAACATTTAGGTTCAGGTGGTAAATGATTGTGATTCCGTTTAATCATTTCGAATTCTTTAACAACTTTGACGCTGATTTCACCTTCTTGTGGGTGTGAAACTTCCACCCCATTCTACGGTCTCCCCATTTTTATAATTAGTAAGAGCTATAAATGTATAGTAGTAATAACTCTTTATTGTTTTTTAACAAGCCAGTCTTAGCTTTATCTTGCACTATGTGCATTAGACGTACTATTAGTATTATTTAATAATTAAATATGCTGCTTCTGTCAAGTTGAATATAGTCGGCGATGCTTTCTTTATTTGTAAAATTGTAGTGGCATGTTTTTCTTGTTTCGTTGTTCTTTTCTAAGACTAGAAAGTATTCAAAATTCTTGTCTTATTTTCAAGTAAGTCTTTAAAACATGCCCACCCTGATAGACACCCAACAGCATCTCTCCTGTTAGAGTTAGCACAGAGGCAGTTAATCCAGTAATATAAAAAGGTCTCTAGGGAAACAAAAAAAAAATCAGCTAGCAACAAACTAACGCCATTACGAAATGTGTTTCATAACAGAACCACTATAAAACGATATGTATTATTTTCTAAAGTTGTTATTACTAAACATTTCTGAGTGAACGTTAAATGAGCTACTAACCAGAATGTTTTCTAATATCGTCTGAATCGTAGTTATTTTGCAACAGTATAGAAGGCGTTTTTAGCAATTTCTCGGCGCTCGGGAAAAGTACACTTTATGTCATCTAACAGTTCAGTTCATCACTATTGATGGTGTATAAAGACACTTTTACTTTGTTGCCTTATGGACCAGTCTTTTATAATATACTATTCAAAACTGCCAATGGTGTGMGAAAAAAATGATGTTATCCATAACTATAGAATGACGTATACCGCCATATGTATTAAGGTTAGCACATGAGAGACTGCGCATCGTTCCCAGTTTCTTCCAGGCAGACTGATATCAGCACTTGTCAGACTAGGATAAAAATGAATGCAAGCCAACACAGCCCTTACGTATGCGACAAAATTTCAATCCAGGAGAACGTGTTTAAGGTTTTCAAAAAATTAAAAAACACCAAATTGCACGTTCCATATTTATCAATAAAAATCAATCAATTGTTTATCTCCTTTTTTATTGAATCTATCTTATATAATTGGTAAGTTCTTGATGTGCGGTGTAACAAATTCAAATAGCAAGCTTCGACTAAACAGAAATCCTTGCCCCATAAATTTATTTAAAAGCTCGACGTGGCTTTCGTTGCAAGTCCCAATAAACCAACCTCTCGTAACAAGTTTTATCATACGGTCGCATGAAACATGCGATCTTTTTTGCGGACATTTTTGTATGTTTTTAAATTCGATTACGCTATTTGCTCCCGGCTGTAGTCGATACGTTTTTGCCCCGTTCCGTTTACATTGTCCTTATCGGCGGGGCGATAAATAATCCGCGGTTTTTCTGTTTCGTCCTAATCTGCCCCAACAGCCGTACTAACTTTACATAATTTTAAAATTTATAAGCTTTTTACCGTGGCGTGAACAAGTCCTGGGGGGCTCGAACGCCCAGATCACGTGCGCAAATATCAGCATGCGACCGACTGTAACCGTATATTTTTACAAACTAGGGTTATTATAATCATTAGGCGAAGGATCGAGTTGTGGCAGCGTAATGGGTCTATTACTCTGTCCGATGCGTGTTGGTTTTCAAAAATGGCTGGCCCCGCTGAATCAATACTCAAAGCTTAATTACGTAACTCATTGGTTAGACGCGGACAGTACACAGTTACGATACGTATTTCACAAAATGCTGCGGATTAATGTGGAGTATTGCTGAAAAGCTACCGACATTTAATTGTAAAATCGTTACTGAGTTGTGTCCAAAATTTTCACGGAAGCTGACTATTTGGATATAGCACAGTGCGGCATAAGCAAATTTGGATTCGAAAGTGTCGATATATCGATATTTTGAGCCCACATATCGATAATTTTTATCAAAACTGATTCAAGGGAGAATAGGAAGACAGATGCCCTCAGTGCCATGTAAAAAAAATAGTTGTAGGGTGAGAATAAACTGACCGGGACATATCCTTTACATCATCAATACTGATTGTTCGGTACTATGTTTGGTACCGAATCGGAAGGCTTGGTATCGATATTTGTTATCAATAAAGTCCCCAAATAAGATAAAATTGGTTTACCAGCGGATATGTAAGGACTTTTTAGGGAATTTAGTGTTAGGATCAAACCTAACCTGTCTTTTTAAGATACCACAAACACTCTGTCAACCATCAATAAGCTATAAACGCCAAACTCCCCCAAATGTCACAACATGTCCGCCATGCAAAAATTTTCATTTTTCCCGAAATCTACAGTCAATGAATGAAAATTTCATTCTACGTAATTCAAAACGGCCATATTAGATTGAAATGCTCGCTTGAAGTCCAGCCAGTTACCTATTAAGTTAAAATTATGTCCAGAAGTTTTCAGCACGGCTGAAGATATCTATTCCATAACTGTCGGGCTTGTCTTATGATTTCCTATGCTTCAGTACGACTATATATATATAACATTCTTTACGCAGCAGTCTGCTAGCAGCAGGAATATTTCTGAAGCATAACTCTGAACAAAGTTGCCCTTGCAATCAGGAAATAAAGATAACTTTATAATGGTATTCGAAGATGCTTTCACTTTTTTTTAATAAGCCAGTAAGACAACACCTTTGGAAAATAAAATTTCCCTGTAGCGATTCAATTATCACTAAGGACACTGTAGTCTGTATAAAGCACTTTCTCTCATAATGTTTGGTAAAACCATAGATTAATTAAGAAAGATACCCAATGTAAATGCACCGCATTGCCACAGAACCGTAGTGAATGATCTTCACTCAAGAGGGCGAAAGAATGTCCAAAGCGCGCGATATTGTATCCCAAATGTTTTGAACTGTATGTCCCTCCCGCCCAGACAGCATGCGAACGGAATGTGGGCGGTAGTCACAATCCCACCACTGCACTTCTACAGCAGCTGACTGCATCACCCGTAATGCTTAACAAAATAATATTTTGTGTAGCGAAGGGTCAATAGTAGAGTGCCCGATCGGACATATTTTGACTTGTGTGGGGGACTCGGGATTACAAGCTAAAACTTACGCAGATGTAAGCTAATATATTGATAATTATAAATCCAGAATTATAAAAATTAGACCGAGCCGAAAGTCAATATCGTTAAAAATGCAACTAACGGTGCATTGTTAAAAAACGAAATGTATACTTTCTATAGGTATTTAATTTGAAACATTTTCTGTACCGAATATTTTTAAATAAATTTTTGACTTGCAAAATACATTGCCTCTTACGGCCGAAAAATAATAAAAGGTCAGTTTTTCGGTTTCAGCGCCGTCTACAATTAATTCAAAATTCCCTAATTTTCAGTTTACCTAGCATTATCGCGAAAACTAAGGCCTAACTCAAAAAAATATATTCTTATTAAAAGTTAGCCATGTCCTTTTAGGTGCCATTCGTGGCAAATTCATATTTTTTGATTTACCGATAAAGGTAGTATAAAATTAAATGTAAAAGATTACATTTTTCTGGGAGACGCGACTGCTGCCGTGTTCGCGTGGCCGCATCGTCCATCTCTACTATTTCCGTAGCTCCGTCCTTCGTCCACTAGTGCAGCTCAGGGAGGGACGCGATAGATCAAAATACAATAATTAGGAAATCTGTCTAATTAATCCTATTTAAGTTTTCATATTGACAAACACGTTCGAAAGTATATTAAAAATCCTCACTAACCTATGAAAGAAAAATTAAACTAATAACTACGCATGTAGTTCATTAAACGTTTTATTATACAATTCTGCACGCAAATCATGATAAAATAAATTAAACTTTTAACAAAATTGCACAATTTACTTATCGAAATTTGTTCTTGAGCTGTGGTATTCCTGAGTCTTAAGACATCTTTATATGAAACGGAATGTCCTCAAGAATGTAATGTTTCAACCAATATTTTAGATCTAAATTCTTGATGTACGAAAGTTCCGAGTGTTACGAGTTTAGGGCATCTTGACAAATGCTCGTTATAGCTACAGGATCTTCAGCAGTCCCCTCATTAAATGCAAGCAAACCAATTATCCAGTACAATACATCTGGTATGTGTTTCTTGGAGCCTTTTATATCTATTTCCTGTCACTTAAAATACAGATGATATTTTATCCATTTTGCACCTTATGTTGGCACATATTTTATTAATAACGGGGATTTCTACTTCCGCTACAGTATGGTGTTGCAAATCTGGTATTCTGTCTGATTATACTGATATTTTACTATTAATAGAAAATAGCTACCACTAACGCAAATACTGCTAACTCTTTTACTTTTATAAAGCACATCAATATTGTGTTAAAAATCTTTCTTTACTATCGAGCAGTAATATACTATCTTTTTTTAAACAGTCAAGAACAAAAGTATACTAATGTCGACCCGCGTCAATATTTTAATCAGAGAATAAAAAAAACTTGTTCTTTGTTAAAGTGTGCATAAATTGTATGTAAAATGTATCCACAAATACAACGGATTTGGTTGGTACCTTTAAAAACATTTGTTAAGGTGCTATACCTACGGCTTCTAGTAATTAGCCCGAATGATACGACTCTATATAGTAGCTTGCCTAATAGTAGACCTTGCCAGGTATAACAAGCTTTCCAGAAAAGATTTTTCATTGCAGTTTGTTGCTAAAAGCTACGACTGCCTTCAAATAATTCCTCATTGAAAAATGAAAACAACTGTCTAGTCGTGAATAAAGCGCGCTGTGCAGAGGGTTGTGGGGGGTAAATTTCCAAAATAAGTAAAAATTTTTGTTTGTTTTTTTTTAATATCTTTGGCACCTCACCTTTATTATATTAAGATACTACGCTTAAATGGCAAATATAATTTTTTTAAATTTCTAATAACGCCGTCACTATGCTTTCTTATAGAGCGCTTTAATGAATTTCGTTCGCTTTAAACACTACCTAATTCGCCAGACGTTTAGCTTCAGCACAAAAACGCGTTGGTTTATTGGTGTGTGCAAATTCGCAATATAATACATAGTTTGTGGCATAATATTTTTGTGTAGCAATGTCGAATTTCACAGCGGCGTCCGTGGACATGCGAGTATGGTTCAAAATAGCCCAAAAGGCACGCGATACTCGACTTTATGCACACAGAATTGATATTTAATTGCAAATAGTTTCTGTGATTATTCGTTCCCTCTTGCAATTATTGTCGTTTTGCTAATGTATATTTATGTAGACCTAGGTATCTAAATCTCTTAAGCTGTAAGCTCTGTTTTTATATATATATTGAAAATTAAAGCATGTTTGTTGCATGAATTACAGATCTATTTATAACAATACACAATAAAAGTGACAGTAGTTCGGATAGTGAGCTAGAGTCAAAAATTAAATTCATTTCAATTTAAAAATGTGCAGCGGCAGAAACAGTTTTTATTTTAATCAGCGCTTGGAATTTCAGGATTTTGGTACAAAATAAACTTTGCTAATTATGACAATCGCGCTGATTATAATGACGCCTCTAAAATGAACTATGTCCGACTTTATGCGTTCGCTGTAGCAGAAGGTCGTATATCGCGCAGCTGTACAGTTATTCTGGACCTTACTCGCATTCCTACTCTTGCCGGTTGCCGCTGTGAAATTCGGCATTGCCTGACAAAAAAATTCTTATTCGACAAATGACACGATTCTTTTCAAATTTTTATGCACCAAAGTAGCTGCCATCTTAAACTTTTATTTCACTTATTTTTTCGATAAACCAACGCGTTTTCGAGCTAGGAGAAAGTAAACGTTTTAGGAGTAAGGTAGTGTTCAAAACGGACGAAATTCATTAAGGCGCTGTACCTATATACGATAACATTATTAGTTGCATGGTTACTGAAAGGTGTGCTGTTTTTGCCCGCACTATATAAACATATTATTATGAACAAAAAGTAACAACGAAAAGTAACAACACCGGCAAGTGTTGAAATGGTGCTTAATTATTACCAAAAGTTGCAAAATTTCAAAAAGTACTAGATTCAGCCTTTTGTGCTGAAACTGGCAACACGGGGCAGTCGGCACCCACTTGCGCCATGGTAATACCACACCACGCCCCAATCTAGCGCAGCACATTTTTAACTACCCATCTCTCTCTGACTCACATCAAGTAGATTTGTTGTACGTATGTCAGTGTTAGCTTGTAACGACAAAGTGCGCTACTTAAGGATAGGGTAATTTTCGTTTCTTATTCCTTTCCACTCACGGACAAATTAGAAGAGCAAGAACTAGTTAACGACGTGATGAATATTTTAAGTGAAGTTAAGAACCAACTACTGTGGCCCTCTACAATCAAGATCTAAAAGCTAACAAATTATCGTGTACATTGGTTGGGTATCTTTCTTAATTTATCTATGGTAAAACATAAACAGGTCCAGATGGTATTGAAATCGTTACCGATAGTGATTTCCCTTTCAACCTACATTTCCCAAATATTTAACAACGGTTTGAATTTCACAACTTGTTAATTGGCACGCAGAAAAAAAGAAATACTGTGGCGTGGAAATAGTAAATATAATAAGTAGCTAAAGAATGACGCCCTACAATATTTAAAGAGAATTTTCATTTAATTTGCAAAAAAAAATGTAAACACCATGATCGGGTTATAAAAACACAAATAGTCATTGATCCTTAATCACTTTATAATTGAAGTTTTATCCACACTTAAGAAGCACTTTATCCACTAGTTAAATAATAATGAAATTACTTTATTCCACTAGTGAGATAAAGAACAATCTTAAATCAATCACATTTTATTTATTTATTATTAACAGTAACATTTCTATTTTTAAGCATGTCGTTATTTATGTTATCAAAGTTTACTCTTTTGCATTAACATTAAGTTTGTAGCCGTCGTCGGTTTCAGAGCATATGTCTGTCGAAGTTTTTGTTAAATCTGCAGATCTCTTCTTGCAAGGAGTGACTAGTACCAGAAGAACCTTGGATTTTGCTTGCAACGTCCAGCTTATTAGAAAGGTTGTGAAATCAGCACCTTTATTAGCCAATAAAGTTGTTGAAGTCCACCTCCTACAATGGTCACTTTTAGCTTTTGCATTTGTCAGATTAGAAAATGATGCAACTCTTGAAGGGACTTTCGACAGAGTGTTGATACCAACAGGTTGTGAAGTACATTTTTGATTAGTGTATCGTAAAAAGAATCTGTCGTTGGATAAATTCGTTGGACACTGGATGTAAGGACATGTATTTTCTACATATCTCCACAGCATTGATAAACAATCCTTCTTCTATTATTGCGATTTGGCTATCTGTTGGGACTCATGCGTTTTACATGCCCATACCACCTTAAACCTTTGGCTTCTATGGTATCAAGTATAGTGATTTGGACGACTATTTTTGCTCCTATTTGCCCGTTTTTTAATCTGTCTCTTAGTGTTAGTCCGCAAAAGTTCATTCCTGTTGATAATAATCTCTTCTTGAGTGAGGATGGTGTAGTCCATGTTTCGGCTCCATATGTTATGATGTTTTTGACTACTGACTTATATATTCGGCGTTTCGTGTACTTCGTTATCTGTTTACTACATAGTACCGAATTAAGTTGCCTTGTGAGACATTCCTGCTTGTTCAATAGGGCTTTTTATTTTTTTTCCGCACGTATCCTCTTTTGTAGTCTTCACTTCGAGATATTTATAAGAGTCTAGCTTTTCCGCCTACTATCAATAATCCTGTTTTATTTGTATGTGAGGCCCCACTTCTAGTATTCTTGCTCTAGTTTCCTCAGCATATATGAGATACCGTCATGATCTGCTATATTGACCTGGTCGTCAGCGAAATTTAAGGTAAATAGTTTGTTGTTGTCGATAGATATGCCCATATTGCAGCAGGTTCTTCTTCAGTGCTCTAGTGTACCGTTCAAATATATTTTGAACAACGTGGGGGCAACAGCGTATCCTTGTCTTAAGTCTTTGCTAACTGGAAAGTGCTCTGATAATTTAAACCCAACCTTTACAKAGCTTGTCATATTAGAGTACAAAAACCRGACTGCCTGGATGTATATATCTTTGACTCCAGCGGTTCTCCTAGCTCTTCAGAGTTTTACTAAAGGAACGCTATCACAAGCCTTTTTCAAATCCACGATAACGAGACGAGATTCTAAGTTGCTTGCCTTTCATTTCTCTATAAGTTGCTTAAGGACAAATACACTATCATTTATTGATCGACCAGTTCGGAAACCATTTTGATCTTCTGTTTCTTCTTCTATTCTGTTTTTGATTATTTTTCTATATAATCTAGATGAAGAAGTATATTAATAAGAATTGTAAATCGGCTTTATAAATGTTTGACCCAGTGCGTTAAGCTTTGCACAGTAGCTGATTGCCAGGGCTTAAAAGAGCATCGATGGATACTTTCATCCCGGTAGTCCATGACTATTTTGAAGAATGTGTTCGATCCTCTTTGTAGCGTCGTGCAAAACGAAATCAACTAAATTTTCGTACCTGGAGATATCTCCTCTGTAGAAGCATGGTCTCCAAGACGTCTAACAGATTAGTGTCCCGTTTAGGACCCTGCTTCTCCATCTCGAATTCATGATGACGGGAACGTTTCCTTTTTGCGCCGTTTCCAAGACAAAAGCGCTGCCTGCAACGAACGTGCACGTCCTGTGTGCAAACATAATAATGCTGAAAGGCTACGTCTGGTATATTCATTTATTCATCATATCACCAGAAGGGAAACGAGCACACGGAGGGAATTTTTATTATGTAAAGACGGCGAAATTACCGTAAGCGTCCAACGGGCGAGCGCCGCCGTATCAGATGGCCCCCTAAATGAACCCGTCGCAGTTTGTACCGGCTTACTTTGTTTTTAAACTTCGTTATTAGCCTGGCCCGCGATGTCATATGTTGGATATTAAACGGGAGGATTCGCTTGCGGGCGGAGCGTCTATATTGTTGGCAAATTAGATGTCTCTTCTGTTTGCTAGAGAAAAACCTGTTGGTTTGAATCGTAGGTATGTCGGTGACAGGCGAAGTTGCCGTCTGAGCATTTGCTTATTTCGTCGGCTGCGGAGTTGAGAAGTTATACTGATGTTGCGAGTCCGGGGAAACACGTTCTTGTAGTTGGCGGAACGCGTTCAAAAATGTTTCTTGGTTGATTATTAAGTGCAATTTTTTAACTAAATTTCGCTAATCAAATAATGATAGATAGGTTTCCCATGATTAAACAACATGTGACAACCATAAAAGCTAACATAGCGGGCATCATTGTTCTAAATGGTGACAATATGGTGGAATTCACAAAGGGGTTACGTTCCTTAACCCCGCGGGTGCCATTATTTTCAATAAATATGATTAATTTATGAAGCTTGAAAATATCATGTTCACGTTTTTCGGAATATTCAGTTGAAACTTGACCTTTATTTTGAATTCTATAAGATCATCTAAAATATTGTCACCGACGTTGTCTTCGAAAAGCAACTTGTGTATACATCTATGACGTGTTTATAAGGAAGAAGTGAAAATAATAAAAACAAATCGTGTTATTTATCTGCAAGTGAAACAGTGGATAGTTACAAATCATTAAACACTCATTTAGAACACCATCACAATGCTACGATTACTAAGCTAAAGAACTGATTAAGTGGAATGACCCAACCTGTTGCAGCTAACTATGCAAAATATTGATTGGAAGAGAATGCATAATTTATAACATTAGTCAGTTATTAACTAAGTTTTACAAAAACAGTGCCTCGTAATTATTATAGTTGTAATCAAACGTGTTTTATTTGTTGGTGCCAAAATTATAGGTGTATTTTCGATAATTTTTACCCAATCATGTAGGACATAATGAAGATATACAAAGTCAGCACACTGAAAATAGTCAAGATTGTTTTAAGAATCGATTTTTTTTAGAGGATTTGATACAATCAGGCACTAGGTGTTCAACTAGATTGAATTTAGTAAATCGTAATTATTTGCGAGGACATTATGTAGATGCGCTAATATAATTTTTGTAACCATACATATACATGTTGCGTACGTCATACTGCTGCATCTGCTAATTGCTATATGTTGTTAAAGAGCTACTGAGATTCTCTGCAAAGAAATAGTAAATAAAGCTAACAATTATACCTATCTTAAATATATTGGTGGTCTAAGTGTGCGAAAATGTTAAGGAAGACACGTACGCAATTTGTCCAAAGTTATATTAATAGGGAGAATGCATTTCTAGTTTTGAAAAGAAATAACATACTTTAGTTAAAACGGTTACGTTTTGTTGCATATGTGTTGGATCCAACTTTTTAAGTGAAAATCTGACCGTTGAACAACATATTTGTGCAATAGGACCCAATTGAAAAAAAATAACATTTGTATTTTATAACTGCAAACCATTGCGTAAAAAGAGCATCTATCATCTAACAGAGCCTGTATAGGTTTCAGTTCCGAGGATGAGACTTGAATTAACTTAAACTTACCGGTGAAGTTGGTATAATTCCCGCTTTCAACATTGCAAATGGCAGATTCACTGTGACCATATTATAAATGTAAATTTAAATTTTTTACGCTAGGAAGAGCTTGAACTTTCATACTTGCATTCTCTTTTTCTATATTACATTATTATTAAAACACTCCACAGTTTATGCATTGCTAATTATACCCAAAATTGATGCAGTGCACCAAAACCTGTGTAACTTACAACCTGCAGATATGAATATTAAATAACATCCAAGCACATAACCACTAAACAGGGCTGTTCAAGATTTTTTTAAGACTGGTATAAAATATGTGTACATATCCATCACTGCTCATAAAGCCCCAATATTTTAACTAACATTTAAATACGAGTAAATCAAGTTAAAAGTTCATTCTAACCACAGGTGGGATATGTATAAAATACAGATATATGGAACTGAACGTTATTATTCATGTAATAAGCTGGAGAGCAACTGCTGTATGTTTTAACGTCTGAAGTAAGTAATTTTGTATTCAGTAAGTGTTTTTACGGCATCCTATGATCTTCTACGTCATGGCACCTAACCTTGTCGCGGAAGCCCTTTTTCTAACTTCTGTTTTACGCGCAAACTATATTATAATAAAATAAACTAAGTTTCATTAGACATTTTGCCATATTGTTTGCGTCAGACCTGACCCAAAATTAATACTTCTTCAACACGCRCATTACCAACAAAAAGTCAATGATAGTTTATGAAAATCTCTAAGCTATGACTATTAACCCTGCAACTTTAAGTGCAGACCTTGTTGTCGTTGGATTAACTAGTATTTCAATGAAAACCGGACTGCTGGAGTTCCAATGGAAGTTATTTAATGAGAAAAATAATAAAGGCAAGCTGAATATTCTTGCCGCATGATCCACCCCTTCGATAAGCAATATCAGACATCCTAGGGATTAATCAGGCTTCAGTCACAAAACTTCAAAAGTATCATCCAGATCAATCTGAATAATTCATATTCTCGGTGTCCGTCGTTTTTGCAACCGGTTATCAACAGAAACTAAAGGCGGCTAATCATTGCCGATCGATAATTCGTTTTGCGCTACGCTGCTTCCGAGATAAAACCCGACAGACGGCTCTGAAAAATTATACAAAACAAATAATTCCATGAATAACATTTGTAACGATTCGTCCGAAATGCAGCGAGGAACGAACGGAGTGATAAACTGGGAGCATCGCTCTGCGTTCTGCGATGATGCCGCCTGAACGATTTGATGCAAATCCATTTGTTTCCGGAGGATTTCGGTCGTGTTAGAAGTTAAAAACCAGCTGCTGGTTATGTAGCAAGGGTTATAAATAACTTCGTTGCATTTCTAGACTATCTAAAACAGAATTGTTTAACTTAGGTTTATCAGCGGCAACTGAAAGAAGCTTCTCGATACTCACGCATTTTTCGAGCCACTAACCATTCGGTTAACTCAAACGATGCGACTCTCAATTTTTAGACTGACGAGCTTACGTCACACATATGCGTTTTGTCAGTGCTGATCAAGCAATCACTTGTGGTGTTACCAGCGTTCTTCCGTACTAATCATAGAGTGCAGTTTTTAAGCATAATACTAGGAATTAAAGAATTACGCCTATTTTTTTTGTTATTAACAAAGATAACACTCATTGACTTCACTGACTGGCCAAAAAACAGATAACTTTGGTTTTTTTTGCTTAAAAGAAGGTAGTTTAAGGAACATTTTTCGGCAACTATAGTTAATTTCAAAGTAATGTACCGTGGTAACGTTACAACTTGAGAAATGCTTTTTATTTTGTTTAATTTACCTAATCTTAATTTTAGGGCATTAGTGAAGTACATATTGGAGGCTGATCTTTCCTGTATTAATATTTTTTTTAACGGAGTAGCTCAAACATTAAAAATAATCCAAGGAATTTTAGCTGAAACACCCTGTACATAAACATTAATTATTCTTATACCTATATGGATTGGTGTTATTTTACAAAAATGCTAGTTTTAAAACAGCCCGCAATTTTCATATTAGGTGCAATAAGGGAGCTAACAAAATATTGCAGTAGTTATAAAGAATTATGTAATCACACTCTGAAATTATACAGCGAGAAATTTATGTATTTTATTACGGCACATACCTGCGAATACAGGAATAAGAACCTCCATTCTCTTTACGACTTCAGCATGAATATCTTCTATTGTACAAACCCGAGTATCAACACTGTCATTCATTTTGATTTTAACAACATAATACGGGAGTTCAGGGGCCCGGTTGAACGGCCAAAACAAATTTCAGTTTTGCCCATAGCATGATTTTACTAGCAGGAAGTAACCGAATAAGTATTTGCAAAATTTAAGAATATTAGGGTTTACAGTAAACAACTCATATACTAACGGTATGTAAAGAAACCATTTAGTAGAGAACTTGCACTCAAGATAAATTTTAGTCGCATGTTACTTACACTAACAAACTCCTCTTATTTCCCAAAAATTAGTTTGTTCTTTCACACTCTTTCCAAGAAACATACCTATTATGTAACTTTATATAAGTAAAATTAAAAATTATTGTTTTCTAACAGCTAACACTTCTGAACGACAGCTTTTACGTAATACCAGTATGCTAGTGTCGTCTGGAATCCGATGTATTACAAATGCTTTAACCGAATTGAACGCGTACAAAGAATTATGGGTAATCTTGATTATAAATTTTAACATATATCTTCACAGCTTGACTTACGAATATAACTTAACCAGAAAGTACAATATATTAAGTGTAAGTAAGCGAGGTGGAAATGGGGTCGTCCCACATTTTTTTTTATTTTTCATTTAAAATGTACATAAAAATTGAAGCACAAAGACAGTTTTTTGCGATCTTCTCCGGTTCTTCTTTGCCGAGAAAAAAATGTGAAAGTATGGATTTTTCAATATCCGTTTCAAATGTCTCGATATTCCTCCACGGAGATGACGTCAAAGGTTCGCATGCTGACGAAAGCGAGGAACACCAATAATATAGCCAGTGCTCTAGCAGCATTGCAAGTAATATTTGTTTACATTTTTTTGAGCTGCGTCGCGTTGCCAATGTGGGCAAATTTTCGCGATACTGGCATTGTGACCTTGATACCTAGGTCAACTTAAGGCGTATTTATGAAAATAACTTAAATTATCCTTCAGTCAGTTTATTCTATAATGAACAGTTTAATATAATAAGCGTATTCACTGGCCTTTTGCTGAAATACGAAAGCACTTAACCATCTAACCTGCTTTAGAACTAATATTTTTATTATGAGGAATTAAACGACGCTTGAAGCTTGATAATGTTTAGTTTGTATACTTTCGTATGACAACGATATGATAAATTTTAAAAATGTCAGGACGATCTCTGGCCGTCGTTAGGAAGAAAGCGGTAAAGTACCGCTGACAACATCGCACGTTCGCACGTGCTGCATGTGTCACATGTGTAACGAATTTTGTTTACATAGTTTGGTCAAACTTTCGAGTTTTTTGGTCAGATTAAGTGGTGGTCAAGATGTTGTCGAAGTATTTGGGTAATCTGTTGTTTTTTTTAATGTCAGAATGGCTTGCGTTAAGAAGTCTTTTGTTCCGTGTTGTAAGAATACTACTGCTGATGAACAGTTGCAGGTTATTCCTATGTTTACATTATAATATTGACGTTGATGGTTATACTTATACCTTCACCCCTCTGTCTCACTCCCATTGCATTATTTGTATTTCTCTGGCTAGTTATAAAACTGACAACAGTGAGCACCTTGTTACCTAGGGAGCTGTAAAAGTGCGCATGGCGGAAATTAGGAACCTTTTGCGTAGTTGTTAGCGGATTTAAGAAAATGTTTGAAACAGGGTAATTTTTCTACCGCCGTTTGTTACGAGTTGAATTAATCTGAAAGCAAAATAGATGCGTGGCACTAGTATTTATGATGTAAGCAATAAAAGGTATAGGTTAAAACTATCAAATTTTAATGTGCGGGACGACCATATTTTGATGCAATCCTTTTCTACAAGGTAGACGTCAATTCGTTATTGTCAACATGTTTAATTAGCCTTACTTATACTCATCTCCATATTTTTCTTCACTATTATTAGCACCTTTTTTAAAAAGAACCTAAAAGAGTAACTGCTAACTGCTATATTCTTAAAAAAATAGCTTTAAAGGTGTAACTTATTTATCAGAAGTCCCCTCGTCATTAATTACTTCATTTATATATGTTACTTAGTGCTTCTTGTATTTGGATTTTCGGAACCTACTGGATAGCCAATGTAATAAAATATAAAATAAAAAAAAAACTATTGTTGCTTTCAAGTACCATGCAGTTTGTAATTTATAAAATAAAAAGTTGTAGTTTCATGAATTTAAAAACTATATAAAATAGAACAGCTTTGCCCACACATACTGAATCGTATTCCCTGTTGCTCCAGACGATACAGCATGTAAATAGATACCTATCGTTATATAAATCACATTAAGTGAAGCGAACATGAGCCGTGAATGGCAGCGTTACCGGGAATCGGTGATTTTGCATTATGGGCCTGTCTAACATGTAAATCCGAAGAAATCAAATACTCCTGGAGAGATTCTGAGAAACGCGAACCGCCTCGCGAAATTCCCCCGTGTATTACGTTTGGTTAATCAGATCACTTTGCAAAGAGGGAGCTTGTTCGGGATACCTGGATTCGTGTAAGGAAAATCTACCTCTAGTAAGTGCCTTTACCTAACATTATGATGCACTTATGATTTCTTTTTGTTTCAGTCTTTTTATTATAAGTTAACCAATGCGGCTTGGTCTTCACTGCCGGATATACAATTAACTACCTGTGTTCTCCTACTTTACATTTAAAATTTAATAAGACTTTGATAGATGTATTCGGACAAAGAATGCAGTCAAAGTTTACGGCTTACTAGATATTAAAAACAAGAAACAAAAAAAAACAAGGAATTTCCGGTTTCATGCTTCTACACCGTAAACAAATTGTTGTCACTTTTTGCACGACAAACTTACAGCGGAGTGATAGTCATAAAGCACCACCAATACTGGTGACATATATGACCAAAACTCGTAAACCCAGAGTTGTTTGAAAAAAAATAACGAAAACTTTAATTGTTCCATTCCACCTGCGTCTTGTTCCTGCTTACTTTCCCCTACATGCTTTCTCCATGAGCACATCGAGGTAGATATTTTACTGATCAAAACGAAAAAAGAGCCACTTCTAAAAATGTTAATAGTTTTTAATGGGTATAGTTAATTGTTACAATTCTGGTTTATTTATTTATTTATTTATCTTACCGTTTCTGCTCTCTAAATATCTAAGTATAAAGTTGTTATAATTTGCTCTTATTGTTTAGGGAAAAATTAACAATGTACGATTAAACGCTTTATCGTTTTATTAAAAGCGTTAATAAAACAGCAAAAATTTACAGTTACTAACGAGTATGACCCTCTCTAACTCGTAAAACTTCCGCACAAGGCCGGGGTATATTTTCAATTAACATTACTACGTTAGGATCAGGTGCTCCCATTTTTCCAATAGAATTTCTTCAACGCGTTGAAGGTTTTGAATTGGCTAGCGTTCCTTTAATCGTTGCCCTAGTAGGTTCTAGACGTGCTCATCTGGATTAAGGTCTGGACTGCGAGCGGGCCAGTCCATATACCCATAGTATTGAGGCATTACAAGTACAAGCTGTACAAATAATTATGGACCTGCATTATCAGCAAATGGTTGTAAACTTCGTAGATGTACCTACGAGCAGTCATAGACCCCTCACGAATTACCACCAATTATGTGTGTCCATTTAAAGCTATTCCACCCCAAGTCATAATCGATCCTCCTTTAAAAGGAATAACTCTTTCTTCTACACTATAACGGTCCCCTGGGCGTCTCCAGACTCGAACTCTTCCGGTGGTTCAAACAGAATCTGGATACGACAGTGAACAAAGTGTTGCGTGGAGCAGCTGTAAATTCCATTGAACATGTTCTTCAGCATAACCGTCTTGCTTTGTGATGCCGAGGGAACAAAGGAGGCACTCTAGCCGGTCTTCTGGCRCCAAATCGACAGTCGCGTCGCGAAGTCTGTTACGTTATTGTTTGAGTACTTACTCTGGTTCCTGGGGTCTCTACCAACCGATTTGGGAGCATTGTAGCAGTAGTTCTACGGTCTCTGGTAGTCCAAAGCCGTACTAAACAGTCTTCTCGCAAAAAGTCGCCCTTTCACGATGCGGGTTGTCTTCTAACAATACTATAAATTTGATAACTTATCCACGCCCTATTTATGGCAGCACGGCTAACATTTAGGAATAGGGCTACTTGTCTCTGGAATGGCCTTCTTGAATTAAGTTAACTCTACGCCTTTAAGGTCTACCAAACACATCAACATTCATGTTGCTTCCTTCAAAATTGCAGCAAAATTAAAGAAACAACTGGCTCATTTTTCGTTTTAATTAGTTTATTACGCTTATTGGATATATCACCTATTTGCACCGCTAGATGGCACCTTTGAAGGGAATGTGGCTCAAAATACAACCCAAAACGAATCCAAAGACCCATCCACGTCAAAACAGCAAAAATTCCTCTATTCATATCCGAGCGCAACCGCCTCATTTTCCCGATTACGTCGACATCCGCCGGCCCATTCGATCAAAAATACAATTTGCAAGTGCAACCCTGCGTGCCGTCCCGACGCCCCTACGACGCGTCCATTTGTATCACTCTTCCTTTGTCTCGTCGCCCGTAAAATTCCCGGAGGATCGCCCCCAATACATCCCCGATCGTGGACCGAAACATAACACGGTATGAATATCGGGCCCTTGCCCCTTTTCGCGCGGGTCATTCGGGCAATTTAGCCGGCTGGGGCGCGCGGATTCGGCTTGTTTTTCTTTGGGGGGACTTTTCCTGGAACATATTGGAATGACCCCACGTAACGAGCGGGCGGCGGTGCCGGTTACGGGCGATTTTCGGGACGATTCCGCGCGATTGGACGTGTACGGAGCGTACGGCACGGCGCTCTGTTTTCGGTACGTGTACTTATTCATTACGCAAGATTGCGTGTGATTAGAGATGGATTTGAAAATATTGATGGGGTACCTGGATAAATGCTTCTACGTTGTAGTATGGGATATTTGAAGTATTGGGAAGAAACTTTTTTGTAAGCAGCGGCGCTCGTGTGTAGGGGGCTTGAAATTACAGAACATTATTTCTTGGATATACAGCCGAGGCGTAAACCGCAGAAGGAATAGTGTACACCTTAGAAATTCCAGGAAATCCCTGGACTGTTGATTTAAAAAAATATATATAAAAAAACTAACAATTAATAAATTAGGAAAGTAGTTGCTCGATTATGTATGGTGTGTATCAGTCGAGTCGAGCAAGCGCATAGTCATACTATTCTCGAAGCGACTCAGAGCACTTTCGACCCCTTGTAACTTTGTTGTAGATAAAAGTAGAAGACCCAATTCTGTGGTTTACCCCTCGTATACAGCTAACTGTCTATTGACATGATGATACATATGTGACGAACTTTAAGTTGCTTTTATATAGTTGACGTTAAGGACATCCTGAAACTGAAACTTTTGAATGTAGTAGCCATGGTGCCAATTATTTTTGAGCACTGTCATCTAAACTATAAGCATCTAAAGTGATTTCTTTAATACCTCAACATTAGAGAAACTTGTTTTGTGACGAATCCTATATTACACTATTTTTATAGCTCCCAGTAAGCAAACTAATGCATCTTAATAAGTAATCCATAAAAACTGCAATTTTGTATAACTCTAACAATTAATGTGTCAAAACACTATTTTTACTTAACATCAAACAAACATCCGCTATTGCCACGCAATTGAGAAAGCTGGCAACGTCGCTGTCACATTTCCTTCCGATCCCCCATCCGTGTTAGTCAAACGCCTGCAGTGATGTGCAAAACGAAAACAATTTCGTCCCGTATGTTTCTCGGGCCGTGCGATAAACATTCGGCAACAAATGGTAGAAACACGCAGGGATAGGATGCCGTCGCAGGATGAAATGGGGTGGGAGGTCGCCTTTGACGGCCGGGACGTGAGCAAGTGTCTCCGGCACTTGTCGATTCGGGGATTTACCGATTCTTATTAGACGTTGCTGTATCGAGTCGATTTGTTGGGATGCGCAGCGACAGGATTTTAGATTTTTCCTGTTTGTTGCGTGACGCGGAGGAAAACGTCTGTCAAGGAAGTTTCACAAGCTAAACTTTGGGCTGAGGAACAACAGGCCGCGTTTTTACATGATAAAAGTGCAATTCGGCAAGTAAAAGAAAGGGTATTGGAATGTTTCCTAAATTATTAGTCCTTACCATCTGTTGGCAGGATTGTTTGCATATTAGGCTGGTTTCTATTTTCACCGTGGCCTATCATCGGACCTACAAATATAGAAATGTTATCAAACAAAACCGAATTTAGTTCAACTCAACTCTCATTGGCAACATTCGTCGCTTTCGTCGTCACTTGCTTTTCATCACCCTTCTCCGAGCCCTTCTCTACTGTCTCAAATTTTTTTGAGCTCTCATTGTCTCACTCACTGTTTCTTGTTGTGTAAGCATTCACTTATGTCAGTCACAGAAGTGCTTTTTCCCTGCAGGGACATTAATTTTTTACCCTCCGTTTATAGCTAGATCATCGTCGTAGCTCCTTGAGAAGATCTATTGGTCCGATGGGAATATTTGCTAGGTGATCATGTTTTACGTGCTGATGGCCTGCTGTGGTAGATATGCACCACAGTTTTCATAGCCTGCCTACATATTTTGTGACACCCTGGAAGCTAGTCTTTGGCTAAGGGTTAGAATGTGTTTTGGTCAGTCAACTTTGACTCATTAGGAATTTCTCTCAATCGAGAAACTGCAGCATGCTAGTTGAATTAAATACTTATACAAACAAAATTAAATGTCGTATTTCTGAGCTAGTCACAGTACTTTACCGCTGGAGTGGCTTGACAACTTGTAGCTTTTGCGCTGCAGATAAAAATCTAGTAACAAACCGGGTCTCAAAGGTATAAGAATTAAAGCATCGACTCCTTGTTTGTCCAGATCATTGTTGTAGGAGGGGGTGCTTCATACCAAGTGCCTGAATTGCCTATCTTTCACCCTCTCCAGGTACCTAGCTTCTCTATCGCAAATACATTATTTGGTTCACTGATCATTACACAGGTTGGTTTCACCAAAAGTGTAAATAGAAACACGAGTTTTGTTTGCAGCCGGTGTTTTACAACACGTCTGGTTAAAGTTGTGACTTTCGTTTTGCACCAGAAAATTGTGCTCAACGCTAGGGAAACGTTTTTGCTTCCATCAACCTTTATCTTGCCTATGTAATTTTGTGATCTTCTAGTCAGATATCCCTTCTACCCTAGGGTGCAGGATTCATTCCTTCTTATTGTTTGTTGGGCAATATTTTCGCCACTTGTTCTTTAAATGTGCTAGTGCTTGAGCCTGCTTCCTCCTGTTTCCAGAATTTTCTTAATGCTAATCTTTCAGCTTTCCATAGATCTGCCTCTGCTCCTGTGATTATTAGGATATTGATGATTGCTTTGGTAAATCAAATCCAATTTAATGGGTCGGGATTAGAATGTATACCCCTATATAATCATCATAGAACAATAACAACCATTTTAAAGCATCCGGCACCAAGTTTTTCAAGAATTCTGCGAGCTTTCAGAGCACAAATAGCTTGCCGAAGTTCTTCTATTTTCAGTAGCTCTTATTAAACCAACAAATCCCTCGTACTTTTCAGTAGTTGCTGGGACCCATCGAAGATTCATGTCAATTTGAGTACTAAATCCTAACCAGGCCGCTTTTTGAAAATTCAATCGTGGTATCTCAAGTGACGGCACATTTTTCATCTGTATATAAGAATAAGGATCTACTTGGAAGTATACTGGAAAGAAAGAAACGTGTAAAGACCATTATAACTGGAATACCTCTCGATTAGTGGGTAGGTAGGGATCCAGCAACTTCTCGAAAGCTTCAAGCGACTTGCTGGAGTCTGGCAACGTCGCAGCCCGATGTTTGTTCGCCTGCAAATATTGAAAGCGCTGATCCGTTATTTGCATTTAAATTAAGTTTAAAAATAAACAGAGCACAATGCGAAGCCTCTCGAAATTGAAATGCATCAGGAAGTTTGAGGCGCGAGCGTGTTAATGTAATGTAAAAGCTCGGGGGCGCTTGTCGGGCAATTATAGATTCGTTTCTGGAGTTGGGACGAGAGAAGCCGCCGCCTCGGAAGTTGATGCCTCTTAATGCTGGAGAAGCGTCAATTTTTATTGCTTAAACGGATCTCCGGCTCCCAATGATGGAGCACTTTGCATAGACGGTTGTGGATGCGTGAGAGCAACGTTTACAGCCCAGTCACTCCTCTTTGTTGGCCGTCGGCCATTGTTTACATACATTTGTACATGGTATCTGCAGCACGCGAGGTATTATCATCACGAGACTGCGAAAGACAATGGGCGGCCGGTTGATCAATGAGAGAGCCTTTGCCGGGCTGAATTAGCTATAGGGAGGTGGTATAATGGGGGATAGGAGCGGTGGCAAACGTAAAGTCCGTCAGCCACACGTGGATTGCGAATTGTTGTGTTGTTGAGTTAACTTTAAATTACGATTGGCCTTAAACTTATGAACATCTCAATTTTTTTCTGAGAATGGCTTCCTGACTTTCTTTACTGCGGTTTGCCGTAAAGACTGTCAAAAGCAAAAGACTGCATTGTAGTGGTATATCTGATTTGTGATCGTTCCATTTATAATAACAAAAAATTAGAGCTTATTTCATATAATTTAGTTTCTATCCACTGTAACGAATGTAGCGCAGTTTATTCAGTCTACTGCAAATGTTATAGACAATAAAGGTCAAGTTGATGCGTTGTATTCTAGCTTCCCGAAGACCTTCCACAGGGTGGACCCATTGTGTTCTACTTGATAAACTAGAGCAAAACGGATTGAGTGAATATCTCATCCAACTTATAAAATCATATCTCTCTCGACGTAAAATACATGTTAGATTGAACGGTTTTAAATCATACAGTTAGCAACCTTGTGGGTTCACCAGGCGTCTAACTTGGGCTCATTGCTGGTTATTTTATCATCATATTTATTATCACATTGTTTAGCCTCCAATCATTTGTTCTCTGCGGATGACTTGAATTTATTTTCGGAGGTGTCTGGTGAAGATGACTGTTTGGTACTGCAAGAGCAGGTTAACCGTGTAGATGGTGTAGTTTGAATCGATTGCCTCTTAGTATTGACAAGCGTAAGGTTTGCACTTATACCCTCAAAAGGCAAGCTTTAAAATTTAATTATACAATTGAAGCAGTCGAGTTAGTGCGCTGTAACAGCGTTAAATATCTTTGTGTGAGGTATGACTGGAAATTATCATTTGCCGCTCATATATACTCAACGTTAAAGGCTGCTTACAAAGCTTTAGGTTATATTATTCGCAACTCAACATCATTTAATAATGTTATCGTACTTAAATTTTTATATTTTTCTTTTGTTCGGTTTAAGTTGGAATACTGCAGTTTTATATGGTATTATCATTATCAAAAACATATAAACCAAATTGAAGAAATCGAAGACGATTTTTTAAACTTTTGTCGTATAGAATAGGCAATTATTATCCGCGTGGAGGATACAATCACACACGCCTGTTGGAAAGATTTGACATTAGTTTTCTGCAAGCTAGCAGGAAGCTCACAAGTTTAACTTTTTTGAGACATAATTTCAAAATAGCCTAAAAACTAGCAATACCTTATATAATTTTCCAGTCAGGAACAAAGATGTAGTCCCGTCACTCCAACAATCAGGGGTCTATGAACTTAAATGTGGTTCATGCTCGGCAGTCTAGATTGGACAGTCTTTGCGAGTATTTGCGCTAGAATTAAGGAACATTTTAAAGAACTTGAAAATTCCAACTCACCTTCCCAATCTGTCAACGACATTATTAAATCGTAACATATTGCACCCAGCCTTTTTGGGGATGGCTCGCTTCTAATCAGGGATATTGCCTCTTAAGGACATTCCTCTTAAACAACCTAATGTTATTATAGGTTCTGGTGATCACCTTGTGATACTTTTTTATATTTTTTTATCCGATGTAATCCTTAGAAATTGGGTCCCTTAAGGATTTCCCTGTAACCTATTACATAAGGTAAGACGTTTTATCTATTTTTATGTCTGTTTTCCACTTAAGTGATTTCGTGTTATTTAGCTAATGATGACCTCGGTAGAAGGTTAAAACATGTCCATATTTGATGAAGTGCAATTAGACTGAAAAAATCTGATTTCGTCGCTAAACTTTTTTTTGTTTAAAGTATTTCATGGCGATGTTAGCTGTTCCCTTTTGACAGCATTATTTAATATAAGAGTATCTAAGCTTGCTAGAACCAATGTGCTTGTTAACTCACTTGTTCTTGTTATGTCGAATAACTTTAATAAGATATCTGGACATTGTGACATTCATTATGATGAATTGTAGTCGACGGTAGGAATTAAATAGTTGATATTTTTTTTAGTTGAATGGTGCATTGCTATACCGTGTGTGCGCTGTGCATTTACACATAAGAAGTGTTTTTTACCCTGTGTATGGAATTTTCTGGTAGCAGGTAGTTAAATATGATATAGTACCCTCCGTTCTCTCCTGGTTTTGCACCATTTGACTCGCACGGTTTCATACGAACGGTTATTGCGTTTCTGTAGTAACAAACTATTCTTATGCATATTAAAAAATATGCAAATACACAAATTACCTATTTCTGTCATAAGAACCTATAAAACTAACAAGATATGACATCCTAATGTACATACGATTACTATAATGGTACATGTACGTTGGGTTAGATTACGACTTAGTCCCCCCTTGTATATAGTAATTGCTGTGCAGACCGCATCACGTGGTGTGACCTTAACTTTAAACCCGAAAGGAGCCTCAATTAAATATTCGGCGCAGAAATCAACCCGCACGTGTTTACATTTCTGTGGCTACTTTTTGTACTGTTTTTTTGCTCTGCCGGGCGAAGTACGAGCAGCTGCACTATTAAGTGCGACGTTTTATCTGCTAGTATCGCGATAACACGCGCGGTGTGCGGGCGAATACTATGGGTGTTTTTCGGTGTGTTTTCAAAATTGACTTAATGTGTTATTAGTGACATGTGGACTGATGGCGGAATACATTCATCAATTTATACTACGTAAGTGTTGGTGCTTGATGCTGTAGCCTTGGTTAAAAAGTTTCGCTTGCTGACTGGTCAATTTTTCCCAATTCCGTATTTCGTATTTCGTAAAATCGCAATGCCTTCAACTATCGATAATATTTTACATAGAGGAAAATACTGTTACAAAAGTCTAATAAAAGAAGCTATAGAAATTTGTAGAAATACTAATAATTGTAATAGGGATTGTGAAAATTATGAGTTAGGTGACATTTGGAAAGCTATTTTGTAGTTATCTTTTATGAAGTAGTTTGTATATATCTAGTAGTAGGTATTCCTTTTTCGTCGTTAGGTTCTTTTCTATCGGGTTGTCACGTTGTGTCTATGACGCCTCGGTTCCTTGGTGATTTGTTTATTTACTTTCAAAATTTTGTTTGAACTTGTGTCAGGCAAATTTTGAGGTTCTTCGTCTTTGACAAAGACTACAGGTGTAATCGAAACGTCAGACTTATAATTTTTTGCCAGTGTTTTCAGGACACAGCGATCTTTCCCAGGATATATTATCTAATGTTACCACACTTTAATATGCTTTGTATTTAATGAAAAATCACGAAACTTGTTCGAATGCTTGTTAAAATCTAACTTTAACCAGTGCTTACAAGCGCTGAATAATTATCAATTTCTTGCAATCGCTAAGTTTTGTCTGAAACGCATTGATCTCTGAAAAATATCTATCTGTATGTGTGTTGGTTTTCTACAGCCCCTGTGTAAGTACCTATACCATTGGATTTCTTTAGCTTCGGCGTCTGCAGTATGCAGTGTCACTTAATTAGCAAGAAAATGCGCTTTTTTGAGTGATCAGTATACCGTTTTAGTTTTCATTAAATAACCATTTCATTAAGTGATTTTTCAACCGGCAACGAATCAGTTGAGAAGGTTATCCTATACTGCTCAAATAAATTGCGCCAATATATGAACTTCTATCACTATATATTATAAAACAAAGTCTGTTCGCTATAAACCGAAAAACTACTGAAAGGATTTTCATGAGGTTTTCACCAAGAGATAGAGTGATTCTTGAAGAAAACCTAGATATATAATTTGTCAAAGTTTTGTGTGAATTGGTTGAAATATAATGATAATTGTTGGAAGTGTCGGAAAAGGTCAAGCCGCCTGGGAGGTTACATAAAAAACGCTGCCTAATCTCTTAGAGATATGACAAAATAATGCATGCTGGCATATTCCTCTTTTTAGATTTAAAAAAAATCCGCAATGCCATATATCTATATATTTTAAAGAAACCCACTATACCCATTCTATCTTCCAAACAAATGGTCACTTGCAATGCGGTAACCGGCGGAAAGCTATTTAGATGGATCCTAATCAACTAAAATACGTTAGTAGCCTAAAGCATTTCACGCACATTTTTATAATCCGTTACACCATATAATTTAAATTAATATCTTAGGAGTTATCGCAAAAAATACTCCTATAATTATATAGCGAATGGAGGTGACTAGTGGAAGGTATTTATTGTAGGTATAATAAAAAGTGAAGCCGGGGTGATTCGCTAGTATGTTTATATTCTGAATACAGTCACACTTAACAGACTTCTACAACTAAAAGTCCATTCTTTAGTTTGTTTTATTCAGTATTCAGTACGAGCGAAAACAATGGTGGCCCTGCGGCTCTCTCTAATTTTTACCTTACATCAGTCAGCACATACTAAATGTTCTAAGTTCTAAAGGCCGTACTATATACGACCATGCCATTTTTTGCCACGCGCTGCCGGTATGAAACGATACGGTTTTTACGATTCACATCCGGAAATAATTGGCAATTATCTGCAGATATTATTCCTGGCATTTATTTGGTAAAGGTTATCTAGTCAGAATGTTGATTTACTGTAGTTTTATGATTAATGTGAGACAATGACTAAGGAAAGTAAAACAACTATCTTCTTAGTAAGAACGAATTGTTACTTTGGAAAGAAGTAAAGTATATTATTTACATTTAATGACATATCTTCGCTGACACTACTAAATGCGTTGTGATTCATTCTATCATTTCTTCTCGAGTGGTTGAAAGATCCCTATAAACTAACCCCCGCAAAAGGAAATCGAATCAAATCGTTAAGTCCAGAAACGGGTATACGGCGTGGATCCTCCTCTTCCAATCCATCTGTTTGAAAAAATTCTCCATTTGGGTAATTTCTTACATTCTATAGTATAATAGCATTTGAAGATTTTAAAATTAAAACCACGTCCTGCGCGTAATTTTTACAACCAATTGTATACCAAACACAGATAATATGAACTTATATGGACTAAGAAAGCATTTTMTACACGTATATMTATTAAAGGGAACTGTGAAACTGTTGTAAGTTTAGTGCGATAGAAGTATCGTAGCATATCACAGCTACCTAAGAAAATTAAATGGCATCTATGAGTTCAATGAATTGTACCATTTCAAAACACTCGCTATAATGTTGAGTCATCTTATTGCTGAAGTTCAAACGCCTAAAGCTTCCTCATTTTACTCATCGAATTTCAATGTTGTGTCAATATTAATTTCGATTCGTTTAAAATAACGTCCCGATTGATGCGAAAAAATCTGCATGAATAATAAAGGAAAGCTACTACTAACTTCGAAACTGGCCATGTTCAGCCACCAGAGCTCTACTTCCTTCGTCACATATGACATTTACATCATTCGATCTATGAACCCGTACGTCATTTTCAATTTGCCCCCTAAAATCCCAGCGAGCACAGCGCGGTTCAAAAATAGCGGAAGTTCAAATATCGAGCCAAACATTAAAATTCGATAAATCCCCGTCACCGATCGTGTTTTTTTTTTCAGCCTCCGCTGAACTATGACATTGATATTCATCTCCGTCCGCTGCCGCCGCTGAAATTCGTATTTGAAGACAGCGCTCGCCGTCACGATATATGTCCGGGTAGAGATTCCGATATATTTCTCGGGTGCTGGTCCGTCGAGATAATAGGACAATTTAATACGGCCTTGTCTATTGCTGGAGCCGTTCTGGGCAGGAGACAATCCTTTATATTATGAATCTGAGGGGGCTGGGATCGGAGAATCAAGAGATTTCTGAGACACCTTGAAATAGGAGATAAAATAGACCACTACAAATTATTTCTGAAACATAACCAACTGCTTCAGATTCCTAACGCTCTGAACAAAAAGGGTAAACCCAATAATATGCATTACTTCATAACTGGTGGAAGCTCTGATCTTCTACACCCCCTCTAAAAGAAGATAAGGAGTTGATGCCCCTAATTTATGATATTTACCTCCTTTTATAATTGTTTTATTGTACTAAGACAAGAGCCACTTGAAATCATGTTCATCTTGTCGAAGCTCTACATAAATAAATAACCCTATATATAAAAAATATTTGAACAAATTAAGTCCACAGAACTGCTCTAAAAAACTGAAACTGATAGATAAAAGCAAACTAGAATTGTATTTAAGGGTGGTACCTTATCCCTTCTTTCATCAACGCCGCACAACCCTCTTGAACCTTTTTTTGTAAATAATAATTCTTTTAAAGGAATTTACATTTTTAGCCGGAATATTTGAGCAGCGTTTTAATTAATAAGCGCTCACATATTTTTCACGGGTCTTACTTGGAAGACTATGTGCATTGTTATGTTTTTCTATAAAATAGATATTTTTACTCTTTACAAATTCTATATTTTGAGTGATACGGCATGTTGCTAAGTCTAGCCAGAAAAGCACGTCGTTTCCAGTAATAAAGGGAAGTATTCGCATCTTAATGCATTTCCTTATATGCATGTTTATTCATAGTAGCTTGAAAAGTAAAAGGTTCCGACACATTTCCACATTCATCAATTGCTTGCTATAGTAAAATGATTTTTCTTAGGCTTAGTTAAGTCAGAAAGATGATCTTAATTTCAATTTCGTTTTCATTAGTACAATGGCAGAATTTTGTACCTGGTATGTCATTAGGAGGATCACAGGCGATATAGGTTTGATCATGTATAACGACAAATTTTAGGGATATCTTGGTTGCTCGTTTCTCTACAATTTTTCGACACGCTGTCTTTGCTTTCAATTTTTGGTCAACAGTGTAGTGAGGAACTGTCTTACATATCCTTTCAGTTCATGTAAATACGATAGAGATATATTCAGTTTAGCAGCAGCCGTATGTTCAGACATCTTTGGATCGGTTTTGTTTTTATGGAAGTACATAGTGTCTGTGTTGTTTTCTTTTCAGAACGTCCAATGATTATCTTGTAATTCATATTTCCCGTTCGTTTATACCTCGATATAATGTTATACAATGATCTCTTGTTGTGGTCCTCCTAAGCAAAGTATGGTGTTATCCACTCGTCTCGATGGGGAACTAATCTTAACGGTAACTCTCTTTGCTGTGTTAGAGCAACGAGTGATTAGAAACAAACAGCGTCTAGCAAACTTAACAATATATTGTACTATAACTATAACTATAAGTATAAAGAAACACAATTTTCTAAACAATACTAACKACTGGGAATTGAACTAACTTATTTATTGATTTATCTAATCATCATCCGAGAAGTCACTGCTTACTACCTCGAATCGTTTCAATTTTTCTCAGATGTAGATTCCAGTATAAACAGTCCTTCCTCGCTGAGCTTCATGAATGTCTGTATATATTAATGAATATCAATAATAACGATTAACTTTGCGGGTTAGCTAATTTCGAATCCTGGAACATATTTCAGATATTGTTCAATAATATTTGTTAAATTTTGAACTTGTGAATTTTCTTGGATAATTGTTTCCTTCTGACCAATTTTTTAATATGTATATAGTCTTCAGCAGGACCATTAGTTTCACAAATTTGGATTAAGTAGCCCACAATATAGAAATATTCTTCGTTTTGGACTTAAGCACTTAATACATTTTCTGTAATATTCATTGCTTTATGTTCGTAGCACCAAACTTCAAGTTTGCTGTACTTTTTAGAGTACGACATCTTTGGTTTTCCTGAGTGCACCTTTTTGTCAATACGTTGTGCAGCTGCACGCAATTCCAGCTGGGCTGTAAGGAAATCCAATCGTTTTGGAAACTATACTTGGACATTGATTTCATGTGTTATAACAGTATTTTGGAAAATGGTAGTAATCATAATTCTGAACAAAAAAAAATGGTACCAACTTATACTCTAAAGCGCTCCATTGCAGAGATACACCCTTTTAGAAATTGTAATTAAACAAGCACTTTTTCCGAAATATCTAAGTAATCTAGGAATATTCAAATTTAAAATTCCGGAAATCATCTTAGCTATAGAGGGGGCCTGACTTCAAACACATTTTCATTTCTTATATTCACCGAGGGTACATATCTATTATTCTTCTTGCACAAAAAAGTTACTCTTTTTGCATGTCGATAATATAACCGTTTTCAAGATAAACGACAATTTTATTTGAATAACATGCTTAAATAGAAATGGGATATTTAATTCACATCAGCAAGGCTATGAGAAATGACAAACGAAACAAACTGTTAATCTTATTGACATATAAAAAGAGTAACTTTTTTGTGCAAGAAGAACGATAGACTTCAAAAATTTGGTCAAAACCGTGAAACCACTGAATGAAAAGTTATGAAAAGTTAAGTTTTCTACCCCTCAGTGAATGTAAGAAAATGAATGTGTCTGACTAGAAATAAAGATTACCAAAAGTAAGTCTTGTCACGAAGAGTAAATTTGATGATCAAATAATATAAATTATTTTAGCAGTTGTAATTAAAATCTATTTTTGGGCATATCCCCAAAACACCGCTAATAAGATATAAAAACACATATTGGGTTCGCTCATAGCAGTTTTCTAAATATTTATCACGGCGGAAGCCTTTTAGAACCCTCAGTGATATCAAAGATTGCTCCAATATAGCAGGGAATTCATCTTTAATCACCCCACATAATGGGGTATAAGACACTTTTCTGGAAAAATATGTTTTGTGAAGCTAAAGGTATACTAACGCTAATTCCAAAATATTTCTTTCGTCTGTGGAGTTTTAATGCCCTAAAAAAATTATTGTAAATTGGCGGGAGACAACGCCCCTTTTTAAACGCGGCCAGTACATACGTCATCATGACGTATGTACTGGTCGAACGTTTGACAACAGAGACAGGCAATCAGCTGACGGACATGCCCGTAACCAATGACAAATGACAGCATGACAGTGAAAGACGAAAGTGCACGTGTTTGTGTTTGGTTATGTATAGTACTCGCAGATTTTGCTATTTGTTATTTGATGTTGTTATCAGTACGCGGTAAGCTGCTCGAATCAGTCTTTATGCTTCCTGATGATATTTTGCCTACAAACTGAGAAATGGTATTAATACACCCAGTTTTCGACAACTCTAAAGTACCCATTAGTTTAGGTTATGTTTACATAAACATACGATCATGTAAATAAACTTGGCAAGGACATACAATGTTGCCAAGTGTGCAACAGACTGAATACGATTGGCTGAAAAGAAGCGCGAATTCGGCAAGTCATTGAACCAGGACGGACGGACCCTTCAGATTTGTAATTGTTATAAACTATTCGTATGTAATTTTTTTTAAATAACTGATGGTTGTATTAGGATAGTAGAGCAAAATAGAAACATTGTAAGTGATTGTCTTGTTCAGTTTCAATAGTTGTCTTATACCCCATCATGTACAAATACAGAACATTCTTATTGTGTAGTATCCCTGTTCTTCATTCTTTCAGCTTTAAGCCCCCTGTGGACAAAAGATTTATCATTCAACTAAAATGATTAACAAATTGGGGGAATTTAAGTCTCCCCGGAAAACTGCTTTAGTTTAAAAATGAACATGAAATGTATAACAGAGCACTCTAATTCGCTGTTCTCTTTAGAGGGACGCATCGATTGCCTCCTAGGGTGAGACTAGACGGCGTAATATAATTAAATTAACCTCCATAATAGTCGTTTGACTTATGCGGTCACATCTCGATAAATTTCCCATAATTTTCCAACCGCACCCGCGGATAATCGCCGTAATTACACTTAAACTCAATCGACGCCGGCATTAAAGTAAATAAACGACAAGTTCGAGTTCGTATACCTCAATGCGAACGGGGCCAAAGATTAACGATGTAATTTTCGATAATACCTAAGATCATTATCTCCAACTATGAACACAATTGCCGTGAGCCGGTTCCTTGGGGAGACTGTTGTTCTGGATCTTTTGTGGGGCATGTAGTACGTAATGGAACTGCTAAGCAGCGGAACCGGCATTAAATAGGGGTAGTAGAGCGCCGTGCGTTATTTTACGACGTCTGCCACGCCCAGGGATCGAACTTGAGGACCGATTAAAGACAATTCTGTTGAAAGACCTGGGGAAACTTTTACCGACAGTATTCTTATACCGCTTGTTCGTGGAGTGTCCTTTTCAAAGAGAAATAGCGTCCATCGTCCAAGAGAGTGAAGTCAAGGATCTACCAACTATTCCTTCATGTGTAATAACGTGAAGTTGAATTTTTTAATAAAAAATCCTCCACATTAACTACGTTAATAAATTTGCCTTTAGAAATCTTTACAAAACAGGCAAGAGAGAATGAGTCGTGATTGCGAAAAATCAAGTTCAAAATATGCAACTTCGTTTATGCACCATCCCGGTGACAAAATAAATTCTGGTACTCGTAATGTCATATTACACAAGCTGTTTATGTTAGCAATCTACAATAGCCAACTTTTTAATTTAAAGTCCTGAAGCAGTTTTTCATACGGGAAAATTGCTTTTGTTTTAGAAGAAGATTTATTGTTGAGGAAATACCAATCAGGCATGAACTGATGGAGATCTTGAATGCAACATTGTTAGTTTAAATGGTACGACAATGTTCTGAACAGCGCACTGTATAGATCAAATCAAATCAAACTAAAAAAGAACTTATGTGTTGTGGGATCAGAAATACTCTGTGAATACGGTCTATACAACGTTCCCTAATTTTTACAACTCTCAGAAACAGACCGCTGTAAAACTGTGTGCCTGCCAGGCGGTTGCCGTAGGCATTATAATACCGTACTTGAAATCTTTCACGGTTATATTGAAATTTAAGGAATAAATAAACACTAAATGAAATAGCAAATAACAAATCTAATACTATTTTTTAAGTATATTTTTACGTCTCTTATAAAAGTCACTGTCATCGTCTGTTTCATTTCCGTCCCCAAGTTAAATTATCAACACCGCCACAAATCTTTCCCTGTAAAAATTGTCTTTTATCATATTTTGCATACAGTTAGACGGACTATTCGCTGTGATTTTCTAGAGTGTATTAGTAGATTCATGTGCTCTTGTAACATAACTATTACAGTTCCCGGTATGATTTCCTTTTGTATGTATTATGGTATTGGTAAGCGTCTTAGTGCGTTATTTTATGTTTGTTAATGTTGCTCCAGTAGCAAAAATTGTTGTTTTTAGCATTAGAAATGAAGACTTCGTCTGTACAAATAATCGTTCTGCAAAATAGATTATTTTAACACAACATATTGGTGTAGCATTGGCAAAACTCGAACCAACGTTCGCTATCATAGGCGTAGTTCTTTCAAAATATTTGTGGTCTGTTTTTGATTTAAGCTCAAATTATCTGTGATTACGTCATCAAATTCTAAATTGCTTGTAAAGACGCGCCTGAGTGAAAATTTTTGTTTTAATGTTTTACTAACACAAGTAAATAATTACGTGTTAAATTTAACACCAAAAGTGCTTTATATAAGTCCACACTGAAAATGGTTAAATTAACCACTTCTAATTTGGTGATTTTCACGAAATATGAGTGTAAATTTTGTTACACGGTTACGGTGTACATATTTTTAAACTGCAACGTGTACTTTTCTACGAATAAGCTAGGTGTAAACTTCTACCCCAAAATTGGTTAAAATTTTCACGGTACTGTCGAATTTAATATTTAAAAAACGCTTAGTAAATATACCTACCACAATTCGCGAGGCAGTTTTCCTAACAATAACTATCATAATTACAGTACGCTAAACAAATAAAACACATTAAAAGTTATAAATTAGTTATAAAAGAGCACACAAAATTTTATTCATTTATCACACCGTATACGAAATAGTCACTGTTATGAAAATTGCACTTCGATTTTCGTTAACTAATTCTAATATGATCCAAGTAAGAAATGGAATACAATAAAACATAAATATAATTGGTTAAACAAGTTTATTTTTTTATGGTTTACCATACAAGCTTATTATACATTATTTACGCACATCAGTAAGGTAACGAACAATTAATACTAATACATTGTGATTATGTTCTAACTAAATTCAAATAAACAGTGCAAAAATCGAACGGTGCTAGCATGATCGAGAAAGATGGCGCAACACATTTATGGTGTAATCGAAGGCCGCATAAATATGATCCACGAGTTCTTACTTACCTTTGCTTATATCTATATAACTGCAAGTAGTGTCCACTAAAATCAATTTTGTGATATCATTTGTTGTGAATTTTATTGGCACTATGGTTTTCACTTCCATAATGATGCGTGAATGTAAACTGTGGATCGACTAACCTGGTAACTCGCAAAGATATGAACAAATGTTGCAAACAGCAACCGGCATGTCTTTTATTGCCTACAAGAACTTACAAGCGTGTGGAGCTAACACTTCACGTGCAAAATAACACGGCTGCGTGTAAACTTTTCACGGTTTTTGGTAAATTTACACCAAAGTTAGTAAAAAGTAAAACAATAACAAGATGAGGATTTATTTATTCGTGTGAAATATTTACTCGTTCAGCACGGGGTAAAGTTACGAGTAACAGTTTGGTTAATTGCGCAGGCTTTCACCAGTTTTAGTGTGAAAATTAACACAGAAAGTGCTAACCACTTAATTTTTTGGCTTTACACCATAAAAGTTTTTACTGTGCAATAATATGAATTTTCTTAGACTTCGCCAGGGAAAAGAAAAGAAAAGGATGTGTCATTCATTTTCTTCTAAACCGCTTAGTTCCGAAACCATCTATTCGGATATCCAAAATGCACCACCCCTTACAGTAGGACCTACGGATATGACTTTAAAGTTGCGCTGTTCATCAACTGAAATTGTGGCTTTCCTAGCAATCCAAAGTTCAAGATTGCAAGCTGTCTGCAACTTTTAGATTGCGGGAAGCTAGTTCAAATGTAAGATGAGGCGGTGTGATTTGTGGCTCTATAAACTAACGCCAGTTTGTAGAAGTGCCAGACTACGAAGTCTCGTTTATACTCTACACCTGGTTGCACATTCCACCTAATTAATTCATACTTTTCTTCTATGAATTTGAATGAAAGGATTTGATATAATTTGCTTCGCAAGTTTATGCCTAGCGTCGAACTAATCGATCTTGCTTTGTTTCAGGTCCAGTTCAGCGATACTCCATAGACATGGTAAGTTCACTTTTCTTTAAAAAAATAGTATTTCTCATTTGCATCTTTGATTATATGTGCAATAAAAACACAGTGTAGCTACAACATATTTCATCCCTCACTTATGTCTGACATTACAGTGAACTTTCTGTTCTTTATCCATAGCTAACGTTTCATTTATTTAGTATTTGTCTTCATTGCATAAATATCTTTTATATAACTACTTACTTACTTAATTTGGGCTACAGTTCGATGTAATTGATAATGCATTTTCTATAGCCTTCAGTAAAACTCGCCGTAAGAGCACTAAACAAAATTGGTTTCTTATTTCTTTTCGGCAATCTTTTGTAATCCGTTAGTGGAAGAAGTTCCAGTATGCATATATTTTAATATATTTCTAAGTTTATGGTTTTACGCAGATTAATATTTATAATGTTAACGATTTACTCAAATGTCCTAAAGCGTAGCTAGAGTTTAATATTGACATAAAATTGCATAGTAATTTTAGTATTTATAGATAAGTTTTAATAATTAGCCATATATATAAGTATTTTTACTGATATATTAGATTTAAAAGATATTTGTTTTTTTATGTGACTTATTAAAGATATTGAAAAGGTACTGATTTAGTTTTACGATATGATTGACTGACTACAAGTATTTCATCACTATTTGTTAACTGAACTACAGATACTTTCCTCGTCTCAGTCAATTGTCGTTCTCAGGCACACATAGTTATTTAAAACAATCCCTAAGGTGGACACATATATATTTTCTGAAAGTTCTCGTTGTCGTCTGCCATGCCGTGCAGTTCTTTGAATATAACGATCATGCAAATTTTGACATAAATTTAAATTTACCGTAATTAATTAAGTTACGTGGGTACAACATTTGCTTGATTAACCTTGAGGGTTTGATATTCCCTCATATGACGGCTATTACATTAAATTCTTTATTAGTATACCCTATGCCACAAGATCGAGTAGTGGCTAATCTTAATAATTGTACCTACAGCAAATCGGACAAAAAAGGAGTTAACCTTGAACAAAGTTAGTTATTTTTGCTTTTACTCTATGTTAAATCCACGTTTTGGACCTCAGCAGTTGATAACTGCGTCATTTTTAAGTCAAGTCGACCTTTTTTTTTCATATTTTGTTGGACTAGTTATTTGGAAACGTGTTATTCGTCTTTAAAATAGATAAAATTTGCGACATATTCGGACAAGAAACATTATTGTATGACCGATATCGCCAGAGATCAATCTTTTTAGATTTTGACCATTCTTTCAAATTAAAAGTTTGAATTCTACACTTTTTGCTAGTTTTTGAATTATCAGGGTGGTAGTTTGGTAGTTTCTGATTTTTATTTTACCTTTATGACATGCCCACATGCAAATTTTTACCCAAATACAAGTATTCTTCTATATATAGCGATTTTTTTTAATTTTTAACGGGGTGATTTCTTGGTGGCCAACACCGATTTTTTGTGTCTGGCTGATGTGTAAAACATACTGGCTGATCGATCGCCGGCGGTATTGTTAATTCATATAAAAAAGGCACATTAATAATTATTAGTTTTAAGAGAAAATACATTCTATCTTACAATAAAACTCAGTTTGTAATGTTATGACCTTGTTTATAATGATGATTTTTTTAAATTTGTGTTTATTCATAAGGGAGTATATCGTCTGTTTCCGAATACAGTTTGATAAATTTAAGGTGTTAGCTAATTCTATTCTTTTTCCTTTACTATAGACTATCTTCATGCGTTCCTAAAAAGAACAGATGTCTTGCGTTCGTTAGGTAAACTAAGCTTAGTGTTGGCAAAAGACGTATTTCCTAAATTCCTTAAAGTTGCTCTAGGTGTTTTTAATTACTATAAATAAAAAAATGTAGTTAATTGGGAAATACAAGGAAGTCTATGAAAACAAATGTGGAAGCAAAATGGAACGTGAAACGGAAGTATCTGGTAGTACATAAAATTATTTCTAGAAATGAAACTCGGTGTACACTTTTTTGTAACGCGGTTAACGTCTCGGTTCTAGGGCTGGGCAGTATCGAGTATCGATACCACCATTTCGTGGTATTCCAATACCGATAGTATTCAAAAGGATCAAAGCACCGCAGGTATTAAAAGGTATCGAAAGTAATCAAAAGTATTGAAGTATCGAACCTATTTAAAAGTACCGAAAGTGTCAAATGTATTAAAAATATCAAAGCATTGATATGGGCTGGACAGAGTGTCGATACTTACTGAAGGTATTGTTACTTTTGCCGGTATATGGTATCGATACCACCTGGTTGTGGCATTCAAGTATCCAAAGTACCCAAAAACATCAAATTATCGGAAATATTCAAAAATAATCTGACTTGTTTAAAGTATTAAATGTGTTGAAAGTATCGAATACTGCAAAAATTTAAAGTATGAGAAGCTTCATAAGTATGGCGGCATCAAAACTATCGGTGGTGTTAAAAGTAATGAAAATTTAAAACATTGAAACAATACAAAGTTGGAAAAGTATTCAAAGTATCGAAATAATTGATTAATTTAAAGTATAAGAATCGAAATTATTTCAATATTTAGTTTATTAGCGGAATACAATTCAATAATCTAGTGATTCCCTTGTTTCATAAGTTATAACCGGATCTAACATTAAATATATTGTATATGCGCCCTAGCATATCGCAAACTATTCATATTTCAACAATTTAACCATTGATTTGTTGCACCTTTATATAGTGAAGCAACTTTGATACTTTTGATACATTCGATATTTTGAATACTTAGATATTTTGGATACTTTTAATACTTCGATACTTTTGATACATTCAATACTTTGAGGACTTTAAATACTTCGATACTTTCGATACTTCTATACCTTTGAGTAGCATCGATGGCGTTGCGGAATATCGATACCTGTTTAATATGGTATCGCCCAACCCTACTCGGTTCTACTTCGATTCAGCTTTAGAAATTCCTTATTCGTTCTTCGTCATCATCAATGTTGCCTTACGCTTTTATTTTGGTGCCGAGGGACTCTTGCAAAACTTCAACCGCTTTCCAGCAGGAAACAAGTCAAGCACGTCGAATTCCACCCTCACCTTCCAACTCCAAATTGCATCGTAATACCTACACTGCTCCGTACTTTTCCGAACATTAAATTTTAAACCCTCGAACTCCGGTAACAACGTTATATTTCTCCTCGGGCTTCCTTCTCAAAAAATCGCTCCGCCGCACAAATATTGATAATCCGGGACGAAAACAAACAAATCCACTTCCCGGCCGCCCACCGTGCCCCACCCTGTCCGCTGATCTGTTGTTTAAAAATTCATGGCAGCCGCAGGGATTCTTACGTTCGACGTGCTCAACAATTTATGTCATGTGTACGCGGGCGGCGCACGCCGCGTCCCGACGGAGCGCGTCGCGACGCTCCAGTGTCAGGACGCCGAGCGCCAGCGTCGGACGTGTCGGGTGCTTCGGTTGCTGTCGGTCACGTGGAGACGAGATTCCGATCGCGAGCTCTTCGTCACTTTGTTTTGCACGAAGCGAATGAGTTTCGAGAATTTTTTTGGCAAAATCTTTTGGTTTATCTTAATCTGTTAGGATACTTAGTGAGGTGACAGTATTAAAATTTGATTAATTTATTAGAACAAGTGAAGTCATGTGATGTGCAGGTTCACTATGTCTCAGAAGATGCTAGCCGTAAAAAATACTCAGCGTTTGACTTCTCTACTTCTTCTGTGTGGTAAGCTTAGTAATTATCCTACTTTGATAACTGCAAGAACTCCCTTATAGTTTAAACAGAAAAATATCTTTGACTTCTTTAATTCAAATTGTAAAATTTATATATGATCTGGATTTATTGTCACATAAGAGATAATCTAAAAGCACCTCTTGCATTGCTTAAAATAAATACAAGGGTTATCAACAGTAATCGCTGCGAGGAACGTCGTTAATTCATGCTGTTGAGAAAACCCAATAGCTCTACTCTCAAATGAATACGAAATATCTAAAATTATAACGTCTATTAAAACCAATGCATGTGGTTCTGACAGTTAGTTTATTACTGTACACTTTGCCTGTCATTCTTCCCTATATCACCCATATAATTAATTCTTGTATTGGTCTTAATACTGTACCTAATAGCTGGAAAAAATCCATAGTAGTTCCCATCTCCAAAATTAAAAAAACCTTCGGAATATAAGGATCTTAGACCTATTAGCTTGCTACCCATTCTTTCTAAAGTCCTTGAAAGATTATGGCTTCCCAGTTGTTGCAGCATGTTGATGAGTTTAAGTTGCTCCCTAAGACTCAGTCTGGATTCCGAAAGGGATATAGTTGTGAGACTGCCACTTTTGAACGTTACAGATAATCAGCCCTAGACGTTGGAAGAGTTTGTTTTTTGGTACATTTAGATTATTCTAGAGCTTTTGATACCCTTAACCATCGCCTACTTACGGCTATCTTACATCATCTAGGCATAGGGACCGATGCATTGAATTTATTTAAAACTTATCTGTCGGATAGGGTTCCGATTGTTAAAATTGGTGACGTTCTATCGGAACCATTTGGTGTAACTTGTGGTGTCCCACAGGGATCTATTCTGGGTCCTATACTTGTTACTTTATATGCGTCTGTTCTTGCTTGCGTTTTAGTACGCATGTAAATTCTCTTATTAGTAAGGCATTCTGTAATCATAGAATTATTTATAATATCCGTCACCTACTAAATTTACAACAAAAAGTATATCTTTGTGATGTTATGGTCCTTTCTTTGTTTAACTTTGCTGATAGTGTCTATGGACCTTGCTTGGATTATGCCGATTGTAGGAGGATTCAAGTCGTACAAAATTCTTGTTCACGTTTAATTTTTGGGTTAACGAGAGTACACCATGTTAATCACATACTCAAGTTGGTACCTTGGTTAGATATGAGATCACTTAGAAAACTACATTATGCCTGTTTATTTCATAAAGTGATTTTAAATAAATCTCCCGCGTATTTGAATGATAAAATTACGTTTAGGACAGATGTACACAGTATCAATATACGCAGAAAAGATATTCTGTTGATTCCAACTCATAAGCACAGTTTTTTTCGTCGCTCCTTTTCTTATTGGGTGTCCAATATATATGATTCTGTCCCTACAGATCTAAAATCTAAAAAATTATGTTCTTTTAAGCGCGAATACAGGAAGTTTTTGTTATCTTGGTTTACAATATTTTTTTTTCTGAAATTCGGCCAGATTTCATTTGCCTTTAAAATAACATTTTTTTTAATTGTTAATATTATCCATATTTATAATTTTACAGATAATAAGGCTTTCATTTTACGTTTTTTTTTGCTTTCGATTAAGTGGAACAATAGCTGCCACTTTTTCTTAAGTGGCCGCTGAACGTCGCCGTTTCGCAAGTGTTAGCACCACTGCAATTCTATTGTGCTTGAAATTATGAAAATTGTAAATGCTTGCGAATAAAGACGCATTATTATTATTATTAAGTCCCTACGCTCTACGATAGAGTATTAAAAACTCGAAATATGTATGTAAATATATGTAATATGTAAATATTGTAAATTGGCATATGAATAAGCAGTAAAACTAAACAAAAAACTTCCTGAAAAGCGGCATGAGGATCGACAGGCGGGCATCGAGTGGATGAAATATTTTATGAAACGACCTCCAAGACTTTCTCTTAGGAAACCTAAAAACACGAGCTTTGGCACAGCATCAGCTTTCAATAAGCACATTGTGGACACCTTTTTCAATAACTACGCTGATGTCCTCGACAAATATAAATTCTCTCAAGTCGTATTTGGAATACTGACACATGTATCAGTTGATGTCATTAATTATGCCCGTGAGAACGGGATGATTTTACTGCCATTCCCACTCTCTGCCACTCGTAAAATGCAGCCTCTCCATAAAACGGGGTAAATCAATAATTTGTTTGAATAGACAGCGATCAAGAATAAGAAAAAAATCGAAGTCACATAGTAAGAAGAAACGTTTGACTGATAGGCTAATCTTCTGAGTCAGATGGAGAAGAAATGAAAACTATTATCAGAAAGAACAAATTTGCCATTAGCTCTTCTGATTCAGACATTGGTTTTTATACTCGAGGGTGTTTTTAATTGTAAACAAATATTTTTATTTTATTATTTTTTCCTGGACATTCACTTTTCAAACGTTGCCTGCATATGATCAGCAATAAAAAATCTTCGCATGACCACTATGACCAGAACTATAAAATGTGGTGCAAGTTTTAGCCTGTAGAATGTCCAGATCGACTGAGAAACCTATTTGTCAGTACTATTTCTGGTAGCCCCTTCTTTTATAGAAGGATAGAGGCTACAATCACTGTCAAAATGAGCATATGTGGTGAACATCTCGCGTCTAGGCATGCCCTTTTAGATTTCTGATCATCCATCATTGTTATACGGCTTATGACCGACTGGATAGTGAAAAAGGCAAAGGGCGAATTGAAGAGGGTGGTTTTTAGGAGCAACACGTGGGCTTGCCCCTCGCGTATTTAGGTCTGGTTGTTTCGGAGGTAATAAAAGTTTTATGAGTTCCCGTAAGTGATTCGTGATGTCGGTGTGAACTAAATTTCGCTGGGTTATATAGCCTCTCAAGGCTGTTATATTAATACAATTCCAAATGTATTGCTTACAGAGTTTTCGAAGTAGTGGAACGTAAATATGTATTTAGAACCAGTGATGGACGCGTAGAATACGCCATGTAATTTACGCTATTATCTACGCGTAAACTATGTAATATTCTACCTTAAAAGTCTACTGTAGAAAACAGCATTGTGTAGACAAACAGAATTCTAGAAATATATAGTTTTTTTAGTGGTGTTCTGGTGTTCATCATCAGTACTACTCAAAACGCCTCAAATGCCAATATTATTTTGCATTTTATAATTATTTTATAATATTTATTTTTAATTAAACAAAATACTACTTTGTTGTAATTAAGTTTGACTAGATAAATGTTTAAATAACTATAACTTGTTTGGGTATACGTCAATTATAATCGGAAGACCTGGGTAAGCAGGCTAAGCGTGCTGTCCAAAAGCACTTTCGCGCACTTTGAATTTTATTATCTTTATTCTTTATAAACGGAAATAAATGGCCAATTTTATATGCCACCTTTGTTCTTTCACCAAACGTTTTTAATTGCAGGTCAGTTTGATTGTCCTATATATGTATACTGAACTAGGTACATTGATCTAAAGAATCAAGTAACAGGTTATAGTTGATTACAGTAGATACCTTTCTCTGGAGAAAAATCAACTTGCATATGAAACATGCTGTTCTAATTTGATATCATGTGAAAATAGGCTACTTAAGAATGTACTTAATATAGCCGTGGAAGGAAAACATAATGCTTTGTCTTTTATGTTCCAAAGAAAACTATTATAAAAAGGAAATCGACACATGAAGAAGCTAGCAAAACAGAGAAATTAGAAACAAAATGGTTTCCATTCAGGTTTATCGCGTACCTACTTGAATTTTCTACTCATAATCTACGCCAAAATGGTTTATCTACATTTTTTACGCGTGTAACGTAGAAAATTATAATTTACGCGTAAACGCCCATCACTGTTTAGAACGAGAAGAGTTCACATTTAGACGTGTGTAGTCGAGGCTTGCACACTATGATATGTCTCTTGAAGTTTACAGTTTGCTGACATGTCAAATATGGCACACATAACGTTTCATCTCCAAAATATAACAAAATCTTATTTTACATGATATATAAACATTAATGGCATATAAATAATAAAGTAGGTGTGTATCTTGACTTAAGGGGTGCATTTTGGTTCTTTTTTTAAATAATAACCACTATCATTTGGAATGTACTAAAAAAGGATTGTAACTATTTTTTAGCATTTCTACTTTTGAATTTTTTTTTTCAGATTTTGCTTATTTAGTTAGCATTAATACTAAKTACTAGGTTCAACAACGCTTWTTATTCAGCAGTATTATAAAATTAACCAAAGAAAAAGAAACGCCATGTAATTCTGAAATTTATACAAAATTTTGATTGTTGAAGGAAAATTTTTGATTTGAGACAAATTTATTTAACAAAATTAAGTTGTTTTCTTTGTATAAAAGCTGAATCATAATTTCGAAAAAGTAGGTTACGTGAGATTTTGGTACAATCTTTAGGAGGAATAAAAGAATATAAATTGTTTACGCCGAAAGAAACTAGAAATGAGTGTTTAGGAATATCAAAACTACTGAGCAAAATTCAACCATTTTGCTAATTTGTGCCAAAAACATTTGGTGTATAGGTTGTTTTATACCTAATAGGGCAGACTTTCTTATTTATCTTAGGAAGACCATAAAATCAAGGAGTTCCAGGATTCATTTTCATATTGCAGTCAAAAACTTTACAGTTGGTTTAACCCTATCTAACGAATCTTCTGAATAAAATTTGATTAAATTTGCGGACTTTTAATTAAAACAAAATATCCATCTTTCAGAAATTTGGATACTAATTTATGTCTAATTTGACAAGGTAACTTTCTTTATCAGCAGTTAATATCAAAATGTAATTTAGATGTAGCCGATTGGAAACGCGATTGCATATTTGGCTTAAATGCATTTTTTGACATTTTTATTTAAAATTGGGTTTGTACGTGGCATTAAAAAAGTTTTTAACTTCACTACTTTAGACTTTCAAGAATAACATCACAATCAACCGCAAATAATTAGATACCACTAATGCTAATATTTTTTGGTAGAATAAATTTCAATCACCCATTTAATAATTTGTTCTTAGTGGGGAAACTAGAGTTTGACAAATTAATGATTTGATTATTTGAAGATATCGAATGATTGAAATTGTAACCTGGTGATTTAAGTTGAACTGTAAGTTTAAAATCCAGAAACTTTAAATAAATGTTGATTAAATTAAGATGTTTGTAGTGTGTCTTCACTCCAGTGTTCATCGACGTTTTCTGTGGTGTTCTTAATAATGCTGCTTGAGCTCCTACACTTTTCGAAGGAGCTTCGCGACGTTAGCATTTTTTTAATAAAATGGAGAACACTTTGATTTATTACATAATTTTCTTATAATTAAACTCCACATATATGAAGTAGGTACTTCAAATTTTTTGTAAGTCTAACATAAGTCTTTTGTTTCCTTGTTCAATGTCGTATGTTACAGTTTATGCTATTCAAAAAATTTTACATAAGAATTTCAATATATAGAATCCTAACCAGACTAATGAAATAAACAAAAACTCATTTCCTGAAACATCTGTGGACTAACTAACTTGTTCGAAATATGCCACTTACTTGCTTACTTGCTCCATCATTAATCAGAGGATATTTCTGTTTACTTGCACTGGATTGGACATGTCAATTACACAAATTGACCTTAGGGAGACGGCTGCTTAATTCGGGCAAAATTAGCATAATTACGAAAATACCTGGCACGGTGTGTCCCTTTGGAAATCGCTCCGCCCATTCACGGGCATCATTAGAGAAATAGGTGCGGAAGGTCATCGATACAAACACCCCACATGGGACCCCGTTGCTTGACAACGAACTTTTCACCTGTTTGACTCAATCGGGAACTGTGGTAACGGCTTTGGCGATAGGCAGAATTCTATAGACCTCCATTGACTATTGATACTGAACTGAGGGAGTATCAAAGTAGTATCATACTGCAGCTGTGCTCGCATATTCAGTTACAAGCATAATCTTTAGTTACTTGTCATTTCCATACAAGAAATCTTTTATATGGGAACGAGCAAGCTTTTGAACTGACAAACAAGCAAATTCCTATCGCTGTTATCGGCTTATGGCTTTGATTCAGATCAACAGGTTAGCATCAATCGGATTCTCACAGCGAGGGCGTTCTTTTTGTACTGAAAGATCTCAACATTGCTGATGTAGATACAATCGGCTGCATGAAGAAATGATCGTAAGCTCTACTACAAAATGTCGATTTTTATGCGATGGGTGAAGGATGAAGACATTACTGACTTCAGATCTCTTGTGAACTGTATCCTGTAATTGTACTAGTTTGCCAAGGAGTGGCACTAGATATGAACAGCAGTTTCACGTCACAAATTTTCATTCCTTTCGATACTACTTTTCTCAACCGCATGCTGTCTATTCATGGCTTTGAATGCACAGAAGGGTTAACCAATTAGAAGTTTCGGCTTTGTACTTCTATCCATCTCTTTTGCCAATACCTGTCTGTGTGAATTTTTTCCATCTACTTAAAACACAGTAGAAGATATGCAAAATGTATTGTCGTATATTTGCGAACAGCACAGAGAGTTTCATCGTGTAATTTTGACAATAATCTTCTCATATCAACGATCTACCTACTTTAAGATTTATTAGCTGGTGTTTTAACAACACATACTATTAATATTACGAAAATGTAGTAGGTGAAAAATATAACAACATTCTATCGATAAAGTTTTACTGGTATCAGTAACTATGAACGTAAGTATTGGATTTTCTGCCGCTTTGTTCCTTAGAACCCTGCATAACGCAACACTACAGTAAATATAATGACACAAATATAAGCTTCTCTTTTTGCCAACTCTGGTCATCAGCATAATGTTACCTTATTGCTGATTGATATGATAAAAGCATAAAATCATCAGCAACACTACGACTAAAAATACAATATGTTCTAATCGTATAGAGTCATCCCCTTGTTCGATTGATTGCTTTGTAATGTCTGTCGTTAGTGGACTGCTGAGAACATGGACAAATATGAATTAAAAAAATACACACCACCCTTTGAAGTTTAATTAAAGGCAGTCTAGCTTCCCGCAAAACATGCTAAATTTATAATATGCAGCGCAATATGTCACGCAAGTTATCCTTTGTACTTGATGAAGTTGCAGTATACTGTTCTAGTACAATCTGATATGGTTATATAGTGTTCAGGTTCTATACAACCAAATAAAAATTCCATACCTCCTATACAGATAGTTTTAAGCTAAACTAAATATGAAGTTGGCGACCAGCTTTCGATGTATTCTGAGTATATTCAACCAACCACATGGATCAAGCGCGGTACTTTAATGAAATCAAGGGTTCAAATCCGGGTTATTAGGGGCAAGAACTCTTTCGACCAATCATCGCAGATAAAGATGAAATACTCGAAACTGCATAATTTATTTTCGTTCCTAACACGAAAAAAGGACGCTCGTATTTGTTGCTAGGTTGAACTACATAAAGATATTGTTGTCAGAGTTGAAATCTTAGTGTTTTTGAGTTAGACCGTGTCTGTTTTTAGAATAGGTTCAACGTTTCGACCGCTCTTGTAAGGGGCATCATCAAGATGGTAAAAAATGGTAAAAACCTAATGCGAGAAAAAAAAACGATGGAGTAACGTTGTACCGGGCGTTACGAGGATAGTGGAGATGCTTGGACGACAAAGGAGGGAGATTGTGATAGCCGTTGCATAATGGGTAACCATCTTCGCAGTTCAGATTATTTGGAAGTTTGGAAATCTCTATGGCGTCTCGGAGTTTTTGATTGTAGATGATCGGCTTCTGCTGGATGGGTGAAGAAACCTGATCTTATGCAGGGTTTGTGTCAATTAAGCCTGCTTTTTTCGCCTATATATACGGCACTTCGGAGATGGAAGAATCTGTGACCTCCCGAAGGAAGCTGGAAGATAGTACGGATAAACTGTTTCTTAAGGATTTTAGCGATTATGTGACACAGTCAGCATAAGGGAATAATGCGGTAGATCTATAATAATATTTGAGATTTGAGGGTCAGTTTCAGTTTCGGGTAAAGATTACGTATTTCACGGTTGTTATACCCGTTGTTGGCTAGACTGACACATAAGTGTTGCAATTCATTTTTAACGTTGCCTGGTTCAAAAATAATTGATTCTTTACGGTGAACAAGAGGATTTATAGTACAAAACGTATGATGGTAAGAAGACGCGTGCAAGTATCAATCTGTGCAAGTCATAACGAATCCAGGTTTTAGGCTTCCGTTCTGTTGACTCTAAAGGTATTTGTGCAAAGGCTTTCATGAATATATTTGCCACTATTGATGACAATGTAGAACCCATAGGTGTACCAGAAATTTGTCCTTAGAACTGACCAAGAAATGTGAAACACGTTGAACTGAGACATTTTTCTACCAGGTTTGCCAATATATCAGGCTTGTTGTTCTGGAGTTATATTTGACGGATGATGGTGAAGATTTTGAAGTGTAAACAAGGACTCGAAGCTGGCTAGCATATCCTCGAAAGAATGTTGAGAACATGTGAAGATGTTTTCCCCGCGTAGTCGTTCAGAAGGTTTCTCAAGAACATAGCGATGTTATAAGTAGATTAGTCGCTAGTACCCTTGTGTATACATATTATAGTGTGCTCACCTTATGGGATTTATCGCGGACACCTATTTTGCTAGTTTATCTCTGTATGGTGGCGGTACGTAGCGGTAAACATCGGAACTGCTACATGGTATTAAATGGTAAATCGGAGCTTTGAATTTCGTTAAAGGGCAATATCAGACTGTACCCCTTCCATCAAACGTCTGCATTACACGACCATGACCAGGGAGCGCGGGGAATCAAACAACTTCTAATAACAGCGTGATTGATATATGACATACGTGCACCTGCACGAGCCATCGAAAAATGAGCATTTTCGACTTTCGCGATTCCGCACATCATGGCATGCAAATTGCAAAGTTCCGATAGGCAATGGCTATTAATAAAATCTGTATATTAAAAAACAGTTTTATACAAAGAACGCTGCCAATTTATAGACGAATTTTGTTAATTTGACTAATTAGGTAGGAGCGTTTACATTTGCGACTATACCTATTTTGATATTTATTTTGTAGATTATGAATTTTTGGTAAAGCATAGTTTTTTTAATATTAATGGATTATTTAACTTTAATTTGTATTGAATGTATTGAAGATTACTATCTATCTGTATATTAACAATCCTATTAGGTAACATTTTGGATAAAGAAGACGTGTTAAACTAATATGGAATTTATGAAATCAAATGCTCCCCATATGAAAAAAGTACACAGGCCGAACACAATATAGGTGCCTAAGTAATTAAGTATTAAACCGGGTCCCCATTAGTAAAAATTTGCGTTGTGCACAGTGTACGCCGTAAAAATGTATATTAATAATGTTGTGCATACATGTGCGGCACATAAAAATCAACGTAAAGATATCTGTCCGGTTGGTGGTTTTTTGACGAACATCAAAAGGAATTTGCCCTAAAACATAAACGCTATGTAGACGCTTCAAAAATGAAAACAAGATTTGCTGCAAAACTAAGCACAATGGATTTTTTCTTCTTGCTGTTGAGATCAGGGCATCAGGTCTTCATGTCAGATGTTTGAATTCTCTGAATTACTGTTAGTGTAACTGGTCCGTGGTCCAAAGAAGATGTGCGACGTTCATTGTCCTGTATAATTTGATATCAAAACAGAATAACCAGAAAAACAAAAAAAATGATTAAGACTTCTAGACCAAACCACTGTATCACAGAAAAGCATTCGATTGGGATGACAGTATTTGCTTACGAACGGCACAAAACACAAATTTTTAATAATGTGGACCCAGCTTTAGATTCAAAGGCCATAATATGCATCACGTAAACAATAGAGACAGAGAAAAGTCCCCACTAGAACTGCATAATATGGAAGAAGCAGATCCCGGATTTATCATAATAACCAATGTCAAAAATGTAAAACTTTACACGTGTCCAACTTGATCCCCTTAGAGGCTATTTACCTATATGAAACGCATTTTAAACCATCTGCTAAACACAGATCTTACGCCTCTAAATAACCCGAATATATAATATAAACAAATTCTTTCCCCATATGTTTGACTAGCTTTTATTGTTTTGATTAGTTATAGTTGTTAAGCCACTAAAGAGTTCAGCGGAGAGGTTGAAATGTTGGCATTTATGTATTATTGGTTTTGCTAAAATTTAATTTAGAAATAGAATTTAAAGACGTATTTGGTTATAACACATTAACAACAGATACATTTATTCTTATTATTTGTCTATTTACCCAATTATCTTCAAGTTTTTAAAATAAGTTCCTATTGACCCGATTAAAGTTATCAACAGCACATCTCTTATTATGTTACATTAGGTGTCCGAAACCGTATCTCATTTTTTTACTACATAGTCGATGAAATAACAAACATTGTAGCCTGACCTACCCTCACACGACCTATCTTCGGGAGTCTCGTTTGTCAAGGCTTGCAAGACTGTTTTATTCGATTGTTTTTCGAAGTATTATCGCACGGACCGTCTGGTTATAATAAAACATATCTGAGATTTGAACTGCTGCGAGACAGTAAACGTAATATTGAATGATCTGATTTCTTTTGCCTGTTAGACAAAGTACTTATAAATAGGTTATCAATAAATTGTACGAGCATTTATACAAAGCCGAGTTCATCTTTTAATGGGATATCCTGCGATAGGCGTAGGCGTTACTCTTAGAAAGCTGTGTTGGCAGTTTGTATTTTGCAAAAAAGTACACGAACATTTACAGAGATTACACGTTCATTATACGAATTAAAAAATGATTTGTAAGACAGTATGGCTGCATAAGACATAAGATTTTGCTTTTAATACGTATTATAATAAAAATTTATATGGATATACTATTTATGATTGGAACTCGTATTCTGCACTCGCGTAACTATAGTATCACTTGGCAACATCGGTAAAGGAACGGTTTTAAAATAGGGGACATGAGGGGTACTCAAAATGCCAGTAACGTCAATTACTTCTATTTTACAAATTCGGTACAGCGCCATCAAACGTCTGCCCCCAAAAAAATCTGTCCGTTTTTTTCGCAATGTAGGGGTGAGAACACTATAATATGTATACAGAAAGATAGTACTAACAATGAGCCTAAGTGAAATTCCTTTTTTACGAATTTTTGGAAGATCGGGGTTTGGATTCCTTTAGGGGTAGTTTCTTCCGGATACCTTGAGGGTCTGCTAGATTCTTAAGCATTAAATTAGGTTGTGTTTCAATTCTTGGAATAGGGTCATTATAAATAGGAGTGTGACCCAATCACACAGCTATCCCCACTTTTACAATCTCCCCCCAAGCTTCTTCGTTGTGAACAAAGAAAAAAAAAACGCCGGTACACTCGACAGGAAAGAACTTAAGTTGGAATGAGCGTTCTTCGATTGTATTTTTGGTAACCTGGGAACGTTTAACCTTATCTGTCGTTTGTGACTTGTAATCTCTCAGTATTGATCTCCTATTCTTCTTAGTAAGTGTCGAACTGACTTGTCGTAGCACTTTCCCTGAAAGATTCAGTTCGCAACCGCGACACACGTATCCCGCAAGCCTCGCATCCTGTGTAATTCCCCCAAGGGCCCCAAGTGCTTGAGCCCGACAAGTCAATCGGATCCGCGTAGGCTGTTCAACAGCCGCACACACATGCAAGCCGACACCGCCGCGCCCCCTAACGCCCCCACCACATGTAGGAGTTACATTAGCGTCACGTCTTCTACAGCGGTATCAAATAATAACGGTGACGGTAATAAATCGCCTTCGATAAATTGCACCCGTACGCACGGGGTACAATTTACTTTTTTCAGTCAACCACTTCGGGCCTGAAATGAATATCGCGATGATGGATCGCTGGAGGACCAATAAAGGGAACGAGTTCGACGGCGCGAGGACTGTAACGCGCTCCCCTTTGAGGAAGGACTTCAAGGGTTACGCGGCGGGAACGTGACGTAGATCAAAGTTTTTTGAGCCGACACTTCTGCACTTGCAGCATGTTCTCGGGGTTCTAGCCAGGCTGGAGTGCAGAAATTATGTCGCACTTGTTAGAGAGAGACTTTAAAAAGTTCAGTAGCAATTGCTTTTTGTCTTTGTCCGCCACCTACCGCTAGAAGCTAGAACTACGAGCCCAAACAACTATAGGTTTGGACACTTCATATTTTTGAGAGTAAGTAATTTTTACCATATGTAGAACATATTTTTCAAATTTATATTACTATCATCAAATACAACTATATACAGGTTTACTCTTTGGAAAATACATGAGTAGAAAAACATATCATGTTTAAGAAATTAGTGCTTATTCAACACTATAACAAATTCGTTGTCAACTAAATCTTCGGACAGACCACCTTACTATTGAGTTACATCCCCTTTGGCTTTAATTACTGCCTTTATTCGGTCATTTAACAGATTTTGACAGTCCTCTGCAGTTATAGATTCCCAGATTTCCGAAATTTTTTGTTTCAAACCTTCAATATTTCTTTGGGGATCCTMTCTTAGCTTTCTTTTCATTATGGCCCAAAGATTCTCTATAGGATTAAGATCCGGGCTACTGGAGGGCCAGTCCAGAACGGTAATAGAGTTGTCTTGAAACCATTGTTTTGTAATTTTCGCGGTATGCGAAGATGCGCCGTCCCGTTGAAAAGTCCATTCGCCATCATCAACTAAAATTTCTACTGATGGGAGTAAATTGGTTCTCAATATATCAATGTATTTTCGGGCGTTCACAGTACCATCTATAAAATGCAAAGATCCAACACCTTTCGAAGACATACATCCCCAGATCATAACACTAGCAGGAAACTTAACAGTCCGTTTTAAACAGTCTTTGTGGTAACTTTCAGATTTGTTACGAATCACTCTCTTTCGCATATCACCGACGCATACATCAAATTTTGACTCATCACTAAAAATGATGCTGTTCCATTGTCTTTGTTCATAATTTTGTCTTTGTTTTGCCCATTTTAGTCGATTTTGTTTCTGGCGGATAGTCAGCAGTGGTTTTTCTTTTGCCTGTTGAATAATTAATATAATTTTACTTTTTGAGTACAAGAGACTTACCTCTTAAATTTACTTTATAAAATTTATAGCCCCGCTTTCTGAGGTATTTACGAGTAGTCTCTGTAGAAGCTCTTTTCTTTATTCTTTCTGACCATATTGCATTTAAATCTCGTAGACTACTCCGGCGATTTTCCTTTGCGATGCTAATTAAAACTCGAACATCTCTGTCATTAATTATCCGTTTTCGTCCAGTGCTTTTTCCAATTGCAACAGAACCACTTGATGAATATTGTTTGATAATGTCAGCAACACTTGACACAGGTAAATCGAGATCCTTTGCGATTTTTCGCCCACTCTTACCATCTAGACGCAATTTTACAATAAGTTTACGCAACTCAATACTCAACGCTTTTCCTCGAGCCATTATTTATTTATGCCCATAACAAAATTAACTGCAAAACTGACAGAAGCGGTGTCGCATTAATTTCCAATATTATGTTTTGTTTTCATAGCCGCCCTGATTAAAATATCTTATGAATAACATAAGTGTCCGAAGATTTAGTTGACAACGAATTTGTTATAGTGTTGAATAAGCACTAATTTCTTAAACATAATATGTTTTTCTACTCATGCATTTTCCGCAGAGTAAGCATGTATATAGTTGTATTTGAAGATATTAATATCAATTTGAAAAATATGTTTTACATATCGTAAAAATTATTTAATCTGAAAAATATCAAGTGTCCGAACCTATAGTTGTTTGGGCTCGTAATCTTGGCACTTATTCCTACGCATACTGGGACGCCAGATAGTATAATCATCCTCCAAATGCCACATATAATAATGCATTATGAACTTTTAGTTATTCGTTTTCAACACTACATGTACTTATGGGCAATTCAGCGGAGAAAGCATCATTAGTACTTTCCTATTTCCCGACAATGGATGTAGCTGAAAATTATTAATTGCACTTACGCGGGCACTTTTTAAACTAATTAATAAGTATTCCACGAATGAAGAAACGGAAAAAACATTCCGAAGAGCTGTTTAAAGCGGGAAGTGAAACAAATTGTACACAACAGCGAAACAATGGAAACAATATAAAAGAGGAGAAAGTAAGCAATCCACGTAAATAGAAGCAAGGTGTCGGCACACGACCAAATTGAAGCAATATGTATATTTGTAAAAATTGCATGTAGATTTATGAATTTTTTTCTTGTCTTTGGTCCGATAGAGAGGCGGAATTTAGCCTCACCTTATAATATTAAAGGAACTTGGACATGAAAATCTCTATTTTACTTACATATACTAATAATATACCAAAGTGAGGTCCCTTAATGTTAAGTTAAGGTGCATTTAAAAGCGCCAGTAATAGTACCTATGAATATTAATATAAATATTTATTTATAGTTGAATATATAAAAAAGCAACAACGAACAAGTGTTTCTTTATTACAAATTTTCTTTTGCGCTTGTATCCTTAAACACTTAAGGAACAATAAATTAAGTTTTCCAGTTTGAGTACCCCGCAAGCTTGCTTTTTGCACGTTTTTGTACTAGTACTCGTCAATGATTTAGGTAAATCATTTTAAGAGCCGTTTGCCACTATACTTATTTAAGTATTGAAATAAGTTATTATGCGAAAACTGGATGCGCGCGCCGTATCAATACAAGAAATTAGCCCACGTTCTATTTTCTTGTACTGAATTTCCATACTTCGTGTTAAAATTGTGCAGATCGATGCATTTATAAACAAAACCTACTTTTCGAACCTACGCTATAAGCAGGGTTGTGAGATTAGGCAGCTTTTGTACTGATATCGGCGAAATAAACTTTTGAATAGGGGCTATCTGTTATTTTGGGCTGACTTCCTACTACCAGCTAATTAATACATCAACATGAAATGCAGTTTTAGGCTTCTTAAAATATGTATATTGGTGTGAGTAAACTTTTGACAACCCTGGGAACGTGATGTGTTGTTATGCTTTTGTAAATGAAACGGAAGGAATGCTTTCACGGAATTGTGTACCTTGTTTCCCTATTTTGTTATGGACAAATTCAAACAATTTTTCAAATGAAGCATTGCTCATTTGTAGAAAATTTTTATATGCTGCTGGATCTTCTATTAGCAGCTCTTCTTTCGGCACATTTAAGAAGCCATGAACATTCATTCTCCTTGCAATATCATTGTTAGTATCAACGCTGATGCATTTAATATTTTTTTTCAGTCAACGGGCACTTTTTTTACTTTTAAATACAAATTGTGGTAATTCAGGGTGACCACAAACACAAAAAACAGTAAAAGTAATTGTTTATGAGTGGGTTACATCTAAAGTCTACTTTTCTCGAGCAGTAGAATTGACCTTACGTTGCATTTGCTATTGTATAAAGACGGAATTTAATAGATTATGGTTAGATTAGTTTTAGGTTGAGAAAATCACAATTAGAACTATAAAAGGGAGCACGCGTACGTATTGAAATACATACTGAAAAGAATTTGTAATTACAAATCGAGAACAAAGCCCTACGCTTATTTCTTGTATTGAAACGGCGCACGCATCTAATTTTCAGTATAATAATTTTAAGAACTTATTTCAGTACTTAAATAAGTACAGTGGCAAACGGCTCTTTAAGGAATCGTAGGTTTCTCTAATGATTTTTACGGTTTAATCTCAAGTTCATCTTCAATGTATCGTTTCTCTGCACTTCCAGCCCCGATGACAACACAATGATGTCTTCCCAAAAAACAGCTGAAGGTAGTAAAGACCTTCAAAATGTAGATATTACGTTTATAGCGTTGACTCAAGAATTTAAAAATACAGCCGCTATTTTCCATATAACCAAATACTATTTTTTAAATGAAGTTCCTAAGTGTCATTTTTTGTATTTCCTAATCGTATCCACATAATTGATTACATCATCAACAATAGTGAACGGTCGCCAACGACCCTTTTTTGTTTTTGGAATTTTAACAACTAACATCCCTTGCAAGTTTTTAACTCCTCGGCAACATGTCCTGAACTTTCAGAAAAAGAGTTGACTGTAGCATATGAAGAAATGTCTATATTCTCCAGCGTTAGCAGCTTACTACTCAATATAGGTATTTTGTTCCACACAGAAATAACTGAACATTGAATGGTTTTATTTACCATCAGTGTGGCCCATAAAGCAATATAACAAGACTTGCCAAGACATATGCTAAAATTACGTCTTCGTCAGCATTCTTAGCTTCTTCTTAGTTCTGTGGATTCTATCGTATTAGTTTTTCCTCAGCAGCGTCTGCCTTTTTTTAAATATAATATTTTCGCACGCGTTTACACCTAATAACTTACAATGCTGCGCTTTTTCTGTTTTATAGACGCAAGTCGCGAAACAACAACACATAAGCAAAATAGCTAAACAACTGTCGCTTGCATACCAGGTACCAAATCTCCAAAACATGCTCCGTTTCCATGGTACTTGGTAACCTAATTACTGCCTTTGTGTTCTTTGATGGTGAATTGTGTGCAGTAGGATAAGGTATAGACGGTGTTATTTAAGTAATGTTATAATACTCCTTACGTTAAAAGAGAAAAGTTTGCCAATATCGATAATAAACTCATTGCAAACAGTAGATACCTAAGGTTGTTGCTATTGTTAACGATCTGGGTAAAAAAACCGTTGCAAATTGAATCAATACTTCCACATCAATTTGTCAAAATGATATTCACGTTTTTATTTCTTATACTATACGATTGGTAATCAGGTTTTGAGTATTTTTTTCTCTCTACACATTTTTTCTAAGACAAACGGTCCTCGTAATATTAGCAAAAATGGATAAATTTTTAAAATCTGTTTTTCCAAATAACTCGAAAAGCATTAACTTAACAAAAACTTTACGAGAGTGCTTTCCGATCAGAAATTTGATTTCCTATATAATAAAAAAAAATCGCACAAACGGGGACCAAAATACGTAAGCTTCTTTTCGGGCGCTATATGCACATGAAAATTAGCTTCAGGTCTTTTTTTTTCGGAAAATATACATGAATAATTTGTACTGATTTTTGAGCTTACTGTATATCACGAAAGCTTGCTAAAGAAACAAAGATTTTTCTGAACGCCGGTGGACAACTTTATCCTCTGCAGATTATAAATCAACCAAGGAACGACCTTTCCCAAAAAATTCCGGTCCGAACCCCCTCCTCGCGGGAATCGGACGTCCAACCCTCGGGGCGCCGATATTAGCTCCCTCTGCGTACAAATAGGCGACCGAATTCCCGTCACGCACATGTAGATCGAAAGAGGGTACGGAGGCGTTTCCAGAGATAAAACTGGGCTTTAAATTAATTGAAGTCCATCGAATAGACCTGAGTTATGCCGTTCCAGCCAACATGGGACGAGGGTCGGTGCTAAATGGACTTTGTTGTTACAACCCCAAAGTTGTCCGATAAGATTGTGGGGGTCAGGGAGTTCGATGGGGATGGTTTTTCTGGAAACGTTAATAGTCGTAATTATCTTGGGGCTGGAAAAGGTGGGTGCGTGGGCAAGAAAAGGGTTGGCGTTGAAATATGGTTACTGAGAAACTTACTTTTAATTGTCTTTAGGAAGTCATTCGTGAAAGCTGATCAAAATTTAGAAACTGAATTGTTTGCTGGCCACATAGCTCTTCGGCTAAAAATATTAAAATTTAGTGCCAAATTACTGAATGAACTTGTAATCTAAAGCATCTTCAGTAAATTCATCATCCTCGTTAAACTTTTCATTAATTTTTGGCCCAAGTCTTCAGTTTCTGTCCCAACTAAAATTTGCATCTAAATAAAATCTCCAATTTTTTTCAAGTTTGGAAAATGAAATCAGTCTACCTTCCGATGAAACTTCCGGTCTGTTGTGCCGTYGACTTTGCTGATTAGGTGCATACGTTTCGCCACATGTTACTAGTGGCGTCTTCAGTGCAGTTAAGCTGCATATTGAATACTCCGATGACAAGAACGGGTTGGTGGGCGCTCCGTTGCGGTGCTTTCCCTGCGGATCAAGTTATAGAAACCATTAACTTTTTCCAGAACGGAAATGCAATGCCGACCCTCAAATTGTTTTAGAGGCAGACATCCCTTGTGTTTTGTTTTTCGCGTGTTGAAGGAACGCCTGGTCGCACCGACGTAGACCTTAGGGCAATCTCAACATAGAATCCTACAAATACCTTGGGTTTCTAAAGAGTGCAGTTGATCTCTGGGGCTGTATAGTAATTGGCTGATTTTGGTTGGTGGTGTAAAGTTTGTGCGAATTCCTTCCTTTTCCACTAATTTGGAAATACGATCCGTAACATCTTTTACATAGGATAACCATGCGCTGGCTCAAGATGGGTCCTCTTTGGCTCTGCGGTCTGGGTTGGTCGCTCGATTAAGTTCTTTGCTGTGTACCCGTTAGCTAGAAAGACATGCCACCATAGATGGCGTAGTTCATTGTTGCGTTAGTCCTCATGTGTTAGAGTTTGTGCACAATGAACATAGGTTTTAATCGCTGCTCTTTTCTGAGCGGGATGGTGGTCAGATGTGGCATGAAGGTAGCGGCCTGTGGGCGTCTTTTTGTGGTAGATATCATGTCCCAAACGTCCTTTTGTCCGCCGAGAAAGGGAAACGTGTGATTCTCTTCCACCACTATGGTGAATTGTGGAAGCTGTTCAGGTATTCTAAGCAGACAAGTAGGATTTTATATCCATGTGGCTAAACGCTGAACGTGTCTTCGATGTAGCCTTACCAGTACTTGGGTTTGTACGGTGCAATATGTAGACGATCTTTCTCGAAGTATTCCGTGAAGAAGTCAGCGACAATCGGACTGCGAGGGCTGTCCATGGCGACGCCATCCTTTTGTTCGTAGTAGGTCCCATTCCACAAGAAGTATATCGAAGTTAGACACAGGTTGAGCAAGGTTATCGTACAGTCATCGAAATGTTCTTTCAGTCATTCTAAGGTGGATTTCACAGGAACTTTGGTGAACAGAGATTCCACGTCGAAGGTAACCAAGGTGCCCTTCCGATCCTATTGCATATCGTTGATGATCTCGACAATATGTTGGGAATTCCTAATTTGTTGAGGTGATTTACCTACTAGAGGTTTCAGAAGTCTTGTTGTAAGTTGTCCATCCCATGGCACCGACGATGTCGTATGGGGACTTTCGGTAGATCGTAGAGTCCAGGTGAACGGCTGCAGGTGGGAATCAGGTTCTTGACGGTGTTGATGTCTTATTCTGTTGTTACCATCATCCTAGCGCAGCAATTAAACCTTGGTTCATTGAGCACAAACTCTAGCAGGTGAGGACCAGCGGAGTAGTGAACTGCAACATCTACGGCACGTCTTTCTGGCCTACGGATACACAGGAAAGGACATTAATCGAACCATCAATCCACGCCGCAGGACCAAGAGGAGGACCCAATTTTTTTCACAAATTGCCTGGTATCTATTGAAGGATGACCGAAACTAGCCATTTCAACATTATAAATTTAGATAGGACATTCAGTGTAATATTTTTTGTTCTCGCCTGAAAAGTCTAGCAGTCACACTGGCACACGCGTTCTTTTTATGGTTCAATTCTTTGTTCTGTACAAACCATTTTTTAAAATAGCTGCGCTCGGTCAATTTATTTAATTTATTCTTTATTTAAAAGACTGTAGAATACTTTTGTGTTAATTATTTCTGAACTGAATTAAGTCAAAATTAAGCCAGAACCTATTGTAGTAGTTTCAGAAATCTTTGTGGAAAAACTGTGTTTATACTTCATAAAAAATGCGGACTCTGAGTTATATTCGCAGTGTCCTGAAAAAGGTGTTTTCCATTATTTTTGGTAGCAGCAATGTACTAGGGCGTTGTATACCTATCGAGGCAGATACACAATAAATACTCTTTCAGACACTTGAGAATACTTATGCAGCTTGTTTTTTTTAATGAGGTTTGAAATACATCGTTACTGCTAATGAATTAGTTAACAAAATGGGAGCTGTATCTGAAGACCCACCTTCTACTCTACTTAACAGTCGTTGTCCTTGGAAAATTTACTAAGGGATCATGTACCTGCTAACTTGGTTTACATTTGATTGGTCGTGAAATTATGCTCGCTAAAGATTTTTAAATTAATATTATGTGACTGTGACACCTCATATGTAAAATTTCTAAACAGAAAACAACATGACCCTTAATTACTATGAACTGTTTTCAAGACAGGGTCATGTAAACGATTTGCTATTGATTTTAATGTAGGTTTGTGCAAAATTACATACGTTGAAAGCGTCCGAACAACATTTTGATGTGGTGCGTCTAAAGTGTGTTCAGAATGTGCTGGAACGTCTTTGGTAATTTCACTAATTGTTTTATTTTTATTTTTTCTGTGTCCGTACCTTATTTTAATACAACTAAAGTCAGATTATATTATACCTATATATAATTATAGTACTGCAAAGTGAGGTAAGTTTGCGATTAATAATTTAACATTCGCTTGTATTGATATCAATAATTATTTCCTCGATAGCGCACTTCGTCGTCTGGATTTAACAATCCCCGGTAGGCAAATTCAGTTTTCGGGTTGATTCAACCTGTTTGATTTCGTACGGTTCCTGTTTACCAACCTCCTCCTGATTAGCTGACCTACGGATGCGGCCGTTAGTTAAACCGACCGCTGTTCAATTGGGTTAAAATTAGCAGTGTAGTACTAACTGAAATGTGGTATTGAGGGATAACAAAATTTATACGCTTCCGTTATGATATTGTGCAAAGACGACAGAAATATACCAGAAATTAGTAAGTACTCGTAAAATCGACTTTCTTACAGTATTACAGCACTCGCGTGAAATTAACAGCGCCTCAAGGTTGTATTTGCATACAACTATGTAACTATAGCTGCAAAGAAATGAATACTGGGTTCCTTCTGCTTTCTTATTTCTATTTTTCCTAACACTAAATAATAATCACTTAGTTTAGTTCGTGCTGACTTCAAAAAGCATTGTAACATGACAACAGGATTCATCTGCAACAAGATAAAATTCCAATAACTGAAATGTAGTTCTAAAACGTTCAAATATGGCGGAGGATCTTTACTTTTTTGTTGTTAGAGATAAAACTCTTCCCAATTGTACTTGGAATAAGGTATAATTTTTTCTTAATCGACAATGCCAGTACGTAAGAGAAAGCAATATATTATTACTATAAGAATTTTTTAAAGCTTTGTTAGATTATACAAAATCTGCCTCTCAGAGGAGTCGAATCTTTCATAACTATGAGCCCGGTTTAGTCTGTCCGGGGACGCACAATTGCGAGAGAAAACCTTTTGAAGTCCTTTGCATTCTAAATCCGCATGGCCGGGAGCGCGCCGTCAAAGTAAACCGAAGCAGTTCTTTTGCAATGAGAGACATCGCCGCTTCATGCAGCTCTTTGCTAATTGCACACCTCTATGGATGTGGGGATGTCATCGCTAAAGTATGTTCTATTGAAGAACTGGTTAATTAGCGTGTCTGCTATGACCTGCATTAACATATTAGGCGCGAGGTCTAGAAGTTTTTAAATGGAGAACGAACATTAATGTGTGCTTATGAGAGATCTAATTGGGTTCTTTGCAGGTAGATATATTTATGAAAAAGTATTGCCAGCTGTGACCAGGATTTGAACCCGGAACCCTTTAATTACTAGTCACATGTGCTATTCAAATTCAAAAGGGTCAAAACATCTACCATTTAAATCACTTATAGTCAATATGTATCATACAGATAAAGAATATCACTAATGTGTGCACTGGAACTTTAAAGACCATGGCGTTATTTTTGGAGGTATTATTTTGTTATAGTTATTTAAATACTAAATTCCTAAATACTAAACTTCATGACGTGCATCATACACGCAGCTACATATTTTAAGCTTTTGAGAAGTGGGAGATATAAATAACAATGGAGTAGTTTACACCACTTGCATGCATTGAATAACAAATTCTTGCCAGTAGATGAAAAACGCTGCAAATTTGCACGTATTTGCACAATTAAAAACAGCTATTTCGTACTCACCTCTCTAACAGACTGCAGTGACAATCTACAATTCTGTAGCGCCATCGTACACAACATTGTAAGCCACAGCTAAAAGAAATATGCATTGCTGTGGTGTTGACATTCAACCTTTGAAATACAGATTTCCTAAAGAAATCGTTAATGTCGCTGATGACAAGTTCATTGCAATCCCAAGTGATTTAAACATATTTGCCATAATAGTTGTATTGCACATCATGCATCATATAATATTGTTACCTTCTATCTTTCATTGCAGTGGGTTTGATAATGCAGCTGTTCTTGCTGATCAGTAAATATTCGTTAGGATGAGTTCGTTCTTTTCGTTAGTGTGTTTCGCTTACTGAAAATTGTAAAATGCATACCTTGTGGTCGTGGGTAAGAAACAAAGAAAATATTACCTTTATTTTTTAAATAGATACCTCCCATTTTTTTGGTAAAATTTTAGTACAGAACGGTTTTTAAGTTACAGGTGTTTTAAAAAGTTATATCCCTATTATTGTGATATTGAATATATTCTCGAAAAACGATATATTGGTGTTTCTATTTTAAATTCTTAAGTATTTTGTACCCAGTTTCAATAGCTTCTCGTAAGATGCGACCTATTGAGACGCAGAGGATATGTTTTGTGATAATCGGTTATGGGGATAGAACATGAAAGTGTCATGGAGTATGTAATCTATTAAACCACCAGTTTCGCAACCAGCAGTAATATTGAGCCAGAATTTCGCCAAGTTGGCTATATGCGTGATGCTCCAAAGAGTGGTTAGACTATCGTATTTTTAAAGAAAAGCAATAATTGCACAATTTATTGTTGAGTTTCACCAAATCTCCAAAATCCGCTTTTGTCATCTAGACAACTAACATCGAAATTAAATATGGGGAAGACGGTAGTTCTCAAAATGTTACAAGTGAATAAATATAATTTTTTCAAAAAAATTTTATGAATATAAATATGATGGGTGTCTAGAATTTTGTAAATCTTTATAAGCAATGTTTTTAGAGGACCAAAATTTAGTTAAAAAATTGCTGAAAGTAAACCCTAACTGTATGAAAGATGACCATAATCAATATGAAGAGAAAATCAGCGTGTGTGTAGGTATCAAATCTATGGGATCAACCTTATATTAAAAATATTTAACTGTTGACAGATATTTGCAAGAATATTCAGTTCCCGCTCTCTCAGCACTGTTTCCCGCAGAAGAAAATCCAAACTCTACTCCACCACATTTACAGAGGTTCGAAAATTTTTGGACCAAATTTGTCAAACTAGTTCCCTTCAAGATGCCCAATCCAGTTTTTTTTCTATGAGGTTATATTAAAGGAAAGGTCTTAAAACAAAAGCTATAGACTTAAAAAATGGATTACTTAAGAACTGCGACTTGTTACAGGTTACAGCTGTAGTTAAAAATAATGTTGTTTGGGCGTTTTTTATGAAACGCATTTTATAAGCTACACCAGTCTAATGATAACTGTCTTGTTGCCTCGATAAGCTGCGTGGATTTAATGTATTGTTGCTCGAGGTTTTGACATTGTCGATTTAATTGCGTTGAGTGTAGGTATAGGATATGCTACATAAAAAATGCTTGGAATTTTCTCAGAAATTATTAAAAAAGGTGATATCTCCCCAAATGCATGGAAAAATAAAACTAACCTGTCAGATGATTCTTAAAAAGGTGCACGTAGTTTAATAATAATCATTCAATTAATTCCATACTTAATCACATTTAAATTTATTACACTTTTAATGATGAAAAGACTAAGAGATGAAGAAAAAGTAAATTAGACCTACGTAATAATTTATCACGTGATATTGAAAGTTGCATGACAAAAGTGAAATTTAAAATAAATTTCAGATGTTTGTGTGCTAGCGGTCCATTGTTCCCTCGATTGTTCCGATATGTGTAGGGCTTCATTTGTATTAGCATTCTTTGGGATTTGGATAAAATGAAATCATTTGGTTATTATATTACTTTATTTATACTTTTCTTACGCTTATCGTATTCGAACTCTTATGCAGGGACGGGTAGTTGTTACTTAGTTAGCATTCGAATTCCCAAAGGCTTTGCTATATTTTTTGCCCTTGTTCTGGTATGTATACATATACTTATAGCTCTTGATTTATAAACATGTGGGGCCACGCTATTGTTTTGCCCCATACTAGCAAAGTTTTCTTAACAAAAGTATCTTTATTGATCTAATAAATCAAGCTGCTAATGGGTTTGTTAAAATAAGACAGTTTTACTAAAACGGTCGCTATTAATATTACTCTCTTACGTTAGATTCAAAGAAAATGAGCATTTCTAATAACCCCGTATGTCGAATAACACACTTTTGTGATTTCCACTGTTTCAAACTTTTATTTGCAGTGCAACTTCTTGGCAGTTCGGCCAATGGAGTCGAAAAACCCGCTTAAATACGCCGTAAAGTCTGTGAACGATAGATAAATAAATCAATGGCGAAACTTTTATTTCCGTTGTTTCAAAACTTCGGACAAGCTGCGAACTATTCCGGAGTGGAGGGCGTCGCGAACTCGGGGCATCTCCGCAATGCAAGGGCTTAAAGTGAGGACGCAACTTCGGATATTATTCAAAACAGTGTTGTGTTTAGCCGGCACAATGCCTTGAAGTGTAAACTTTGAGAAAACTTGGCAATTGGGTCGTAAACGATACGGACGGGACGTGGTAACCTTAAACGGCTACCACCCAGCAAATTTGAGAAAATATCAAAATGTGGCTTAGAAAAGCGCGAGCAAGTCAGCGTACTCAATGAGGGCAATTTCGCGACGAGAGTTAGACTGGTATCTTAGACTTTTTGAGATAGACCTCCTCTATTTTTGGAATACGGTCGATGCTCTTGCATCATCAGGTTTCATATACTGGAGAGGTGGTAACCATCTTCGCGGTTCAGATCAAAGCCGCCCACACAGATCGGTACTTGCACGCTCCATCTCTTCATCATATGTCACAAAAACCTTCCGTCATAAAATCCTTTGTTAACTGCGTAGCATCAGTTTCTAAACCAGACAAACTTCGAAGTGAATTGCGGCACATATGCATCATAATGACCTTGAGATATACAGCAATTATTAATCGTCATGTTTACCCCAAATCCAAACTAGCTCTTGAACCCCAAAGTATCAGTACTATCTTACAGCAGCACTCAAGGATGTAACAGATATCTTGTTTGACAATGTGTCAGTTCTAGAGAAAGTCCCCTTTTTGTTTGTTTGTACCATATTCCATATTTCTGTCCTGATGATGCCGGTTACAAAAGTGGGCGAAACGTCTACCCTATTACAAAAACAGACGCGGTCTAACCCACAACGGCTAAGATTTGAATCCTTTCTTTTTAATAGTTTTTATACCTTGCAAGCAGAAATTCATTTAATAGATGAGATTATCCAAAGGTATTGATATAACATATTTCATAATCAAAATGTTCTATAGTTGTTGGACAGTTACATACAATAACTAGAACACGCAGATTAACTATTACTATTACAGAAAAAAACATTAATAATATAATTGGTCATCGACATCAACAGTACTATATTTCAACATTGTCATAGTCATGCTAACGTCATCAGAAGTCCTGCGTGTAATTAAACATGAAGCACCGTGAATATATTCTACAGAAAATAGGGCAGAATAAAAACATAAGGTAACAGCCCGGATACTATCGCTACCAAAATATCATTAAGTCACTAACGTGCTGAAATTAACAGAAATGATAGTTAATTTCACCAGGACCAGCCTGATGATGGCCATGAACTGAACGCCTAGTAAACCGGTATGCAGTTGTTGCAGTGTTTTTAGAGCATTCTTGCCGACACCAACGGAATGATTAAGGAAACTTATGAAAACCCATCTGTTTCGCGTTAGCAAAATAAAAACTCGTTGAAATGTTTAACGAGGGTTGGGAAGAGATAGTCGATGATCCCCAATTTGGAAGTCCTTCGTCATCCAAAATCGAGGAAAACGTGCCTCGCGTGCAATATTTTTTGGTTTCTGGTCGTCTGTTGAATATCCGGATGCTAGAAGAGACAGGTTGCAGATTGTTTCGATCAACCTGAACACATAGAAAATGTGCACAAAGTTTGTGCCCTGTGTAGAGTAGTGATCGCGAGTGAACTTTGGAAGTTCATGGTGAAAGAAATGCTTTTTGTTCTTTTCAAGGCCGAGGATGTGGCTCCATAAGGGGTCTGGTTCTAACACAGTGAACGCTGCTTACTAAGTTTATGTGTTGATGAAAATGAAGAAAAGGATCGTCAGCACAAAAACCACCAGGACGTCCAACAAGAGAAGGCTCGTTCTGCGCTTTCGTTGTTTTGTACGAAGACCCTTGTGGAGGTTTCCCAAGATGCCTTCTAGGGCATGTGATATCTTGAATGAATCTTTCTACAAAAAGTATATTTGTCTTACTTATCGGACGGACCCTGTACAGTAGCAGTATGAAAACATTCAACTTAACGATTTTACTATCATTACAGTGAATTAAATAGGTTATGAAGCTTATAAAAATTATTAAGAAAACTGATGTACGAATTGTCAGCTTCAAGAACATTGTCAATACCATTTGATAACACTGTCAATTTCAAGCCATTCATACATTTCTGGATAAATTGCAGTTAAAAGGGTAGTCGTGGTAAGGCCTCTGAAAGTACAAAACGCAAACATTACAATACAATAATGTAAAAATAATGAATAATTTCAGCTAGGATCTTTATAACCGCCCCTAATGGTAAATGTGTATCACCCTAAAAAAGCAAACAACATCTGTCCATAAATTGTTTTGACGTCGGCGACATGGCATAGTTGTAATTTTGTTATTATTATATTTGAGAACTGCACTTTGCATAAATCGTCGTTGGGGACTTCTGTCGGTGTTTAAACACGCACAAGGGAGTGGGTTACCGTTCAGATGAGATTAGTTCTTCACAGAGGCCAGTGGATAATACCGTTAAATTGCCACTAGATAGCTATTGCTGTTATCTACATTCTAATTATCGCAATAATTTCGTTTACTTAATTTATAATTTGATTAAAACTACTAATAAATAAAACTATGTACACCATAAAAATACATCACTAACTATTCCTAATGGTAAATTAATTTATTTGGCCTAGAACAGATATGTGTTTAGTACCAGAAAAGCAGCAAACATGGTCATTTACTTGAGGTTTATCCAAACGAACCACTTGGCAATAAGAAGATAAGGTTTTTAAATTGCATTAACAAGCTTCACTTACATGAAAACAACACATTTAGTATTACCATTAATTAATTAATTAATTAATTAAAACGTCAAATGACGTAATCAGAATTAGATAAATCTGTTTCATTTACGTCATTGGAACTCTGCGCTTTCTTATTTTGCTTCTTATTTTGATTTGGCTACCAAAGGTGGTTGTCTGTCGGTTTAAATTAATGCAGTAGTGGTTAAATGAAATTGAATATGACTGAAAATGGAGAAAATAGACTAAATATTTTAGCTGAATAATAGAGAACCTTTTCAGCGCGTTCATTGGTAATCTCGAACACCACAAAACGTATTTCTTCAGGATCATTGCTTAATAGGATTACACATACTAATATGCAAAGACGACACCATCCGATTTCATCTCACATGATACCTGTCCGCCCTCTCCGAAGCCCGTATACCCTTAGGTCAACCCGGACCTTCCCCATCACGTCGCGCGGACCTGATGAAACCCCGGTGACCCCATAACACCCTCGGACGCGCCCCAATTCATCGTAAATCACTTGTTCGCGTAATAAAGGCGTAAAAACCCTTACGCCGTTCGAATCTGTGTTATGTTTTAGGTGGCCGCGGAAGAACAAAAATTACATTTTCTCTTTACGACGGAGCGTAAAAGTGTTCATTTAGCGTGATGTAATTAAAATCGAGCGAGCTAGAGAAAGAGGGACGCGTCGCGATAAATCTCGAGTCCTTTCAACAGACGGTACAGGATTTTATCTTAATATATTATCATCGCGCTCATTACTGACTAATGAGGAGAAATGATTAAAAAGATTAAGATCTGCGAGACGCGGTCTCATCACGGACGGCTTTGGAGGTGCGGACGTAAATGACTTCGTTATTTTTAGATTGTGGGTCACATTTCGCAGAACTAAGCTCGCAGCTTTAATATAGCGAAATAGGATAGTTCTGTGTAGTTTCCCGTGTGCTTTTTCTGCTTTTACTGGAAGTGTAATAGAACTGGAAATTCTTAACGAGATATCGCGTCAATTTTTCACGCGCGTGCAGTGTTGTACAGGGAAACCCGAGTAACTTGTTTACAACACGAAAAGCAGTAAGTTTGAGAATATTATAATTAAACTTGGAGCTTTTATCTGAAGAGCTATTTTGCTTCGACCAGGATGCGAGCGAGGGCTTTAGTGATGTAATGGGCTACATACTAGGGCGTACACTTCGATAGTTCTGCATTGATTCTTAGTCAAAAGATTTACTTATTCGAATTACATATTTGCTTATCTTTCCATCAAATGTTTTGATCTTATTTATGTATACGCATCTATGTTTCTTCCTAAAAAACTGTATCACTGATGTACGCTACTTTATTAGGTTATCTTAATGTTCGAAGGTATACATAGCTTCAGTTGTGATGGTGATATTATCCACAAGTTTATAAAATTACTTAAATGTGACTGCTTCTGTTTTACCAAATGAAAGATTGGACCTTAGTAGATACGTAAATGGTACGAAAGTTGTAATATGACCCCTTACATTAACAACCGAATATAATTTACATGACCTGCATGTGAGGTGCGACCCATATTTTCCCCATTCAGGTACAAGATTAAGAAGCTCTCTTCCCAAGAAAGAGGAATATAAACCCTTAAATCAGGAGACTGGCTTTCTGCTTTCCTGCGAAAACTGTTTCTTACCTGACCTTCCCAATTATCCTCAACAATTTTGGTTATCTGTACAATAGAATGCATTCTAAAGTAAGAATTATGAAAGCATGATTTCTTTAGTACATTAAGTGAAATAAATAAGTTTGAAAATAAATTCGCGATCTGTAAAAAAGTCTAAAACACAATCTAATAACTCATTTTCAAGTTCATTTAATACAATTTGAAATTTTGGATTAAGAAAAAATGCTTTTATTCTTCTTAATGCTACAAACGACACCATATAGTTTTTAACATTAGATTGAAAGCTGGATGGTTGAAGGCTTCCGTGGTTTGTGTCGGTAACATGTTGTTTTTCGGGTTGGTTTCCACGTTGCTTCGTTGGTCTTAATATTTCGACACCCATGTCGGTATTTTCCTCAGAAGTATCTCAGAAACTGAACTGTCCTACTCTGCTCTGGCATTTATACCAGTCCGGTTCGCCGAAGCGTGATTTCCAGATTCCTGGTAGTTCAAATCTCGCTTCCCTTGACAGCATTTGTGCCTCCTGGAATTTGATTATGTGGCCGGTCTCCGTTCGGTATTCTAAAACCATAGCCACAGCTGCATGGAATGCTATACACACCCGTGTTTGTAGCTCCTGAACCGCCGAAAGAATTTCGGAAAGGCGTTAGCTATCTTTCCCGGGGCGCAGAAGATGGTATTTGTCTGATGCCTTCTCAGCAACCGTCCGATCTTATCTGTACATCTTTTGACGTAAGGCAAGTATGCCGCGGCGATGTGTTCTTCTGGTTCCTTTCTCTGTAGCTGCATATTGATAGCCTCCCCAATCCGTGCCTTGGGATACCAGTTCTTCTGTAGTACTCTGCGTAGATGTTCTAATTCCTCTTCTAGGTGATCTGGTTCGCTGGCTAGCTTCGCCCGCTGTATCAGCGTGTTGATGACTCCTTGTTTTTGGGCTGAGCGATGATGTCAATCAGCATGCAGGTGTGGGTTGATCTCCTAGCGTGCTGTCTTGTTTTCTCGTCACCATCACATCCACGAAGGGTAGGGCGCCATTGCTCTCCAACTCTATCGTGTATGCTGTTTAGATGGTCCAGAAACTATTTTATGGTCTGTTGTCCATGCAGCCAGACGGTGAAAGTGTCGTTCAATTACTAAACCAACACTTGGGCTTAAAGCGTGCCGATTCCAATGTAGCTGTCTCGAAGTCTTCTAGCTAAACGTTGGCTATCAGCGGGAAAGCTCGAGGGTTTCGACGGGATGGACATAATTCAGATTGATTGTGCCATGCTTTTGTTGTACTTTATATTACACACATTACCAATACTGAATTTAAATATTTTCCGAAGCTGCGTAAGCTTGGTGAAGTGTGTTGGCTGATGTTATTTGTGCCACCTCGACAAATTCAAGAATTAGCTCTTCTTGATCGACATGACGGGATGCATCAGGATGCTGACGATTTGGAAACCTTTCCATAGGTGCCGTAGCCGCACCAATGCTTTTGTCAGTACGCCTACCACCCACTTTCAACATACCGACGTAAGGTCGATTACATTTTCCAAGCACACAAAACTGAAGCAGACCGCGTAGAATCTTTGAAATATTGGCTATTCGTTTGAGTCCTGAAGTGATATACTATTTGTCACATTAGTAACTTGGGCCTCATTATGGACTTTTTAGTGGGATTTCACGAACACGTAAATTATATGATGAAACAATCTTACTTGTCCTTAATATTAATATACAACTTTCAACACTTGGGAGCTTTCGTCTAGAACGTTTTATGACCTCAAAACACCTATTTTCGAAATCCACATCACGACACACTTACAGCAATGCGTCACCCTTAGCGGTTCTATCTTCTGGTGATGAATTTTCTAGAATGTTTTATGTTCTTCTTTCATCTTTCAGCATTCTGCGAAACGATTTGGGCAAACCACCACACTTGAGGATTCTTCCTTCTTCTATTGAATCATCCAAAATATTCTATGAAATTTTTGAAAGATCAAACATTCCACTCTGATGTACGGCGAATTTGTCAGAGTGTTCTGTGACGTTGCTGAAATGTCAATTGTAGATTTTTTCCATCGCGTAGTAGTTTCAGTAACTAATCGGTTTCTAGTGCAAGTGCTGATTCTAATAACTCTCCAATGTTCACACCTGCTCCAACCAAACTGCTTTATAACTAGTTGATCCCTGTATTCTATCCATCCTTAGACCTTAAAATCACAATCAACAAGTGTCATAAACACAAATTTTCCACGGCTTAACTCAGGTACGCATATAATATAACCGTGACAAATTTACAAGTTTTCAAGTTTTATCATTTCTTCTTCACTTTGTCTTACTTGCTTTTTTCTTCCCTTTCTTTTCTTACTAGTTCGTATGAGGGAAGCCTTAGGCGTCGCTTTTGTTCCCTTACAACGGCAAAGGAAAATAAACAGATTGTGTACTGAGTGCCATTTACGTTGATAAAGCGGAGATTATTTTGGTTTACTAGATGCCGTATTTTAGAATTACTGTAATTTAAGATTAAACACCTATAGAATAACTTCTTTAATTGGCTAATATTATAATTATTATAAATTAAGCATTATAAACTACAGCGAGAAGCACTGTCTGCTCGGAGCGTTTAGGTCAAAAAGACGGTGGCGTGTTCAACCCCATAATCTGCGGACGGCCGAGCAGATTTGGATCGGCTCCAGGGCCCCCCGGGCTCAGGAATGCCACCACAGCGCGGGATAAATCAATTACGCGCCCGTTGTTAATGTTACATGAATATAGAGCCACATATTAGAACAAATATCGACCTCCATTCGAGTTCTGCGACCGACAATTAGTTGGGTCCCGGCGTAATTGACGTCGGAGTAAATTATGAGGCGACGTCCGTTTTAAATGAGGTGAGTGGGCGGTTTTCGGCAAGTTGCGAAGGGGGTTTGTTCGTCGTCCTGTGGGGGATGGCGTAAAAGTTGCGGGATGTGGATACATAGAACTCAAATTTTGTTTTACACAAAAGGAACGATTTACAATTATTGAAAAATTTAAAAATTCAAGAAGCTCTCATTTTTTCATGGTACTTTTTAGTTTAGCAGTTAGCTATTTAAATAACATATAATTGCCCTAAGAACAGATCAATAAAATTCTAGAAATTTAAACCGATTACGGTACGGCTGCTGAATGACGTCACATCTCGTACTACATGATCAGTGCGCAGCGTTGGGACGTGATCTCTTTGACAATGACCGTTAGATCGAAACTATCATCAGAGTTATCTGATAAATCGAGTGAGACTAAGCACATACGTTTAATCACCTTTTTTCTAAGCTAGCTAATGGGGTATAAGACAACTATTGAAACTGAACAAGACAATCACTTACAATGTTTCTATTTTGCTCTACTATCCTAACACAACCATCAGTTGTTTAAAAAAATTACATACGAATAGTTTATAACAATTACAAAACTGAAGGTTCCGTTCGTCTTGGTTTCAATGACTTGCCGAATTCGCGCTTTTTTCCAGCCAATCGGATTCAGTCTGTTGCACACTTGGCATCATTGTATGTCCTTGCCAAGTTTATTTACATGATCGTATGTTTATGTAAACATAACCTAAACTAATGGGTACTTTAAGAGTTGTCGAAAACTGGGTGTATTAATACCATTTCTCAGTTTGTAGGCAAAATATCATCAGGAAGCATAAAGGCTGATTCGAGCAGCTTACCGCGTACTGATAACAACATCAAATAACAAATAGCAAAATCTGCGAGTACTATACATAACCAAACACAAACACGTGCACTTTCGTCTTTCACTGTCATGCTGTCATTTGTCATTGGTTACGGGCATGTCCGTCAGCTGATTGCCTTCCACTGTTGTCAAACGTTCGACCAGTACATACGTCATAATGACGTATGTACTGGCCGCGTTTAAAAAGGGGCGTTGTCTCCCGCCAATTTACAATAATTTTTTTAGGGCATTAAAACTCCACAGACGAAAGAAATATTTTGGAATTAGCATTAGCATACTTTTAGCTTCACAAAACATATTTTTCCAGAAAAGTGTCTTATACCCCATTGACGCAGAATGTTCCACAATGCACGCACCTTTGAAACCGTTCAACATATGTCAGACTTTACTTTAGCGGCTTTAACTACTTGAATTGCTGAATGTGCAGGGGCAGAGTACTTCATTGTAATAGATTTTTTTTGAGGATTATTCTTCATGAATGTAAGAACTGCATAGCACATAACGCTGATCCTGTTCTGAGGTAGACAAGAATCACTTAATGTAATTATTTCTGTTATATCTTTGCTATCATTTACAACTGTAGTCAAAATTTATATTAAAGCTGAAGACGTATGGTTTCCGGTACGTCTTCCAGTATATTAATTTCGTCCATATTGCATTATACACCTTTTTAGTGATTCAGAAGTGTCCTGTCAATTTATAACATGTTAATTTCTGCAGATAAAAAAATTTCCTATATTTGTAATGGTCCTAGTAATTATACATTTTGGAGGATACCCTGTAATATTGGTATATGTCTTTTTTATTTGTAGCTTTTTCAGCTCTAGCTTGTTTTTTTAATTCCTTATGTCTGTTAAATTTAAATTCACTTTCTATGCATGTAATTCTTTTCTTTTTTTGTGTTAAATTATATTCTTGACAAATGATCCACCTATATGTTTTGGGTTTGCGGAAGTCTACATTAAATTCGTTACAAAATATTCCTCTGTACATACTTTTCTTAACGAGAGTTACATTTAACCCTTCAGCACACTCTTCTAAATATAACTGTGCATGTTTTTAATATTCAAATTTGACTGCAAACTCGAAATCTGTGGTTATTAACATTAAAATAGTGAAAGTAAATTTTTTGGATCTTTTGGTCCTACATTTGTCAGCAGTGATGGGCGCGTAGAATACGCCATGTAGATAACGCCGTTATCTACGCGTAAACTATGTAATATTCTACTTTGAAAATCTACTGTAGACAATAGTAATGTGTAGATAAACAGAAATCTAGAAATATTTTAGTTTTTTAATAGTGTTTATCACCGTTACTGCTCAGGGGCAGAAGACTTGACTAAGCAGAACGAGTGTGTTGTCAAAAGCACTTCGAAGCCCTCAGTAAACAGTAGACCAAATGGACTCCGCAATGATTCCAAAATGTGATTTCTCTATAAACGGAAACAGGTGGGCAATTTTAGAGGCTACTCGTATTCTTTACCGCAACTTTTCTAATCGCAGGTCAATTTTATTATGCTGTGTTGAAAGGGTATATAAGCAGTTCTTATTGCTGAGCTAGGTACATGTTGATCTCAGGACGCAAGTGACAGGTGGTAATTAGTCGTAGGAAATACCTTTCTTTGAAGAAAAATGAACTTGTATGTAAAGCATGTAGTTCCGAATTTGTAGCATGTAAAAAATAGCCTTCTTAGAAATAAACCTAATATAATTATGGAAGAAAAGATTTAGAAACATATGCTTTGTCTTTTATATGTCCCAAAGAAGTAAGAAAACCATTTGGATACCACGATGACTTATGCAAATATGATATGCAAGTTTGTAATGCAAATATGAAATAAAACTGTAGCCGACACAAGGTGAAGTGAAAAAAAAAACAGGGAAATTAGAAACATAATAATTTCCATTTAGTTTTGATAGGTACTTGATACACTTTAGCCATTATATACTCGTCTTACATTGTCTACCAAAAATCTACGCCAAAGTGCTTTATCTACATTTTCTACACTTGTAACGTAGAAAATTATTATTTACGTGTAAACGCCCATCACTGTTTGTCAGTAGTATATAAAAATAAACGTTGTCTTTCATTTTGGGTTTATTCATAAAAAGAATTAAATTGTTCATTTCGCTCCTTCATGGCCATAAGTTTTGAGCAATTAAATTTGCACTTATTCAAACAATCTTTTTTTATTGATTATTTCACTGATGTAGACTTTTTCTATATTTGCATTTCCAGTTTTGCTTGTTTACTTGCATTTTGCGACGATATTTGGTGGCTGGAGTTGATTCTGCAGATGTCTGATTTAGAGGATTGTGCTTCTATGTCAAAACAGGACTCTCGTCCAAGAAGTGTAAGCTGTTGTCCATATTATATTTATGACTAGTAAACAGAGTATCATTGCCTTGCTATGGAGATACTTAATAGTTACTTTGATGTTTCACTATCATTTATATCGATGAATTCCACCCATTCAACAATGATTTGGGATCTAAATAAAGAAATGAAAAAAAGCTTAGTTACGTAAGTTTGTTGCAATCCCATTGTTCTTAAAAGAAGGAAGGATCATTTATTAAATTTCATAATATTCATAATATCGCCTGAATTCATTGTAAATGAGCATATGTGATATTTTCTGGGGTTTTGCAGGCATAAGATGAAATAAAAAAGAAAATATCACATATGCTCATTTAAATTTCATATATATAAATTAAATATAGCTTGCTTCCATAAAACCATATCTACAATATTTTTCCATTTTACTTCATTTACATTACATCATATGTGCTTGTGCAGTATTATAAAAACAATGAATTAACGAAAACAATAAAAGGAAAGCACGTCCTCGATAAGGTTACAAAGTTAGTGGAAATTGTCTACACTAAAACTCATTCTTTAACGTTCTTTTTAAATGTTATAGGGTTCTATCTGACTAGTCTAAAGAAAATACAAAGATCTAACAGCATTTTGTTAGATAGAACATTGTAGCACACACGCAAACATTAATATTTGATCAGAAAGAACCTTGTGTAAAAAATCGTTTAACAATCTGCACCGAAGTGCTAGAGAACCTCCCGATCAAATAGCAAGCCGATATATGTATATAACATGCGAGGATATTAAGTGAAACTCACATCGAAACTCTTATTCTTATGGCAACACTTCAAACAGACGTTTACTATTCATTTTTGTCATTTCCTGAAAGCTATTGTCTACCTATGTGTGATGTATAACTCTTGTCAATTGATAATGTAATATTAAGGGATATGCAAAAAATTTGACTTCACATTTATGACGTCAAAAAGAACCTAGGCATACTCCTGCCCCATTTTCCCAAATCTCAGTTAGCACCTTGTTACACTAAACCCGAGGTATATTAATAGCCCAGATAAATGCGCTCTTATCTTGGCAAAAAGTTACATTGAGATTTTGATATAAAACAAAACTGGCACAGCATTTTCTCCAAAAATGTCAAATCCAAGTCCGCTCACTAATAGAGAAAGGAAACATCAAGAATATTTTCTGTTATTGTCTGATAATCACAACAATGTTTAATCATTTGCGTAGCTTTTGTTTCTTGAAGCAATATAATTACGGCTCAGTAATATATCTGATGTGGATGAAGGTATTTTAACGCAAAGAAGAATACTCTCCGGCCAGATATCCCCTAAATGCCTGGAAGCACCGCGGAAGCCTCTCTAAAGAGAAACGGAGAAAAGAACAATATTAGTTTTCATCTTTTCATAAAACGAGAGGATCCGACAGTGGTATGGGCTACAAAGTGTTACAAGATTGTGAACGTGACCTGGTGACAAACAACGCTTATATGTTTTACCCGGGAACGGAGTCAGTGTGTTCCTTTATTTCTAATTCAGGAGGGCCGCGAGGACAACCCGTGAAGGGACGCTGCAGTTTTTTATGCGTTTTCCCCGAGAGCCAGCCAGTTTAGTTAACTATAGGTCACCGAAATGCGCAATACAGCTCCGCTGTCGGCACTTTTTTAATTGATTACCTGATGTGTGCTAAAAGCAAACAGTTTATCGGCCAGTGTCAGTTGCACTTACGCTAAGAACCGCCTTGAATGTAACAGCAGTTAGAAGACTTTTAAGTCCTCTTTAATGTAACGGTGTGCAATCAGCACTAATGGAAGTCAATGTAGGGGAATACTTTCTGATTCCTAACAAAGGAACGTCTTTTAGTTGGAATTGAGGTTGGACTTTAAAGTAGACAAACTATAGCTTCCACTGTATGAGCTAACTAGTGCATAATGAGACCACGTAATGGCTTTGTAACTTCAAATTCATTATATTAAACTTGCCACTGAAGGTGTGAAATTTAAAGTGCGGTTTTATGGATATTAAACAGCTTTCTAAATTTTGTCTTTATAATTGGCTTCGCCACCATTCAGCAGCAAAGGGTGTTAACGAGCCGTTCTGCCACATTGTGGTTATAGTAAAAATAAAATATATAGATAATATGTTAATGCCAGAATACGATAGAGACGTGAATCGAAAACAAATGGAAAGAAGAAATCTTGCTACAGGACTGTCCCCTAATGCTTTTTACTTATTGTTTTTAATGACACAATAAACGTGATTTATGAGTCAGCAAAGTAAGCATTGCTTAGGTGCTGTTGGCTGTTTTTTTTAAGAAAATTTAGTAAAGCACGGCCCCCGATAAAACTTTATTTTTAACGAAAGCGGGTTTGCTTTTATTATAAAGTTTGAATTTAATAAACCAAGTGATGAGTGGCGCCATTTAGTGTTGATGAGCCAGAGCACATTCCAACGATTTGGGCGTCTAGGACAAAACAATTAATTGTCACCATTATGTCTTCTCATCTTCTCAAATGTTTTTAGATGTCTCATGGGTGTACAATTCATGAATGCTGGCGTTGTTATAATAGATGCGGTTATTCTTAATTCAGAAAAAACTGAGTGTTGAAAATAATACTATTAATCATAAAAAAAATCACAGTGTCACTATTTAATATAGTTCACATTATAACAAATTGTTACTAATGAACTCGGCGTTAAACTGGGAGTTACAAATACACTCCATATATATTACAAACTAGACAGCAGAATAAATACTTGTTTGCTGGATTCCATATTTACGGATGCGTAAAAACAAGCGAATGTTGAGCCTGTACCTAAAATTAAATAGCATACTGCTTGTTCTGTCGAAAGTCGTTGAGAAAATAATGAACGCACAGATAAGGGTATACATTGAACGGAATAACATTCTCCCTAAGTCTCAGTCAGGACTTCACTCGGGATATAGTTGGAGAAATATCCCGTTAAAAGCAACAGATAATATTATTAGACAGGTAGACAATGAAAAAGCGACTGCAACGATGCTTCTGGATTATTCCAGGGCCTTTGACACCACAGTTCATAAAACTTTTATCTCTGTATTACACTTTATTGATTTCTCTAATTACGCAGATAACCTTTTGGAAAGCTATTTGTCTAACATATCTGAACGCGTCCAAACAAGTTAGCGCATATCCCGTTTTGAAGCTGTTAGCTGTGGTGTCCCGCAAGGCGCCATATAGGCCCTTTATTGTATTCCCTTTACACGTGCGAGCTTTGTACTCTAGACTGTAATGTAGGAATGTGTGCGGATGATACGCAGTTGTACTACTTGTTTAGTCCTTTGGAAGTTTTGACCGCTTTAGCAGTGATAATCTTACTGTGAATCCGTTAAAGACGTTAGAGTCTGCATTAACGATATTTGTAAACGGTGACAAGTTGCAATGTTTGCAGGTGGCAGAGAATTTGGGTGTGTATAATGGACAATGCCTTTAGATTTAATGAACATGTCTCAAAATGTACCCAGAAAGCGTTCAGTAGGTAGTTTCGGGACGCTGTTTTCCATTCGATCCAGCCATTAAAATACGAATAACTTAAGCATTTGTGCTAGGTAAGTTTAATTATTGTGACCTATTGAATTGTCTAGGTAGCTTCAATGTACAACAAATACGATATGTTTATATATCATACTTGCATTTTACGTACGGTATTAGAAAGTATGAACCAGTGTCTCATAAACCAAGGGAGACTGTGTGATTGGATATGCATGACAGCCATTTGGCTGCACTAACCCATAGTATCTTGCAATACAAATCTTCGCCATACCTGCATTAAAAGATTAAATGTCCTGTCACTCACCAAATTTTGTCAGCAAATGTCTTTTACACTCGTATATGTGGTGGAACAATATGAAAAAGAAATAAAAATTAGTACAATACTTAAATTTTGTTTAATAATTTTATTGCAAAGTGAGATCGTTATTGATTATATAATTTTAAAATAGTGTTTTTTAAGTAATGTAGTTCTTTTATACATTTTTACCATAAAAATATAAGATCATTTAAACGCAAGATTACAGAAAAAAGATACTTTTAATTCTTTTTCATATTGATCCACCACTTCAAAGAAATCGAAAGTCCTGATTATAGAAGAGTACAAAAGGCACTGTAAGAAATTTGGTAAGTGACACTTTTCAAAAAGACCTTAAAAAACAAACAATAAAATCGAAACAAAGGTTTTTTTAAACTTGCTTTCGAACTTTAGAGCTTTAGAGATCCCCCTATTTATGAAAAATTACACGATACTTTTGCCACTAGCTATTGATTATAGTTACTCACACCTAGTGCTTCTAAGTTGTGCCGTTACTATACAAAGTGACCCACCTAATAAATTATAATTATCAAGTAAAGCTGCAAACGTTATAACTAAAACCCTCTTACATTTAACTGTATACTCAATTCGGCACCCACCTCATAAAGTGAATAGGCAACACACCTAATTATAGATTTTTGAATCAACATAGCGATTCCAATTCATTTTCCGCCTTGCATACATATTTTAGTCCCATTCAGACCCTTCAAAGAGATTTTAAAGTATGCCAAGGAGTTTTGGTGCTTGAATACGCAACAGTATTCCCCTACTGGGTGTATGTATAACAAACTTAGGCGAGTTGCAGACTGGTTGAGTTCCAACGAATAAGTAGATCAAAATAGCTCGAAGCATTCCCTCTGACGAACTTCTCAAGGCTTTAATAACTACCTCAACATACCCATGGTTAATTATTCAGTGTTACCTAAGTAAATGTCGATACACCGGAGCAAGTTTGATTATGTTATCGATGGAAGCACATATTTACTCCTCATGCTTAAACCTCTGTCCTTTGAACGTCCTTGGAGTTTATTCGCAATCCGAGTGAAAAACTAAAAGTAGACAGTTCACAAGTGCGTTAGTCTTGAATGTCGATAAGAGATTTGAGGACCAAAAACCGATGACAAAGTGAAAAACTTAAATTACTATGTACGAATCTGGTCGATGCTTAGTGACATTGGACAGTGAGCTATTGGAAAGCAGTACAGTCATTCAGGTTGACAATCAATACACTCCTATAATAACTTCAATTTGCTTTGTGGTTTGGACATGTACTTTGTTAAAAACTGTACAGAAATTCCTAATACGCAGATTTTTGCTAATAAGTTTTTTAAATTTAATTTACAATGATTAACAATAGATGTAATTATAAATACTTATTATTTAAATTCATGATTATCTTGAATGGGTCTACATTTTCATCTGACCTATTCGATCACCCCTGGAAAGCAACAAAGTCGACTTCTCCAAAGTTAAAAAGTGCGGCTTTGTAATTGCTCTTAATTTGCACCAAATCTTCCGCTGTGAAACTTCAACTTTCTTCTGTGGAAGCTCCAAACAGTCGTTTCCTTGCCTGGTACAAAATTCTTGGTCGACCAGTTTTATTATTATATTATATTGTTGAAGGGGATAGCTCTCGATAATACCGCCAACATTTGAGTAAATAGTCAACTAGATTGTAATGGGGCGTACCTCAGAGTTCAGTTTCAGGCCCTCTCTTGTTTTCCATTTAGGTACACCTGTACACATTGTGTCCTGTATTTTGGCTTTTCATATCTAGCAGAAAAATGCTTGGCAGTCTAAACCATTAGCCTATTTTAGAAAATAATCTGCATAGGAAAGCTTCATTCATGTATGCCAAACTACAATATCGAAGTTCCATACATCAAATTAACACATTCGATCTGCTAATAAATTAAATACTCCTTCACATAAAACCAAAATACTCAAGAGATGTTTTACATATTGCATCGTCATATATTGTAACAAATATCTCTCCTTCATAAATATGAACCTATGGTCTCTAATATTAGATTTATGCGGAAGCCTTATAGCAACCAGTATGTTTATATTACCACCTGTTGCGCTCTGTATTTTTTATATTATCGCATTAAATCTTAAATTTCTTGGTTTTCAAGATAATACTTTCTCGGAAAGATCTGCCAAAAAGTTATTAGTCTGACGTTTCGATTATAAGTATAATCTTGTCAAAGACGAAGAACCTCAAAATTTGCCGGACACGACTTCAAACATCTTGAAAGTAAATAAACAAATCACCAAGGAAGCGAGACGTCATAGAAACAACGTTCCAACCTGATGAAAAAGAAATACCTACCTACTAGATACATATGCACGAACTACTTGGTAAAAGATAACTACAAAATAGCCTTCCAAATGTCACCTAACTCATTATTTCCACAATCCCTATTAAAATTATTAGTATTCCTACAAATTTCTATAGCTTCTTTTATTAGACGTTTGTGATAATATTTTTCTCTATGTAAAATTTTTGTTTTATCAAAGTCAATCATGTGTTTATAGTCAAATATGAGTGTTCAGCTATGGAAGATTTGTCTATCTGTTGCAGCCTAGTAGCACGTATGTGTTCTTTCAAACGCGTACCTACTTTTCTTTTAGTTTGACCTATGCACCCATTACTGCAAGAACAAGTAATTTTGTAAACACCTTTACTCTCTAAATATACTTTCTCTTTAGTAGAACTTAGAATTTTATCTATATTATTAGATGTGCTATCAACAACTAAAATATCGTGTTTTCTAAGCATCCTCTTTAACTTTTCCGAAAGGCCTTGCACATAAGGCAAACTCAACTTCAATTTACTTTGTCCTGGCTGAGAATTTACTTGATTTGGATGAGCACTTTTATCAAAAACTGACCTTCTCTTCTTACTCTATTCTTTACTTCCTTATTTTCTGTTTCCTTTTTCTTTTTCTAGGCCTAATGGAAGATTGGTGCAGTTATATCCTGACAACTAAATTAGAATATTTGTCGTTATTGCTTTTTAGATATATATTGGAGGAATATTTGTGATGCTATGTTTGTAATTATAAGGAAAATAAATACTATTATACTATTGAGATAACGGGATTAGGGTTGCATTGCCGTAGATAATGCTAAAGACTAAATACTAAGTAGGGTTTACAGTGATAAAGCTTTCCCTTAGTTCGGTAAAACTCTTCCCAAACCGAAATTTTTAATCCGTCACTCGCTACAATCCATAACATGAACAAATAAGCTGCAAAGTAGGCATGATAGTATGATGGGAAGGAGAGACATAATAAAAATGAAAAATGATAACATGTAAAGTATAGAATATACAGAAAAGAAAACGAAAGATTAAAGAGGAAGTGGTAGGAGAATTATGAATGGATTGATTTCAATAGTAAGACTTGTTTGGTATTTATAGGAAACGGTTTAATTACTAAAGAAATGTAAACGATAAGAGGGAGGGTGTAAAGTTAAACAGTAAAGGAACGCAGTAGAGAGTAAAACAAAGGCTGATAAAAAAGGCCCTCTGACATGCTTTTTCTTGGACATAAACACTCGAGGCAGGCCAGCTGTCCCAATTTTGTCGTGGCGATCATTGCACGTCCCTTAGTTAACACCCCCGTATCCGGGATCGATATCGCAGGTCCCAGGCCGGTCCAAGCCCGCGGCGATAAATCAGCGGTGCCTCGTGGTCCCCCGAAGACGCCAGCGCGCATTACCCCGCTCCTGTGGGATGTGTCTCAGGTATATATCCGGCGTGACCGCGGCTAACTCGATTTATGTTCGCCGATATTGATTATTTCCTAAATCCGCATCGTAAACGTTGATAAAAGGCATTCTCTCCGCAGACAATCTCGGTAAAAGAGTGGGATTGGTTCGGGGAGAAATAGAATGGCAAGGAAAAGGGCGCGATGCGGACGGTTTTCTTGGGATTTGAGGAACAACGGAGGTGGATTGAATGTTTGTAGTGAATCGTTTCTCGTTTGTTGGAGTATGGCGCTTGGTTTTAGGGCTTGTTGGAGTTGTTTCATGAGGAATGCGGAAAACGCAGCATCAGCAATGTTGGCTTTAGAATATCGTAAATTAAAAATTAATATTTTTCATTGGTTAATATAAGCAATAAGGGAATGACAATTACTTATACAGGATGTTTCACGAATGATAATGACCCTGATGAAATTGAATATGCAAACCAAAATACATTTGCAGAGGTAACATTGATAATAATTGTTCATCGTGTTAAAAAATATAAAACCTGGAGAGGTGTATAAATTCGTAAATTTTGGACATAAACTTCAATTATTTGTTTTAAGTAAATTCGGTATTGTAAAACAAATTTTATTTTTGAAAAATGTTTATTCAATAACATTAATGTAACAATTGCTCAAAATGTCGCCCTCCGCCGTTTTCACAAGCTTGAATTCGTGCCCAAAACGATCTTTTAACATGCATTAACATTTCTGGAGTGATGGATCTACATGCATCACGTTTTTTATTTTCTAAATGTTCTACACTTTCAATTAGTGTTTGGTACATTTGCTCTTTTACCATTCCCCACAGAAAAAAATCCAAAGGCGTAAGGTCCGGGCTTCTCGGTGGCCAACGATTAATTGAATATCTTCCTATCCATCGGTTAGGCAAAACCAAAACAAGATGATTTCGCACTATTCTATGATAATGCGCAGGTGCCCCATCTTGTTGTGTCCATAGATCTTGTCTTACTTGTAAATTTACATTTTGGAGAAGTATCGGTAAAATGTTTCTTAAAATTAGATAAGTATTGCCATTTAAACTATCGCGAAAAAAATTAGGCCCAACAATTTGATTCCCCAACATTCTGCACCAGACATTCGTGAAGTAGGTAGTTTGAAATTGTCCTTCTCGAATCCAACGTGGATTTTCTTGCGCATAATAACGCATGTTATGTTTGTTAATTCCACCATTATTTAAAAATCTTGCTTCATCTAAAAAGCAAAAAAGTTACAAAAAGCCAGTCTTTTAGGATGTCTCCTTTAAGGCCTGAACCTACTGCAAGTGATACGGATGAAATTCATTGCTTTTAATTATTCGGTGTACTGAAGACAGACTAATACCGCTTGCTCTTAAGACTGCCCTTTGACTAATATGAAGATTTTCATCAATCATTTTCAATACTCTAATTTCATTGTCAGGGCCTGTTGCTGTTCTTTCTATTGACTTTTTCAGTGGTGGCCAGTTTGTCCTCTGTGGAGCATAGAAAATTCCCAGAAAATTGCACAGTTCAATCAACAGAGCCAAGCTTCTGTGAGAGTGTGGTGTGGATTTTTTTTTGCTTAGACTTATACGAAAGGAGAAGTATCTACATGAATTTTTTACTGGAAAAGTTACCGGAACTTCTAGAAGATTTACCATTTCAAACAAGAAATAATATCGTATTTTAACATGATGGAGCTCCGTCTTTTTTAAACAGAAAGGTCGGTGTATGGGTTGAACGTAGTATACCTCTGCTGATTTAACATCGTTGGGCTTTTGGTTCGGGATACACTGAAAAATAAAGTATATCCAGCTCGTATCAACCGACCAGACAAGCTTAGTAATTAATGGAATTAGTACAACACCGCTTAAACTGCTTAAACTGTATTTAATTTCTCACCCAAATACCCATGCATGATATAGATACAGTTTTCGGTTTTTTTTGGGTAATGTATCTCTTGTTTGTATTATTTTATATAAATGTTTGTTCAGACCTAAGTTTTAATTTTTAAAAAGCCCTCCAGACTTTTTTTAAATGCAGTAGTGCTCAGAAAGTTTTAATGGAATAATGAATTCAATAATCTCAGTCGCACAACTCCATTTTTAAGCTAATTACAAAATCTTAATAAAACCTGCTAATCTTTGAAAAATTAAACAACGTTGAGAAACTACATAAGAGAATGAGTTAAATTAACTTGCCCGAAGCTCTTACGCAACCTTATCAAGGCAGTAGGCGCATAAAGGGTACACCCTGAAATTTGACTGCTTAGCAATAACTAGTTTAATTCACTCACAAAAAGAATCAAACGAATAGTAGCTTGACAGACGAAGGTTAGTACAGGTGTCCATTTCGCCCATTTTTCAGGTGCTGACATAAAGGGATTATCCTTAGCCATGCTAGAAGGCCAATTACTCGAAAATGTAATAAAACACACGTCTTCAGTTAAATAGAAATATATTAATTTTTACTGTTTTTACAGTTATTAGCTTTACGATTTTAATAAATTTCAAAAATTCCATCAAACCTACACAACATTATTTTTGCATGTATGCAGCTGAATATCCAAGTTAAAACAGTTTGGTAATAAAAACACTGGAATGAATATGATGCTAAAATAATAAAAAAACTAGATTACTTGAATATTATGGCATTTTGGTTTAAATGTGCTTTGGTGACTGAGACGAATGTATCTCTAATTATTGCTGACATTTAGAATTGCCTTTTTGACTTCATTGTTTAGGTACATACTTTCCTACACAAGTTAGGTTTTTACAATTTTTCTTGACTTTTTCCTATTGTGCTTAGTTACCGGGTTCGAATTATGTTTGAAAACAACTCTACTTTAAAGTTGCCCAAAACAGTAGTCTGCAGACTTAAAACGCATTACTTTGACGTACTGCGCTCGCATAGTATTTCTGAAAGCGAAAGGAATGCCTACTGCACACTGGCATTGGTGTTGTCATTCAAAAAAGCTACAATAAATCTAGAGAATAAAATTACAGAAACTATAAGTTAAGTTAAGATCGTAAACAACATAATTCAATATGAAAATCTTCTTTTGTTAAAAGGTCGACGAGGTTCTACATTAATCAACTGTTTAAGAATAGTAAATCATAAGAACTAACATTCTAAAGACGTATTTTGGGTTCCTAGCTTTTCTAGTAGTGTGCGTCGTAACCTATTTGACTGATTGCATTTTCAGGACCTGTAGTCCCTATTTATCAGACTTAATAAAAAAATCAATTTTCTGGATTAATAACAAAATTTTTATAACCCCCAACCATGATTTCCTACCGGCGCAATCACCATTCGCAACCCAGAAAATTTCCAGCAAGCCGTCAGCTTTTTAACGACAAATTCAGTTAATTGTAATAACATCCTTCCACAAAGGCGACCTAATTACGTCGGGATTTTAAATTCAAATCGCGGAAATTTTCGTGGCACGCCCGAACGGCCCGTCCGTCCGTATGAATATGCGCTCTGCATTGTGCCCACTGAAAACTGTGTATTTGCATGATTGATTCCGGGCCTTCAATTATCAGAATACATGTTTTCATTTTGCAGATTGTCCCGATCACTCCAATGTCCACTTGATGGATTGGGCCCTTTGTCGGCGGTTAAAAGGGTTTTCGTCCATTCACAATCACGGGGGCATACGAAAACGGGCGCCCCATATTTGCGAAGCCCATTCATTAAAATCGATCCGGAATTATGGAAAATTGTTCAGATTTATTTGTCCGTCCGTTGGGGCTCTAGAACGTCGCTGAAACGGCGTTCACGCAGGTCACACACGTTCGTGTCGATAAAATTTATCTCGGCAAATATCTTCAGTAATCTAGAATTCCGACTGGGCATATTAAATTTAACCCGCGCGGGCATTGAATTAGGGCGCAACTTCAAGGCACCATTACGTCGCGCTAACCTGCCAATTTCTTGTGCGGTATCGGGGAGGCTGTCGGCAAGGTTGCCAGACTGATTTTTCTGATCCAGTTTAGGAAAATGAGTTACAGTTAGGTAGTTAGCATATCCTAATATTGCTATTGTTGCTATGTATCCAGAGCAAAATATTTCCCCCTCATCAGTTTATAAGGTAAAGAAATGTGATGTACTAACTTAAGACGACTGAAGAACAATACTAAGATGAAATCTGTTACGGTTCAAATTTCGGGAAGAAATAAAAGCCTTTTAATACTGAAAATATTTATTTCATCAATTGGTGAGCATATGCCATCTGTGTGCCTAAGTATGCATGTTAATCTTCGGAATGAGAGATTTCTTTGTTCCGCGATGTTTTCTGTACATAGCTTAGTTTTTGTGGTTCTAAAGGAAGTACGTTTTATCGAGAGATAAGAAGATTGTTTCTGGAAGGTGAATAGCGCTGACGAGGTGTAGAGTGAAATTTTCTGGGAAATATCTTCACAACCCAACAGGGGATAAAACTACCCTCAGCAGTATTTTCGGATAGTCGATAGGGTTTGCTGGTGCAATATTTTCGACTGTTCTACCTAGAACTTAGGGATCTGACTTCATCTATTCCAGACCACGTGCTGAAACAAAGATTGTTCACTTTAACTTTCAACCCTTGCTGCAAGCTGCAAGGGTTTTACTCACGGGGTTAATTTGTCGATTTATCCATTCTTGCGGGCTAGATCATTGGTTCTGATCTTGGAAACCACCCCTGGACGTCATCGAGGTACAACCACCACTGGTAGAGACGAGTGCTAGGGTTTCTGTCCAATAGGGTAGCTCCAAGCAGCCGATCCATGAAGGCATTACGTAGGCATCGTAGTATCCACGACATATCTTCAACTAGGTCAAATTTATCCATACTGTTTCTTTTGGTATAACCTGCGACGGTTGTTACCTGATTCGAAGTACAGCATAGTCCGGAATATTCGATGTCCTTGTTAAATAAAAGAGGGTGTACAAACTGATTAATTTGTGGGCCTCATCAAGGCATTAATTTGGTTTACTTACCTGTAAAATTGGATTACTTACCTGTAAACGTTCATAGAACAAAAGAACTGCATTGTTAAATTGTAAATATTGCATCTCTATAGAATTAAGGGTAGAAATAGATTGTTTTACGTGAATTATATATCATAGTTTTGGCTCTCTTGTACATCTGATCACGCTACGCCACTCGTGAACCTTGTTGCGTAATTTTTGAGATCTTGAATCGCTTGCGGTACTATTACTGGCCAGACGTGGTAACGGAGATTCGGGATTCGGGATTAAAAATACTACCTGACGCCCAAATCAAATATACATTAATATTTATGGTAATAACGTGATTGAGTGGAAACCACGACCTTGTCCACTGAGTAGCCGTGAGCAACCCGAGCATTTGTTTTTGCTCTACGTAGAATTAAATACGTAATAACTCTTTTTTCATTTTGAAATTATTGATAGTGCGAATGTAACGCGCCTGACGGTATTCTAGAGATGAACATTGCTAAAAGTGAAGAAGTGTCAAAACCACCTGTGGTTTTTAAATCATTGTAAACGACTAAACGTATTTCCAAAACACATGAAGGTAGAGTGTTATCACAAATCCAAAGAAGTAGCTTCAGCAGATCGTACAGCATACCAAGCTTAGATGGACAACGAAAATAAACAATGGTATGCTAAAAGACAAGCCCTCAAGCTCAAATATATACACACACTACTATTAGCACACAAAGATGTTAATAGAGAAGAACAAATGGTTAATTGCATAAAAAATGCCAATACACTTTTCGAATATTTTGATTGTTAAGATACTCGGTGACGATTTGGGCAATATGGGGTCTAGGCATTATCTTGCATTAAGATAAAAATTTGGACCAACTGTATTTGCTTGAGGCATCACTTGGGGCTCTAGAATATTATCAATGTACCTTCGAGCTGTCAGTTCACCATTACGAATGATAATATGCTCGGTACTAGTGTCAATTGCTATCCCACCCCACACCATTGCAGAATCTGACCACACAAAAATATCGTCTATAAAAATTCGACCCTTTAAGGTATTGAGTCAATGAGTTTTGAAAGGAGAAAGCAGCGCACAATTCAAGGCGAGGAATTGAGAGTTCTTTCAAAGCCGCTACTTTAGTTTTTGCGCAGATTAGCTGAACGTGGAGAGAGAAGGTGTTCTTATATAAATAACGGCCGTGTAACCCAGCTCACTGGCATCGCAAAAGCCATGAAGAGTAGTAGATGTGGGGCAAACTATGCTCAGCTTTCGAAGAATTGACAATTCAGACAAACATGGGAGCTCTTTCTTGTACTGTTCCCATCGAGTAACAACTACATCGGGTATAATATTATCCCACTCAAGACCACGTGTGCATAAATATTGAATCATTAGTTTTGCCATAAACGTCACTGGAGAAATCCAATCGGATTGAACGTTCTTGCGAGTCCCGACAATAAAATGCGCTTTGTTCAAGATATGTTTATTGAAAATACGTGATACGTTTAATAAAAGAAGCTATGAAAATTTGTAGGAATACTAATAATTTTAATAGGGATTTTGAAAATTATGAGGTGACATTTGGAAGGCTATTTCATAGTTATCTTTAACCAAGTAGCTCGTGTATATCTAGTAGGTAAGTAGTTACGGCATCTCGCTTCCTTGGTGATTTGTTTATTTACTTTCAAAAAGTTGTTTGAACTTGTGTCAGGCAAATTTTGAGGTTCTTCGTCTTTGGCAAAGATAACAGGTGTAATCGAAACGTCAGACTTATAACTTTTTGTCAGTGTTTTCAAGAGACAGCGATCTTTCCGAGAAAATATTATCGCTGTACCTAGATCTATTGTTAGCAAAATAATTTTACTACATCTGGCAACCCAGCATACCACCCCTCGCCGCCGCTTTTGCTCAGAAACCACCGTGTGTCCCTATTACCATACGTAAATATGCAAATTGTTTTGTTGTTTAATAAGTCGCTCGCGTTGATTCGCATGCACGGGACGGCGCGTCGACGTCGCCTCTCGGACGGTCTCAGTCGACGCCGCCGTCGCCGCTACCCCCCTCGACCCAGCGTCGCCTAATTAGAATATATTCGACTGGATACGGGAAATTTGCTTATATTACGGGGTTTGTTTCCTGGGGGGAGTACCGGCGGAATGCTAAACAAGCTCGAGATGAATCCGTTTGGTCTGAGCTGGAACTTCGCAGATGGAACATGAATAGCTTTGGGATGCTTCGTAATCGATGCGAGCTGGGCTTTGAGGAACATTGCTTCGAAGCGACAGAATTCGTAATTATTTGATGAGGGGATTCTCTTTTGAAGTAAATCGAAATGAAGCCTCATGAGAGTTAAATTATGCGTCTACGTTTTATATACCGACCTTTTCCAGTCTGAAACTCATAATATGCTGAAACTGTCTTTCATTTGTTGCTTTTAAATTGATATACACCAGATAAAGGGCCAAAGTGTTTAGTTCTCCCACATTTCTTGATGGATGGTAGTTTGGGTCGCTCTGTCTATCGCAAATCAACCCACACAGATCGCTTCCTTCATGCGTCTTCTCATCACCATACATCGCAAAGATGTTATGTCCTAAATTTTCTTGTTAACCGTGCTATATCAATTTCTGAACCGAGCAAACTTCGAAGTGAATCGCAACACTTACGGCTCAGTATGCCCAACAATCGTGAGATACAATCTGCAATTAATCCACCTTTATCCCAAAACCAAACATTCCAATTATAGATCGACATGTCACAGACAGAATTGACAAAATTCTTAAGATAAACTCATCCGCACTATCTTCCAGCCCCCTTTGAAAATTGTCACAGACTCTTCCATCACCGACGGAAGAAATAAATCCTGTATCTTCTAGAGGTATTTGCAGTATCTTTTCGGCTACTGCAAGTAAAAACACAGTAACATTTTGGACAAAATTGAGCTTTATTCCTATATGCATATATACAGTGTTTATGTGTATCTTTTGCGCTGGAAATGGCAGTTTTATCATTGCTACTAACTGTTTTAGACCCATACAAAGAAGCAGCATCTACAATCCAGCTGAGTTGTTCCCGAAACGCAGTATCTGTATATTCGTATTGTTACATTTTTGCACTTACTGTGTTTTTGGTTGGAGCAGCCGTCTTGTTCGTTGGTGCCGTTTATATATAAACGTTATATATAAACAGGTAGATCCTTTAAAACCAGACTTAATGAACACAAGCATAAACGCCCCAGAAAATCAGGTCGCAATAATTTGTTGGACAATGTGTCAGTTGTTAGCGTCTGAAAAAACGCAACAGTGTAATTATAGGGGAACTTTGTATTAAATTTATTAGGAATAGTTAGCTAATTTTTTTAATTAGGATTTATCCTTAATTAATATATTCCTTGTTATGGGCGGCATCAACATTATATTGGATTTCTAAATTAGGTGGCCTATCTGCATGTACCTGCCTTGAGTCCCCGCCTCAACTCTTAAGTACTTTCCACAGGTTGCGATTCAGAGGGGATCTGATAGCGGAACGTTGGCCTATTGTGGCGTAGTGCAGATTTTTAGCGATTCGTTTTAGCATTTTCTGGAGTATCCAGGATTTTAAGCTGCCTACGTGTGCATGCCGTCCCTTTGGGTTGGATCTGAACTATTTAGTTCTTCGGAACTCTGGAATTTTGATGCTACCTATTTTATGCATTTGGGAATTTTCCATGAATTTGTCATGAAATCGCATCCACGCAAATGTAACTGAAATCCAAAAATACCCCGCCGATCTGTAAGGGTTGTGAGTACTTGATGCTACCCTTATGCAAAGTTTAGCCGGCTACAATCCGAGGTATGAATCATCCTGTACTCTATTTCAATAGTTTCATAGATTCGACGAATTCTTGAGGCCATTGGATTACGGGAAGCTGGCTAAATTCGCCCCATTTTTGGACCATTTAATTATTTTTTAAGAGATCGAACATTCCAGAAACTGATTGCTTCTTCTTTTGCTGAACTCGGCCGTCGTTCCTTCCCGTCCTTGTTAGAATCTACGAATTCGCTATCGGATAAGTTGTTGTTTACCTGGAACTTTACACTAAAATTAAAGTGTCAGCTGTTCTAAAATGTCGGCCTTGTTTAGAAATTAGGTCCTCGTTTTGCGAAATGTTATTGAGAGTACAAATGCAGGTAATTCGGGGAGAAGCAGTCTAACAATTTTTAAGACATCCGTAATTTCTCTGTTACGTAATTCTTTATCCGGTAGATCTTCTTATTGGCATGTAAATCACTGCGCGCAATCATAAGGCCTGAAATACACGAGATATTCATAAATAATATAGGACCCATTTTGATTTATTTATCTAAGGTTTGGTGATAGATTCATTAAATATTTTTTTTTCTTTCTTGCGTATGTAAACATACTTACCTTGAATCAACTTGCTTAAAATTTTAATATGTCTACATGATGATAATTGTTCATTTCCTAATCTTATACTTTATACAAATATTTTTATCTTTTTACTTGGCTTGGTGGTAAACCCATGTTTGGTAATTCGATGGGTTTCCTATATGGAGTATGCAGTAAAATTACCTGGCGCTGGGTACAGGTCACTATCATTTATATAAATTTTTGGCTGATCACAATGTTTGTTTGACAATATGTCAGTTCTAGCGAAAGTGCCTAGAAGCCGTAGAAATTTCCAAACATCCGAATAATCTAAATCGCGAAGATTGTTATCATCGTTCCACTATTTGGTACCCAATTACCAACGGCTGTCCCCACTGTCACAATCTCCGACCTCTGCCGGCCAAGCATCCGCCCCCCCTCCCCCCGTAATGCCAGGTACAACGTTATCTATCGCTATTCGCTACGATTCTCTTTTCTCTTCAGGACTTGGTTCAGCTCGGACTTGTTTCTCGTGTTAGGTTTGTTTATATTCCATACTCCTTGTTCCTGTCCTGATGACGCTCCTTACAAGTGAGGGCGAACCGTCGACCTCATTCTAAATATAACAATATAACTCTGGCCGCGAAATATTACGTTTCTACAACGTTTTATCTATTTTAACCTGGTAAGCGGTGGCCTTTGTTATTATAGCTATCTATTTTTACTCGCGATATGGTGTATTTTAGCATTGATGATGGCCACTGAAGAAGTGGTATTGGACTTTGGGCGACTATTATTAGTACCGCACGCTTCTGCTAAGACAATAGTCTACAGTGGTCAATTCATTCAGTATTTCTGCCAGAGAAGTTCCAGCAAGGAAATAAACAGTCGTAGGGTCCAAATGAATTCACCCGAGCAGATGATATTTATTACAATCGAACCTGCCCCTTAAAACTCCTGTTTACACGGCACAAATGTCATTTTTCATAACATCATGTGTATCTAGGCGTTCTATATATCAATAATCCGCATGTTAACCAAAGTTTTTACTAACATGCTAACATGCTTTACGGAAGTACGTCCCGTCTTCCACACTCCTAATGACCACCATCCCCTTGAACACGCGATCCCCCACAAAAGATCTCCTTTTAAAAGTCCACATCACAAAACACGACGCCGCTAAATCGCGCGAGGGCTCAGGCAAACTTTATTTTTCATTTTTGTCCGCCCTCAATTTACGATGTCAATATGTGCCCAGCAGTCAAAGCGACCAGATCTTTCTAGTGCGCTGAATCCGGCTGGCCAACGGCTGATTTACAAGCTAATGGATGGCTAATGTACGGAAGGGTCGCCTTTACGAGCCTGCCCGTATACTTCATCGCTTTTTTGTCGTTTTTCCGTCATCAAAGGCTTTGCGAACGGAGCCAATCGCTTCGGGAAGTCAAGTGGCTGGGTGCGGGGGCGATACGTCGACGGTTTGTTGTCAACGGCACGTGAAATTCCTCTTCTGGCAATAATTAAGCCATTTAATACGAAATCTGAAGGGTGCGCTGGACGAATTCATTATTATATTTCGTCGTTAATGTAGTAGTAGTTACACCAGAACATAAAGTTTACAAATATAATAATAGCTGATATCTTGAATGAACGGGAGGTAATTGATTACGGAGTATCACAAGGAGCAGTAATCGGTCCACTTCTGTTTGGCTAGCAGGGTACAGGCCAAACGGTAAGAGATATAGAAAAACTAGTGTAGGTGTCGTGATCTTTTTTTGACTATAATCCAATCGTCCAAACGGATCATGGCTAATTTTGTTAGTTTTTCAAGTTTTGTTATTTTAAAATCGTCTAAATATTTTTGACAAATGTTAAAGCAAATGCTTGCGGGATTGACACCGTCAAAATTAATGTTATGATAATTTTTTGCTGCCCTTATATCCTCCCCTACCTCTCACACATTTTTAATTAATGTATACGGTCCTTAGAAGCACGCAATAGCTTTACTACTACCAAAAAATCAGTAATCCAACGAGCCTAACCACCTCCGCTCTATAAGTATCATATCAGTTCCTAATGTATTTGAAAAATTGATGGAAATGCAAACAACCCTATTTACAAATACTCATAACTTGCTCCTAGCTGCTAAACAGTCAGACTTTAGACGTGGGTACAGTTGAATAACTGCAGTTTCCGATATTTTGACCACATATTTGCAGTTTTAGACAACAACAAAGTAGGTGCTTTGTTAAAAATCATAAACTTTTAACAGTGATCTTGAATTTCTTGGGATTTGGTGATGACTAGTTCTATTAGTCTTTTTTATCTTAGCGACAGAGTACAGTAGGTGAAGACCAATGCTGATATATCGTGGTTACTATCAGTAGTTTCGGGGGTTCCCCAAGGAAGCGTACTTGGCCCATTTCTATACGCGCTTTACGCTAGAAACATCTCTAAATGTTTTTTAATAAGCCCCGCTATGATAATAACCAGTTGTGTGCTTCCCTTTTCATTGGTTATATAAGTTATATAAGTGAAGCTAGATATATTATCAATAGATCTTCAAGCACTGCGAAACCTTTCTGTTGGTCACTCATAGTTTTCATTTTTAAATAGGTCGCGGCGAGAAGAATTTAGTGACGTAAGAATATACAGGGGTTATATTTAAAAGAACTGTGTATATCACATCTTAGAAGTCACTTATTTGAGAAAAATGGGAATTACCGCATTTTATGCTGCAAAAAAAATCTACCAAACAATATTCTTCCGTCAATAATTCACAGAAACAAACTTTGATCCATCCATTTTACTGGATTCTCAATTCATCATCTGTAAAGCAAATATATAGTACGTACCTGATCAGACTATCGAAAGGAAAAAAATTTTGTCTTTGATTTTAGGGTTAAATTGCAAAGGAGAAATATTTTTCCTTTGATTTTGGACGTAGTAATGGTTAATTTTAATTTTAAATATATTCTCATGTGGCAGGCTTTCTTTATTTTATTCAATGTTGTGGCAAAGATATTGTCGTTCTATTACTGAAATGCCCAATAAAAAATATCCTTTGTAAAATAATAGATTGGCTTTCTAAAAATCATCTTCTCAGCAGCCAAATGTGTTCCTCGCAATGATCCTGTAAAATCACTTATCGCCTTCCTTGATTCTGGTGCATGGAGGTCATATCTATCATCTAGTGCCCAAGGTATCCGTAAAATATGGATTAGTTCACCTTTGACTTCGTATGCAATTTAGTTATGGAGGTATTTGTGCTTTATGATTTGATACTATTGTAGTTTCGTTTACTCAATCCGAGGAAATACTGTATAAAGAAGGAGCGATTTTTTTACTTCCTTAGGAGGAGGGCACAAAACGTTTTGCTTTCGCATGGTCTCTAAAGCGAAACACGTGTTTCACTTTATAATTTTCCTTACAGTCGTAACTTTCCACATTTGACGAAGCTCACTGCGTCGTATAATAATTAATTAATTCAACTAATTAAATGCGCAACTTTTGAGTAATGAACCTAGTTATTAATTAGGCGATGGTGTACAATTGTAGAGTGCAGCTCCAGATGTATATAGTTGCAGCACGGTTTGTCGTGGTCGTAAATTATTCACTACAATGAAACGGCAGCAGAGAGCTTGCAGGTGCGAAGATTTTCGCTGAGCAAACATTTGAGATGATGTAAAACGCGAAGTTTAGGGATAAATTGTAATTAATGACAACTAAGAACAGCGAGTGTTGGGTTCAGTTTGTAGAAGCTTGTAACTTTTGTTGATATTCTTGTACGTAACAAGTGTTTGGTTTCTATTAGATACTATTACGTTTTTCACACCTTAATTACTTGTTGTAGTTCATAGAAATTAATGAGCAACTTGCCTCATATTGCCCTTATTGTTCTACTACCCCGCAAATGAGTGAAATATCTTAAGATGGGTAGTTCATCTCATCATCAAATTTATTTTAAAAGTTTCTATATTATMGTTCTATTTGTAGTAATTTAGGGTATGCTGTTTTTAAAGAATCACCCTCTATACGTCGCATTAGTCTCTTCTGGTGTTAATTAAATTTCTTTGTTATAATACAAAAACACAAGTTTACTAAATACATTCAAAATATTTTCCCATCTGTGAGTTGCATTAATCTTGTTACCCAGTATAATTACTCTTCACTAAGCTGTATATTTTAATAATAAACATATTTTGTTCTCTTGTGATAATTGCTAATTGTTTTCTTTTTGTTGCAGGTAAGCATCTTCTCTTGCACAGTACTGCCAACAGCTTCCAGGCGGATTGAAATTTAACGGAAGTACGTACCTTAATACCCACATATTGTAAAAGAAAGTTGGCAACTTTTCTCCCGAGTCATATCCAAAGTGCATCTTTCAATTATAACAGTATAGTTTGTTATGTTGCCGTGAACAGTTCATTTCAACTCGCAATTCGCGTTATCTTTGAGACAATACTACGGATCCGTACAACATAAAATTGAATACCGAGCGAGTATATAAACCTAAAACTGTAAACTTTGTTATTCAATATTCGCTTGGTTACTTCAGCAACTATTTGAGCTAATGTTGCTCTTCAGTATTCAACAGAAAGTTGGTTCAATAAAGGCTTGGTTGGCTAACTCACAACTTCTTTAGATGAAGCCTCATTTGATACAAAAGCGCTTTAACTTTTTTAAATCTACAAACCGGTGCTAAATTCCCTTGCTTTTTATATTAATAGAACTTGTATTTACCTGATGCAAACCTACGCTTTTTTACACCCTGGGTGGCAAGTGTTACTTTTACTTTTAAGATTCGGATATGAAGCTGCCCTTTTGAGTCAATATTGTAAATGGATTGTCCAGAATCACCTAAAATTTGGTCTCTTGACTACCTACTTTCATTAACTGCAGGTTCCTTTTTCAAGGCGATTTAAAGACGTTGTCTTTTCTTTCTTACCAATTTTTGTTCAATATACCACCAGATTGGAGGTCACTAATACATTTGCCTTCCAAAACTAGATCTGCTTCAAAATTTACAAGGATCAGCTTCAATTTTAATGGAGACATAATAAAGCTTTATGGCCTTATTAAGCAACCTGCTTAAATTCATTTAGCTTTCCTCGCACAGAATAACCAGGAAAGAACTACTCTTTTAATTAGTTCATACAAAGCATATAATTGGGTAAATAATGACAATAAATGGGGAAATAGTGCGAAGTATATGGCCTTAAATGCATATTATATATTTTGAACATTGTATTTGATGTATTACATGAATAGCCAACAGTACTTTCAAAACTGAAAAATTCCCGCGTAAAACAGCCTCCTGCGGTTGCACACTCGTGTGACGTAATTTATCATATTTGGCAATTGCAATAATGACGGTTTCAGGGTTATATATATTTAATCAGTCCTGTCAGGTTCAGAATGGAATAAACACCCAGCACATTGTAGAGTAAATGCAAAGGGCGCAGTATGATGCTAAAAAAAAGTGAAGTAAAGTTTGATAACGCTCAAAAATCAGATGTTATCCCAATATTGGCTCACATAAGTCCCTCAAAACTGTAACTGTATTCCTGTCATCAGCAACGCAGTTGGCAAGAATATATTGATCTACAGTGATGGGCGCGTAGAATACGTCATGTAGATTACGCTATTGTCTACGCGTAAACTATGTAATATTCTACTTTGAAATTCTACTGTAGAAAATAGCATTGTGTAGATAATCAGAAATTTAGAATTATTTAGTTATTTAATGGTGTCTATTACCACTACTGCTCTAAACGTGGTATATGTCTGAACAGCAATAACATATTTGGTCATACCTTAGGGCCAGAAGACCCGACAAGCGTGCTGTGAAAAGCACTTTGAAGCCTTCAGTCGGTCAAATGGACTCTTTAATGACTGTAAACTGTGGTTTTATGTTCTTTCTTCCCTGTAAACAGAAATTTCATAAGCTACTCATGTTCTTTTATCGCAAATTCTTTAAAGCAGATCAACAGGGTACACAAGCAGTTCTTGTTGCTGAACTAGATACATTGATCTAAAGAAGCAACTATGACCAACTAGTTGTGTTGTAGTAAAAAAAATTCTTTGGAAAAAAATCAACTTTGTAACTGCGGTACCCAATTTGATAGTGTGTTAGGAAAACAACTTAATGTAGTTGTGGAAGGAAAGATGTCGTAAACATATGCTTTGTCTTTTGTGTTTCAAAGAAGTAAAAAAACCGTTTGTATACACTGACTACTTACTGAAAAATGATATGCAAGTTTGTAATATAATATTTACATTTACACCTATTTATTGTCTCAGACATGTTAAAATCATAAGTTAAGAAAATAAAAATGTTTAGTAAACCGTGCAGTTATTTATAAAAAATGTGGTAGCTATGTTGCAACTTTCAGATTTTGTCATTAATCTGTCTCAAATCAAAACTTCAAATTCCAAATAACATTATACATAAATGGATCGTATTTTGCATGTTTTAGTTGGCCTCTTATTATAAACCGCATTTTCAGTAAGGTTCCACTACATGTTGTTATACTTATGTACCATTGTAAATGTTTATAGAAGCCCTGACGAAGATTTGAAATAAAAATCGAAAGCTTGGCAAAGAAAGAATAGTAAACACTATTTTAACATAAGAAGTCGATTTCTACTTATTTGCGAAGACGTTAATATAATAAAAAGCGACGGCTGTGCCCATTTAACGTATTAATTCTAAAAAACTATGAAATTTTAAGAAATTTGACACAAGGAGAAGCCAACAAGACAGGGAAATTAGAATCAAACTAATTTCATTCTGTTTTAGTATGTACTTAGTACATTTTAGCCATAATATACACGTTTTATATTTTCTACTTAAAATCTACGCCAAAGTGCTTTATCTACATTTTCTAGGCATGTAACATAGAAAATTTATAATTTACGCGTAAACGCCTATCACTGTTGATCTATTGTTTTCTTTATACACACTCTAACGTTCGTTGACTCCACATTCTCTTAACTTTTTAATGTTTCCATGATTTTGTGTATTAATTGCTGGTCTATCTGGTACTGCCTTTTTGTTCACTATTCCCTGTTTTTGAACCAGCACTTAGCTGGTGCATCTGGAGCATCTGCAGGCTACTTTTCGATTTGAGAGCATTTCTCCGCGGTCAGCATTTGTAATGAACCCGTTTGGGCAATAACTGTAATCCTTTACTAAAGCTTTGTATTCGGAATTAATATTTACCAAGTAAATTAACCAAAGACTACAAAAAAGCTTAGCATTGCTCGCAATTTTGATACATCATCACCAGATTAATAAAATATAAAATACTTTTAATCCATTATTTGGAAAAAGGAACCGTCTCTAGGAGTCCAATCCAATACCACAATTTAGTCTTAACAATAACCGAAGATACCTGGCTAACTAAGTTAATTTTAAAAGTTACCGATATATAACTTCCTAATTTGACCCAGTCAGATGGAACGTCGAATCCAAGAGTAGTTTAAGCTCATCTTTTAAAAAACAAACTGAAGACAAGTTATTATTATGGAGTGGTTAGGTAAAATACATAACAAAATTGTAAGGAGCTGAAGACTTCAGACCTAGAATGATTAGCTGGGATAATAGATCTTAAGTTTTGTCTACTGCAGAAAGGATTTTGTGTTATTTATTTACGGTGAAGCTACTTAAGAAATTTTCCTGTACGAAGTAATTTAGGATCTAAAAAAACCTGAAAAGTGTAAAGTACGTTAACTTCTGCCACATTCAGCATATTTTAACTTGTGATAAAGTAATCTAGTCTCCAGACGCAACCAGCAAGACCCAGTTCTTTTGAAAGCCACTTAAGACCCGTTTTCAACCAGATGACGGTAGAAGCTACGTTTTATGCGTTGCTGAAGAAACAAGAAACCACATCTTTAACAGCAAACGTTTTTTTTCTTCTTCTTTTGGAGAGTCCTTTTCTACAATTGGGTCAATTCATCCTGACCAGCGTTGGTAAAATGTGGAATAAGAGAAACTTGAATCGACACCAATTGCATATCATTTTATTATGATAAAACCAGAAAGACTCACATGTACCTGCAAGCAATTCACACTGATTCCAAATTTTTCTTATTCTATAAAAATGGATATCTGCACTTTGAAAGAAATGATCGGTTTTCACATGCATTATGAAATATGTCATGTCAACAATTGTGCACGCGCAGTGTATATTCATCGCGGGCGTTTTCTTTTTTGTTGTGTTTTGGTAACAGCTGCGTCTGCTGTGCCTTAATAGTGGCGAAGGCTCGGAATAATGAGCGGTGCCCCAGTTTTGTATGTTTCATCGCCATCTACTCGAATAAACTCATTGAACTTTACTGAGAATCACAAACAATAGCACCACGTTCGTTCGCAATTATTGTGCTTCCTCCAACACGACTTGTCAAGCGTGTATTCGTTCTATTATTAGGCGCATGATTGTAGCGGATTACAAGTTCCCGTGACTCCTTCCGTTTCCGACTGAATGCGAATTATACATTTAAATAAACGGCGAGTCCTCGTATTTCGCCTGCCGGCAGAAATTAATATCTTCCCTGGGGGAGATTAAGCCTCTCTTTTATTCATTTGTCAAAAAATGGCACGGGGAAAGCGGTGCGTCCCAGCAGGTGATTTACTTCCCGGTTAAAAGGCTCAATTTTCACTTACTTTGCGAGAATTTGCATTTAACGGTAGGGCGTTTTGTCAACCCAGATTTTGGTAAACTCTCTTAAACGGCAGTCTGAAAGATTTTGAAGAATGAGGGAACTTTCAGTAAGTTAGAGCCCGGTAGCTTGCGAATGCTCTTTAGTAAATTCAACTGCCACTTCAAAAATGCTTTTTGATTTATTTCTTCATGTGGGGATCTATGAACACAAACATTAAGTAGTAAAACTTACAAAAAATTACGCAAACGCCTTTTTTAAGCATGACTTACTTTAAGTCATATTTTAAATAGATCACACACGCACTTGTCAGCCACTTGTTATTTAGAATGTTTCACCAATATTACCAAAAACTAAAAAATACAGAGTTGAAGCCATTATTTGAATTTTAGGTGATTTATTAAAATAATATAGTATTACTTCCAGTATGTAAACAACAATTAGTACTTGGTCTCATTTCTGATCTTTTTATAATATTTCCTAGAAAATAAGCTCTCTTAATAGCTATGGTAATATTTTTCTTGGGTATTTTTGCTTAGTTCCCCCGTTTGGTAATGACCTTAGTAATCCCAGGTCATCTACATGATTTGTTTCAGCATAATTACAAAAATTATTTGGGCGGAATTGTATAAATTTCAATATCCAAGTATCAAAATGATGATTGATTTCTTTGTCAGTTGCAAACGCACATTTGACATTTCTACTTTGCTATTCCAGTAAGGAACTGACTATATGTATATCTAAGGTCGAAAGTAGTGACTGAAAATCAAAACATAAACTTAGTAATTAGATGTGCTTCAAACACGTTTCCTTCGTGTTCGCCAAATTCTCGTTGTTGTCCATGATTCTTCTCGTGCTTTTCTTCAGTTCATTTCTTCAGAAGGATAATTGTTTTAGTGTCAAGACAAAAACAGAAGAATCAGGGCTTGTGCAGAATGACAACACGATGACTTAAAACTTCAGCTAGCTCCAATCAATCTTGCTTTTCAATAATTTCGAGACTATGAATAGAATAATGGAAAAGATTCGGTATTTTCCGTCGTTATTTTTACTGTTATGGATGACCCAATTTAGTTGATAAGGTTTGCATACTATCTGGAAACATTCTTAGGATTGTTAGCACTCATGATCCTCTAGAAACCATAAGTTCAAAGAAGGCTCCGTGGCTTACCGGTAACAGTAGGGTAACGATGAAAATGAGAGAATAAGCGCTCCAACGTTTTAAGCACACTGAAAATATTAATCACTAGAACTACTTGAAGGGTTTCGGAAACTATACTGCGAATGCTAATAAAAATGATAAGCTTTAAAGTTATCACACTGATGATTCTGGTAAAGCTGTCTGGATGGGTGTATACAAGGGTCCTTTTGTTCCTGTTACGGACAAATTTATTCCTACACTGTGGTTTATAGCCTGCAGTGGATGAATCTTTAGATTCCGACTGGTAAAGGATCAGAATGTTTGAAATATAATGGATGAAAAAAAGACTGTTTCTCTCCGTATAGACGGAATAATTACTGTTATGGTTACATTGTGCCATTGTCGAACCTTATTATTATCGCTTTCATCACTCATATTATCAACATTACTCTTTGTAGGTTTGATGCCGTGGTCCCAGAACTTACTCCTTGACATTTCTGCTGATCAGTTTTCTTGAAAACGTATGTTTCCCCTTAAATTAAGGGTAACATCGTCCAATAGCCCGATTAAATTATTTTGTAGAAAATGTAAGTACTATTGCGCATAAATGCGGTTTGGTAAAATAACAGGGCCAATAAACCCATCGCTTTCTATCCCTGCCCACACATTCACGGAGAATCTTCGTTGGAAACTAGTGCGTCTTCCTGCTTTCGGATTTTCGTCTGTGTGGCTATTGTGAATATTAAATGCTCCGTTATTCGTAAAGGTTGATTTATATGTCCAAATAATATTAGACTCAACTTCATTGTCCAAAACCAATCGACAAAACTGTACTCTAAGCGTATAGTCGTTCGGCGTAAGCTCTTGTACCACCCATTGGTAGTGAAAAGGATAAATTCATTGCATTTTTAACATTCTCGGTAGCTGAAATGAATTTATTGTTTATTTATCGCTTGTTGTATAGTTGATTCTTTTTACCGTTATTCGAGGCACATTTGAAATTCTCGACACGTTCTTTAAGCTAACTTGCGGATCATTTTCTATTGAGTTTAAAGATTATCGCAGTTAGGTTCCTTTAAAGATCTGTCTTGACCACTATCTCGTCGTAAACTACCGTGTTCGCTCAAGTTTCGATGAATATCAATAAATTTTTGGTGCCCTGGTGTCCTTCTGCTCGGAAATCTTCTTCGATACCAGTGATGGGCGTTTACGCGTAAATTATAATTTTCTACATTACCCGCGTAGAAAATGTAGATAAAGCATTTTGGCGTAGATTTTGAGTAGAAAATATGAGACGAGTATATTATGGCTATTGTATTGTGTAAATTATTTTGTTCCAATTTGCCTGTTTTATGGGTCAATTCTTAAAAATTTTTAAAGCACTGCAGTTTTTTAATATTTATATTACAAATTTGCATAACTTATTTTAGTAAGTCATCAGAATACCCAAACGGTTTTCTTAATTCTTTGGGACAAAACATGCGTTTCGGAGTCTTTTCTTCAACGAGTATATTAGGTGTAATAGGTAGCATATGAAATAGCCCGTCTTCTTCCGTTTATAGACAAGAAAGATAATAAAATCATAGTTTACAGTCATTTAAGGAGCCACTTGACCGATTGAGGGCTCCAAAGCACGCTTGTGCCTTCTGGCCCTAACAACTGTATGCCGAAACAAGTTATTGTTGTTTAACGTGTGTCTAGTTATTTTAATTACAACGAAGTAGTATTTTGTTTAGTTAGGAAGCAACAAAAATAATAATATGCAATATAATACTGTCATTTGAGGCATTTGGAGCTGTTAAAAGTGCGAAATATTACTAGTTTGCTGTTTATCTACATAATGTTATTTTCTACAGTAGACTTTTAAAGTAGAATATTACATAGTTTACGCGTAGATAATGACGTAATCTACATGGAGTAATCTACGCGCCCATCACTGTTCGATACTCTTGCACGGTCGCACGTGCCATGCTGTTGCAGTATCTACATACAAAATTCAAATCTGCAAGCTCTCGATTTGTAAATTTGGTATTTTGGAAAAAATGTTCAAGAACAAATTGCAGGAACGAGCAGTTTTTATTGTGAAAACTAACTGTTGTCATTGGCAACGGTCAATAACAACAACTAACTCACGGTAATTGCAGGGCAACTTGATTTGGAGTAAATTTGTTTTTTGTACTTCAGTTATGTAATACAATTTTTGAATCGATTTTATTGAAAAAACGGTTTATTTTTAATAAAACATTAGATTTTAATAATTGTTCATCAAAACTCTAAAAAATGCAAGTGCAAATAAGTGTATTTTTTACCCTACCACGTCCCTATTTGTCCTACCACTGGATCTAACCAATTAGTGGATTTTCAAAATTTCGCTCGTTTACTGCCATTAGTTTCGGAGATATTTAATAATAACCTCCTTAAGGACGAACCTTTAAGGAATGCTAGCTCCCTTAGAAAGCATTTCTCAATATATTTTTATTAAACTTTTTAACATTATTTTTAAGCATAGAATCTACTGCTAAGGTTTGGCAGGCTAATTTTGGCACACCCTGTATACATATATTTCTGCCAGGTAATTAATCGTAAAAAATTTCACATGTTATTAAATAGGTTTGGAATTCTAGACGTTTGGAGAAACGCAAACATTTGTTTTATCCCGACAATTCTGAACTACCCCATTGAACATGGTAAAACGAAAAAGTCATTCATGGATGTTTCCTCCTAGCAGTTTACAGAAAACATCTGACGTATCTTTATGAAGACTTTAAAACTCCACAACCAGACATTTCATCATATGGACTCGTCCACGTCGCTTGGCTGTCGCATTTCAGTGCTTCTTTTGTTAGCTTTCGGCCTTCTACGTCCATTACGCGGGACAGTAAATCAAAACCGTTCCCGTGGCATCGCAAACGAATATCGCATCGAATGTTCGTTAGCGTCGGCTTCGCAAATCGCGATATTTGTTTGATGGAACGCTAAAAGCTTTTTTTTATTCTCCGGCCGATTCATGTTTGATGGATAGCCGAGAGTGATGCTTCTTGTTTTTCAGAACGTATGAGCTTGCATTCGGCCGCTCCATGGCGTGTCGTCCTGATATTTTTGCCTGGAGCCTGACGTGTGTCAATTTTCCAAAGCGGCCGCCACGATTTTTGCGTCGATGGAAATCACGACGGGAATCTCTGAAATTTTGCTGTCTGATCTGTGGCAGTGGCCGGGGGAATTCAATATGAAACGGTTTTCAGATAGTGCACTTGCAGTAAGTTTTTACAGTTTCCATCACCGCAATCATTTATTTCTTTTTGTACTGTTTATCTTCTATTTCTCTAAATTTATTTCGCTGTATACATTCCAGCTCTCTTGCGTCCTATTGCCACATACGTTTACATCAGGCAACTACATGCTACTTACAAAAAATCTGTGACATAGCGTACTGGAAGGATTGCTAAAATTGTCGTTGCTTAAGCTTTTCGATTCTTAATAATTAATAATTAATTTACAAAATTAATCTGGAATCTCCTTGATACAGAAAGCTTTCATGTCGTTTATGGAAATCTTTTAGACGTGTTCGATGACTGAAGTATCGGTAAATCTTGGTGATCTTGATCTTTAGAATAGTCTAAGGTAACAAGTAGCCGTGCGTTGTCTTGCAAAAGGTAAATTGGGAAGGGTTTTAAGGTAGGGCAAAAATGTTTGCTTCCACTGCTTCTTTCTGGAGAAAATTATAGGAGGTTAGGGCAACGTAACATCCCTGGATTATCTCCAGAAAGAAGTAGCGGAAGCATACATTTTACCCTACCTACCCCTTCCAATTTACTCTTTCCAAGMCAGTGAAGACCAGATATCATCAGATATCATCATTCCGGGCACTTACACTTCTCAGCCGAAAAACATGCGCAGCCAAGCGTAATCTAAATTCGTCAATAAAGGCTTAGCACCGTGATTTCCGCATCCCTCCGGTAGATTCTGCGGATACTCAAAGAGGAAGGCCCTACCAGATAAGGATTTTACAAAAGTATGGCTAGACATACCAAAGAATCAAAGAAGCTCCTAGAAATACGACTACAGCAAGCCACGGAGTGTGTTTTTTATATTTCGTTAGTACAACCAAAAAAGCGTGATAATACAGGAACCAATGCAGGCTGAATGGCCACTTTTGTCTTGTCTTGTTTACCAAAGTGTATTTTAATGTAATAAGCATTACTGAGTGCACTACTGAGTACTTAAAATATTGACCGTTGTTAATATTATACTCATAGATTCTATTTTATCGGGGCGTTGGTCTCAATAAATTATAAATCCTTTTAACTTTTCGCCAAGCTTTCGCAGGTGTTTGCCTCCTTTGTCAGGGCTTCTAGTTATGGACTAATTAAGGGCGCTGGACAGGATCACAGAAACCAACCACAAATTAACAGAAAACGAAAAAATTATTTCTATGTCAATCCGAATACTGCTGCAGGGGAGATCTACAAATCTTCCATACACTTAGTAATGATATCTTATTGCATATCTGATAGAAAGCATCGTTTCTTTTATTTGCTATGATTGATTTTTTCAACCAGTATACGGTAGACATTTCTGCACTCCCAGATTTGGTTCGATGGGTGACACACTTCTTGCTAGTGGCTAAAGGGTTGGAATAGGAATACTTTTCAGGGTGCACCCAAGCAGCATAAATGTTTTCTTGAGATGTTTCCGTCTTTAATATTAACTTAACGCGATCGCATTGTTCTTATACTTCTTCATGCAAACTGCAGTTGTGTACAAATTTTAGAAGTTTTTGTTGAATATTGTCTTGTTTGCAAATGAAAATTATGCTTCTGTGGATGATTTCTATGTGCTTATTCCTTTCGCTTGCTGGAGCTCTCGATGGGAAGATGGAATCCAGCGGGATACTGCTTCTCTGTGTGCATTGCTGTTGGGGATTATTTGTTCTGATTTTTTGTGGTTGGATTTTCCTGGTTTTTCTATAACACTAAGGTGTTGCCATAGTGGATGCTTACTCCTTTTTTTCTCTGAAGCCTTCTTGTTCGGGACCGTTTAGGAGTGTGGGGATTCCATTGGCCATTTTAATTGAGCTGTATTTTGGCAGTAGTTCTTTATGGGTTCCACTAGTGTTACTTCACTTATTTACTGCTGCGTTTAAATTAGCGGAGCAAAAAATGGCTTTTACAGGCTTTGGTTCCTTTTTCTAATCTAAAAACTTGTATTTTTGACTTTCACAATTTTGAAAGGAAAAAGCTTTGACCCAAAAACCTAAGAAATAAAGCCAGAACGTAGTCAAAAATACAAGATTTTATACAAAATGCAAAAAACAATTAGCGAAGGAGTTCCTCAAAAGAAAAACAAATAATAATTAAGAAATTAAGTGATAATTGAATAATAGGAGGACATATTATAACCTAATGTTTACTTGTGTAGTTAAAAACTATTAGAATTACAGGTATTTACAGTGGGAATGAAACGTGATATCTTTGGTAACAAAATTATTGCAGAACCCTTGAAATATTCAGTGTGATATTAAAAAAAACATCCACAATTTCTATTAAAAAACAATATTTATTCAGCAGTGTTGTGCCGATGGCTACCATAGAGCGTTTACTATCCTATTTATAATGTTATCAATATTTATTACAAAGTTTGAATGAACAAACAACACACTCTAATTGATTACAAGTCACTTATTAGTAATAAATTAAAATGCATCATTCAACTTGATTTATTGCATTGTATTTCATATTGTTATCAAGATATTATTTTTTTAATTCCAAATCAACACTCTGGTTCATTATAAATAGCTTTCGGCATCCAATGACATAATATATATTATATTATGCTACTGCTATCTATGTTTATAAGATGCTACGTTAAATGAAACATCACAAATAATGCGTAACGTGAACTTTTGAATACTGTTGAAACATTAAATAGTGTCGCTAATTCAATAAATCATAGCTGTCTATTCACAATCATTCTTTCCACCTTCGTATCGGGAAACTCCGAGGAAAATTCCGTTTCCGTGTAAATAAATTCACTGCTTAATTCAAGGCGTCGCCCAGAGCCATAATTACACGTTATTTACAGCGCTCCCCAACGATTTGTCAACCCAAAAGACATTTTTCCCCCAGGCCGACACCAACACCGAAAATCATAAATATTCAGTTGCCTAATTGGTCCCGTACAGCGAAAACAATTAATGCGTTTTGCCTGTATGTGCATATTTAATAACATCAGAAGTCCATTAATTACGAACTTGTCAAGATATTTCCAAAGGCGGCGGCTGTAATTTATTTCTTCCGTGCGGATTCCGCGGGAAATTTTTGAATTCCACGGGAATACTTCGGCGGAAGGTTTGACCCAGTTCCCCGGATCTGGCGTCAGGTAGAAATCAAAGTGATTTCTACTTCTCTAATCCTTAAACTGAATTCGGAGGAAAATCGAATGTCTTTTAAGTAAATTTTTGAGAAATTGCGGATCCAGAGATAGGACAAGCGCCCCTCTCTAGATTGTTAATTTCACAAAAAAATTGTCTTGTCTTTTTTCAAATTTTCTCGTGGGAGCACCCTCGAACACCCGCATTCTATACCCACTACACATATGTGTTGAATGTAAATCGTCAAGAAATTTTTTTCTCGATTTCTCTGGCTCTTATGATTTTGTAACCCCACATCAAAATCCTTGTTCGGCAGTAACTTCAGTTATTCTTAGAAAATAAGGTACCAGATGTTGGTTTATTTGGCCACCCATTCTTACATAAAAATAATTTGCCTAACATAGCATCATTTTCGGCTGCTTTTTATTTGATTAAAATTAATCGGTACGTCTGAATTACAAATGTAATGTGAATAGGAAGTCACGTTCGATTCTTTTGTTGAGGTATCTAATAACGGTAAACGCTATAGGCAATCTGCTTGATTTTTATCCGATTTCACATAATGTATCCTAAAATCAAACGCTAACAGTATGTGCGCCCACAGTTGCAGTCTATTTGCGGCAAACATGGACAATGATTGCTTCAAAAAATTGCGAACACCGGTTTGTGATCGGTAATTAACACAAACATTTTAGCGTACAAATACCGATAAAACTGGTTTAGTCCGAACGTTATCGCTGCGGCTTCTTTTTCGGCGCTATTTAATAATCGCGAGGCAAGCCATGCAATAGGTTTTTCCATACCGCGTTCGTAAACGTGACCAATAATGGCCCATATTCCATCTAGAGTTAGTTTAATTAATCTTTCCGGATCATGGTGAGCTAAAACTGACGAAGATGCTAATGCAGCTTTGATACATTCAAATGACTTTTGAGCTTCCTTTGTCCATTCCCAAACTACATTCTTTTTTAATAGTATATAAAACGGTTTCAAAATGGTTGAAGCTTTATCGATAAATCTGTAGTAAAATTTACCATGGCCAAAAATGATTTTAGTTGTTTAATTTGTAGGCTTGGGTACTCTCTTTATGGCTAAAAATTATCATCCGTAGCGAGCAATCCCTCCTTATCTATTCTGTGTCCCAAATACTATCCACACTATTTTTACATTTTTGTTGTTTGACTTTTCGTTCTTCCATTAATCGTGCCGCGAGGCACATGAAAAAGGAGAACTACTCAATGAAAAGGATGACCGGATCACGACCAAACTTAGTATGGTAGTAGCTCATGACCCACTGACTTCCAATCCCTGTGTCCCTGCGATGTGCAGCCTCCCGCTTCAAAAGTTACAGAACATCAAAGTTGCTGCAGAAAGCATGGCGATTGCAGATCGCTATCGCTCAATGGAACAGAATTGATCGAATCACGACCAAACTTAGTATTATAGTAGTTCATGACCCACTGACCTCCAATCCGGATCCCTACGGTGTGCAGCCCCCCGCATCAAAAGTTACAGGACATCAAAGTTACTGCAGATCGCCGAGCATTCTGCAGATCGCCGTGCACTCACGTCAGTAGGTTGGAACTAGGCGTGGACGACGATCGGAACTACCAGATGTTGTCAGATTTTGCACGTTTTCAGATATCGTTCTCGAACTTCCATTGATCGTACCGCAAGGTAATATTAATATTAATATTCGTTATTGATCGATGCTTTTTTCGTTTTGGACGACTCTTTTAAACGTTGAAAAACCGCTTCCAACCTCATTAAATATTTGCGGTCATTTTTGCCGGTAATAAGGATGTCGTCTAGAAAACAAGTAACTCCGGGCATAAAAGAACATTTGTTCCATGATGTTTCGAAAAATAAACAGACAATTTTTGACACCATACAGTAATCGCGTGTAACTAAAAAGCCTCTTATGTGTTGATATCGTAACAAGCTTACGTGATTCTTCGATGAGTAACATTTGCTGATACGCTTCTGATAAGTCAATTTTAGAAAATTTTACTTCCTCTTGCAATTGTGAAAACAAATATTCAATACGTGGTAACGGATATTTTAGATCAAGTAAATACGAATAAATAGTAACTTTAAAGCCGCCACATATTCGCACACCACCATCAGGCTTTAAGACAGGCATTATGCCCAATCTGAAAACTACTMGAACTAAAATACCGTTACTTACGAATCTATTAATTTCATTTGCGACTTTAAGCTTTCACGCAAATGGTATTGGCCTTGTTTTAAAATGTTTTGGTGGCTTATCACGAACTTACAGACTAATTGTGATTTTTGTGAAAATTCCTAATTTAGCTTCAAAAATTTTACGATAGAACAAGAAACACAAAAATGCACTCTCTTTTTTCAGATACATTTTATAGCTGAATAAATTGAGGTGAATACAGTTGCAATCGCTAAGACCTTAAATCTCTTCTATTCTTATACTGAAATTTATAATTTTTTTACGAAAGTATACACAGTTACAGGCTTTGCATCTCAATTTATATTTTTTCCTCATTTATCAAGTACGGGAACTGCATCTTTATTATTAAACAGAGCTTCTTGTAGATTTCAACTGGGTTTAAAAGTAATAATTTTTTTATTAGGTTCTGAAATATTTATGATAGGAAAATCTTCACTTATTTATTTATTACGTAGTTTCTTATTCAATAATTTGTCTATTTATCTACTCACGCAGTATAATGATTAAAATCTTTGTGTTAAGGTGACCAGAGGTGCGAAATGGCACAAATACATATTGTACGTGAAATTAAAGAGCATTAGCATTGTTGCAACCGTCAGTATGTACTCTAATATGACAGTATAATGTACGAAGTCCGATGTGACATTTATATGTACCGGATTCGTGCCGAATGCACCTAAACCGTAATGACCCCTCACCCCACAGCCAGCGCATCGATTTTCCATTTCGACGCATTAGGGGTCCCGGTTAAGTTGATAACAACTTTAGTTTACATATCAAACAAGAAAAGCTACCTACACATGGAAAACAAATATAATTCTCTAGAGATTGTAATGTCTCGTAAAAATGTTCCGATCGATTTTGCCATCCAGCCTACTTAGGGCCGACCGTATTCGCAGGATAGGGCGATTTATGCGTTTTGTAAATATTCAATGGCGATATTTATTATTTCCAGCGCCGCAGAGCTTTGCGGCCGTCTAGCGTTAGAAATTATTACCATAGCTCATAGAATGTTAACAAGTTGACACTATACCGCAGCCATCTATTACCCTAGCAAGCTGGAAGCTGCATAATGTGTGCATAACGGTTTGACGTCACCAAAAGCGCCGTATACATAATGTATAACCGAGCGAGTGACCTACGGCTGTGTTAGAAAGCTCCAACCCTCGTCATTGGAAAGGCACTCACTTGTCATGTTAGAGACAAAGAAGAATTTGTGGTTAAATGATTCCAAGACTCCTTTAGGACAATCGTGTAAAATTTATTAGTTATTTCAGGCAGAAATGGACATCCTAGAGCTCCAAATGGTTATTTTAGCAAAACACACTAATTATTTTAAGTGGAAAGTGTTAGGGTGTGGAATAAAAAAATCCGTACAAATGCAATAAGTCTATTCCATAACCTACTGGTTAAGAAACTGATTAAGAATAACATGTACCAATAGATTAATTATTTTAAAACGTAATTTGCCCCATAATCAGCAGCTAATCCCACTTTTGTAAAAATTCTAGCTATTAGTGTTTCAAAATGTGCTTGTTTATAATAGCAAAGTTTGCTATAAATTCTTCGRCGTAGTTCTTCATTTTCTTTTGTTTTCCATCCTCGGTCTTATACCTTTTGTTTTCGTGGGGCCCACATGACATGACGACATGATCATGCCACACAAATAAAACAGGTTAGAGTTTATCGCCTGAGAAAGACACAATAATGTGTCAAAACGTCAAATTGTTTTATTCTATACTATATAAACAACCGACTGTTAGAACAAAGCTATCAACAAAAAAATACTAGCAAATTGTTTACAAAAACATTTGAAGACTTCAATTTCTAAGGGGTTGTTTTATTCATTAGTTAAGCTATGATTATCTATATTGTCCTTGAGATATCACATCATTCTTTAAACCAATTAGAAATTCAGCAGGAGTCGATAGAACTTGTTTTTTTTTTCAACGAATCCAATGTTGCCTTTGTTGTAGCAATCGGCTGTTTAGGACAGTATAATATGATTTTCAAATTGTCTCGGTTATTTTTTGAAACTTTTCAACTTGATTTGGTTCCTTTTGTTCTTCAATGGATAGTCTTTTAGTCAATTAAGCGTCAGTAAAGACGAATTTCTTTAAACATATGTATTGCTGATTGCAGAGTTTAATTAAAAAGTTCATCGATTGCTGCATCTAACTCTGGGAAACTTCTTTACCGCATCTCCTTCTTCACCTTGGCTCCTTGCGCATGAAGATGGCCTTCTTGCGATCAGGCATCAGAGAAACAAGTAGAAGTGATGGTGATGGTCCCTCCAGGAAAAAGCTCAGTGTGGTGTGTGGCTAGTAGAACAGAATCAGCAATTACAAAAGCGAAAGTTTGTTTCCATCATGTAAAGAAAACAACTTATGTCACGTTAATCAGAATGGGACCTAAACTTTCAATGCGTTGGCTTCTGCTAGCCAAACAGCACATTTAGATATCTTCTAGGGAGGAGCCATTTTTCGGTAATAGCTCACACAGCTCTCCTTATGGCAAAAGTGTTGAATGAGAGACAACTCTTCAAAAACTTCATGGGTACCTACCATATAATACCATGTAATAAAAAACAAAGATTACCATAATAAATTTAATTAACAGTTAATCTTGAAATCAGGGTAAACATTTTTGGACACCCCGCGTATCTAATACACGTGATGTATTAGATATTTTATTTTGTTTTAACGATCGTAAATAGTGCTGTCAATGGTTACGGTTAACCGGTTAAAATATTGCAATATTAACCGTGATAAGCAACCCTCGAATAATCGGTTAAAGATTAGCCGGTTATAGACCGGTTAAAAATTGACCGGTCATGAACCGGTTAAAAATTGGCCGGTTATGAACAGGTTAAAAATTGACCGGTTACGAACCGGTTAAAGAATTACCGGTTACGAACCGGTTAAAATTTAACCGATTATGAAGCCTGCTCAAAAAATAACTAAATAAATTAGAAATGCAAGTATTTAGTGTTCAGCCCAGACTCAAGAATGCGTGGAATAAGAGGTACGTTCGTCGCGTTAGGTTAAAGGCAAAACTGGTTCAAATTAAATATCTATTAAAACGGTTATAATAGACGGTTTTCCATTTCCATGTAAGTAGGTTTTTCCTAATTGCTTAAATTATTAGTATTATATATTGAAAAAGAAACGTCATTTTTATATTTTCAAGGATCAGTTGATATAGAATATATATTAGCCGACTAAGGGGAACACTATTAATGGATTAACATTAAACCTATTAACCGGTAAACTGAAACAGGTTAACCCGTCAATTTAAGTCAGTTAACAGTCTTGCCGCGTTTAACCGGTCAATTTTAATCGGTTAAGCGTTTAACCTGTTAACATATATCGGTTAACCGGTCAACCGGTTAACCGACGGTTTAATCATTTTCATGAAAACCGGTTATTTTTCATAACCGGTTAAATTCGTTGTAACGGCCAAACCGGAAACGGCGATCACTGTTGACAGCACAAATCGTAAATATGAATGAGCACTCATATATCTAGTAATAGCAATAAATAGTTTAATTAGAATTTAAGTTTTAGCACCAATCATTATGAAGCAATATTTTAAAAGCTTCTAGGCAAAACTTATATGAACACAAGCTTTCAAAAAATGTGGCTACACTTGAAACACAACTAGTCTGAAACTTCCTTTCTCTTGAGGCTTTGAATTGCTTGTGTTAATACATATTACAAAGGCCCCATAATCGAGTCTTGCGGTACACCCGATACCATCAAGCTGAAATTTATTAAAAAGCGTTTATATTAGGTGTGTATGATATAGATTAGGTGCACAAAATTTATTTGTTAAGTGATCGATTCTACCAATTTCTGTTGTCAGCCATTACCGCGTTAAACTTTCAGCGTGACAGCACTGTACCAACCGCCGGGCGTTATGCAGAAGCCCCGCCGAGCGAAAACAGTTATTTATTTAGCACTAGGAACGTGCGGTGGGTATGAATGACACGATCCGCCACCTGGTAGGTGGCTCTGTGAGCTGGGCGTAATTACATGAAAGGGAACCCTTTGGCTGAGGGATTCACCTGAACCGCGCGCTGGGATCAGGGGCTTTATGCAGATAAATGCAGATGCAATCGATACTGTCGCGTGTCTAATTAAGAAGCGGTGAAGAAAAGTGTAATGGGTGGCAAATACACTCAGAAAAACATGTGGTTAAAGTAACTAAAATTTTGGTGATCCTTACAATATTCCATACTTAGTATAGAGACAAACATATATTTTGTTAAAGCGGCCTACAGTGTATTGTAACCAATATATGGTATTAGCAACTATACATGTTGCTAGATTGATTATGTATAAACAATTTATGTAACAATACGTTTAGTTTATATAATTAAGCACTATATCGTTGCAAGGACAATACGTATAATACTATCTCAGTTATTGCAACCGTATTTACATTGTACAGGTTACTAAAATAGGACATATAGTACTATAAAATTTACTTTATGTTAGCTATATTACATATCAATAGTCTCCATACATCTTTGTCAAGTCTACGACATTAATTTGCAACAAAAGAAATTCCAATAGTAAAATGTTTGTACTTACCCTGTTGTAGCACCAATGCCATATAGTAACGATACATCGGTGTGATTCGATTACCGTTACTTGTATGCACAAAAACACTTTTACAATTGATATCATTATTTATATCACAAACCCAACACACATATATAAAATATCCTAGTATTTCAAATCCGTTATTCACTATCACAGAATTAGTATGATCAGATTCACAGGAAAAATAAAATGCACTGGTGAAATAAGTAGTGTATAATGAAAAAATGTCATACAGACAATAATAACAAGTAAAAAAAAGCTTCTGGGCTTTCCACAGTCGAAGTACTTGGAGATGACGATACAGCGAGCAGTAATACTTCTACATCTGAAGAAGAATAATTTTCATGTTTTTGTTTAAATTTAACCCTATCCCCAACATTTGAATGCTTCGATATCCACATTTTCTTCTGTGAAAAAAACTACATAAAATAAGTATATAAGTTTGTGTAAACAGTTCTTTCATGCAATGTCAACGCGGTATACAGGGTGTTAATTAATTTTAATGTCATAGCTTCTGGAGCTGAATCTCAGGGTGATTCTGAGATAACAAGTATATAATCCGTGTACAAAAACGACTTCATCGGAGTGTATTAAGCTATTTAGATATATTTGATTATTTCTGATATTTATAAAACTTTTTGGTGGCAATTAGTGCATGGCCAGTTATTATCTAATTTTTTTTTTGAAATTGGTGCGTCGAAGAAAAAATATTTTTGTAAATATTTTTTTCGGAAATATTTCACTTTATAAGTCGTTTACATAGGTACCAAGTTTTAACGAAACATCTACTAAGGTTTTAGAAATATAAAATATCAACTTTATAAAAGTTCAGCATCTTGTAATGACGAAGAGGTTTCCGATCGGGGATATATTGTCCAAATAAAATTTGAAATTGACATTAAATAAACTAGCAGCCATCATTATAAATTTTGTTAAATCGGAATCGGTTACGACAACTGCGACGTATGTTCATGACTACAACATTGGCAACAAATGTGCGTTCATTTGCTACAAAAGGGCAATAACGATCACCATAGCCGCAGCCGTTGACACTCCCCATTCAGATTCCAATGGTACAATACAGTGCTAATCTAGAGACCCATGCAAAATAACATGTTGCCAACATCTGATGGATCAGTCCCAATCCCAGAAAACTGTCGGAGGTTTTGTAAATGTAAAAATCAATAGCCAAAATAAATATTACTCGACGGCTTCGGGAAGAATACCTACCTGCATGGAATGAAGATATAATCAGATATGTAGCTTAATTTGAGGAATAATTATTTTTGTCAACTTGCCTGCCACTGGCCAAAGCAGACGCTTCGTTTGGAACCATTAACCAGTTTATGACAGGGACTTCAACAAGCGCTCAGTAAAGTCCCATTGTTTGTTAGGTTTATCAGTTTGGTCAGTATTTCTATTTTGAGGACGGACACTGTATCTAGCCGAAGCTAAGCTTAATATGTCAATATAAAAATTTTTAGTCAAACGGAGCACAATTAATCGAGATTCAATTAGGCCAACTGCTTTAGTCTATAGATCGCAAGCATCGGTGGACAAACTCTGAAAACCGTAGAAAGCTGAAACTCTTCATCAAAACCCTCTAGATGGCAGGTCCTATACTGTTCAAGTATCTGCTGGAGGCAAGAATGCAAATGCAAAAAAAAATCATTAATTTCATAAGGGTGCCGGATATTTTTTGGAATTAGTAGGTGCGTTTTTCTGTGTGAACCAACAAATGACAGACCATTCCATAGAATTATTGAATCACCATGACCAAGTGGATAGTGTAAGCAGCCCTATCAGGTCTAACTGCCTTTCCATTTTGTTGGACACCTAGTACTTTTGTATGGTCTGTAGGCCATCTTCTTTGCCGCGACCGTTTCCATCTGGAAACATTCAGATTGAAATCGTCCATATTTATGCTTTCTAGTTTCTAGGAAGTAATATAATAATAATATTATTCACGTTGTCCACGAAAATGGTGCTTGCCAGCTCAACGTTGGTGGTGTAAATGTGGTCAATCAACGAGCTTCCACCAAAGATACGAATCAAGATGGGTTCTTTTACTAGGCTATAAGATTCCATGATGGTTGTTAGGTAGATCGAGCTTGGACTTTTCGGTTCAAGTAAGCTGACATTGAAATTATCATTTCGTTTTATAGGATCGGACTGCACGTTTTATACTTATTTTCAATACGTTGGGTATTAATTCCATTTTGAAATTGTTAGGACTGATTATAACCCATATTAACTTTGAACAACGTGTTGTCGACATTGACGCTGCATAGGCGCTAGAGGTTCCTTTTAGCAGAAAGTTTTCCGTTTTGAAATCATCTGAATTTTTAAATAATAACGTCTTTATGTTGACTCATCACATCATTTTTAAAATTTGTTGAGTAGATCTCTCATCCTGTTTCGCAAACAATACAAATTTAATTCAGAAGGCCTTGCTTTTAGTAAGCACCACAAATTTTATTATCAGCGATATTCATCGGAATTTTCGAATAGTGCAAACATTTGCCTGCCTGATATGAAATTATAATTAAGCGTATTCATAAATAACGAACTATTTCAGCAACAATGTTTATCGTAACCACATTTCCGGCCGATAGGTTGTTGTTTGGCATTGCGTGAATTAATACACGTTGGTTATTAGCATTAAACGTTAAAAAGAACAAATCTGGTTATTTCCAGATTAATAATCCTGATTAGCTTTAAAAATCGATTGTGCAATCTGCAGGGATGGAATAATACACAATGTGTCAGTGCTGTAGATTAAAATAAAGGGTACATAGATTCCAACTTCCTCATTTCCACTGAAAACGGTTCACTGCCTTAATTGTGATAGACAGTAAGGTGGTGTTATTAATGCAACTGTGAAACTTTGCAATTGGATGCATTCAGGCAATTGTCACTGAAATAATTAATTGTAGAAGAGGCACAATACATTAAATTAGGACGTTTCAAAGACAGTTTTGTTCAATTATTAACTGTGTATGCAGGCACAGCGGTGAAGCATTGCATTGTCTGCAAACCTTCAACTTTATTATGACGTCATTAATTCATCATTTTGTTAAATGCAATCCCATTTTCATAGACCTTTTTTTTGTCGAAACGATTGTTGGACAAATGGGAACATTTTTTTAAATTAGAGGTAAGGAAAATTTAACATAATTTGAGAACTCCATTGTTCAGAACTAAATTATTTATTTGATCTATAGTTATACCCTATTACTACTATAGATCTTGCAATAGGGGTTGGCTATCAGGCCATACCTTGGTAAATAGCTCACACACTTCTCCATGCAGACAGCCACTAATAGAACGTCTAATTTCTATAAATGTGCTATTATACTATACTCTTGACAAAAAAAAATACGTCAAATAATTTACTGCAGTTGCTAAATTTATCCCTATCAAAGCAATTTTTTATGTTGGTTTCTGATTTACTTAAAAATATAGAATCTACTGCTAAATATGTTTTGCAATCCCAAATATCGATTTACTTGTTTGTTTCAGAATATTCTAATCGCATGTTCTTGTGAATCTGTAAACCAGGACAATACGGAACTGAAATCAGTACCATTGTATTAGAATTTCTGTTTTAAATATGTACTTGTTTTTAAAGTAAATATGACAATTTAGCAGTAAAATTTATTATACAACGTAGTAAATTATTTACGTTATCGATTAGAATCATACTTGTTTTGCGCGTATTTTAGCAGCCAAGATTTAACCAAAAGTTCATTAACCACTATGCAAGTGGACATATTTATTTGCAATACTAAAATGTTTACCAATTTAACCAATTAATTATTTAAATAAATAGAAGAACAAATACTGATGAAGTTTATGGGTGTTAATGAATGAGCCTTTGAAACGCCGTGTAGTGAAAAGATTGGTATACAAATGGATAAAACATATTATTCTTTTGAAAGTTATAGTAGAAGGGATGTGGACGAATTCTTTTTATCTTCTTCTTTTTAAAGAAAAAAGGTTTAACCCGCTGATTTAACTGATGTTCGAATCAAAAGGTACGACACTGAGGCGATGTTACTGGCATCATGTTTTTCGTACCTGAAGTAATGGAAACGTGAACGAACTGTTATTTCCGCGTATCTACGTGTTAAAGAAATCGGAGGAGAACTTAAATTTTATATGACTTTCGAATTATCTCCTATATATCCTCTTGCTCTTTTTGAAGACGTGTTTGCAAAAAAAAATTAGGAACGAATGAATGTAGAATACTGATACCAGAAGCTATGACGAAAGTTGGTCCACAAAACACAGCGAAAATGATTTTTTTTTCACATGAAGGAAACCATTTTTGGCATCTTGTGGAAAGATGGATTAGAAGTGCTTATAACGCAATGACAATAGCTGTACTAATTCTTCAATTACATATAAWCCAAATTAATGAGATTGAGAATGATGACGATGGTGATAATGTAGATAATTTAATTAAGATTTTTKAATTTTTGTGTAATGTAATAATAATTATTTATGTTTTCTACAAATCTTGTCTCCTTTTTTATCAATAATGTATATGTTATCTATTTTGTTTGGTCTGTTTTGCCTTATTATATTTTTTTATTGTAAGCTAGCTATCTTTAGCTGCAAAAGTTTTAATTCATATTAAAACAATACAAATCTTATTCATTAATTGCAAAATTAATATCTTAACTGCAATTTTTCTTCATATTCTTTTAATTTTTCAACTGTGTTGTAATTGTAATTGTTGTAATTCAAAGCCGCCACTTTTGATGGTCAAACTTATTTGTCTAAGCTTTTGACAATGCAACTGAAAAGGTTTCAAGAAAACCATTCAGTGGAAGCACGATGAAAGATTTTCCGGTTTTTATGTCTTATGGCACTCCACTAGACTGAATCTATTTTTAAAGAAAATAAATAAAGTTTGAAAACGGCGAGAAAAATTTTTGTTTGATTTTGGCTCCTAAAGTGCTCGCGAAATAAATATTATAAGTAAATACAAAACATCAATTAGACAATATTTTCTGCAAGGTGACTCAAAACATCTTCCGTGAAGACCCAAATTTTTTGTTTTTTATATACACTGATCATGCAAAGCTCGATGATCTCTGTTAGCTGATATCTAGCGCATTCAGTTGCATCTCTATCACGCTTAACAACCGTACCCCATTCGGTACGCCTATGTTGTACAGTATTTTATAGTGGCTTTAGTAGGTGTAGCACAGTTTTATAAATAGTTACTAAGGTGTTATAAAAATTACTGTATATTAATTATAAAATGGTTTTATTTTGCATTTTATCATAAAACGGTTTTATAAGTATTGCCGTATTACTTATTATGCAACAATTCTGTTGCATTCAGCGACTGCAAAGGGTTTTTTCAGTGTTATAACTGATTTGGTGAAGAAAGACTTTTATTTCTTAATGGTTCGTTAGGTTGCAGCCTATTCCTTTTCTGTAAAATAAAACATGTCCGCAGACCGAGATATATACCGTACCAGATGCTATAAAATATGCGTAGTGTTGATTTTGTAGCCACATGATTAGCTTCTATACCAAACAAAATTTTCTGTAAAACATATACATATATGTATACAATATTTATAACGTTAAATGGAAATAGCAGTCGTATTTAATTTTACTTAAATCTTCGTGTTTAAGGGGAATTCGACTTGAAATTATGTAAACACTTGTTTCTTTGCCAAGCTTTCGATTTTATTTTAAATCTTCTTCAAGGCTTCTATAACATTTATAACAGTATGTACATAAAACTACATGTAACTCGTAACCTTACTGAAATTGAGGTTTATAAAAGGGCGCCAATTTATCTTCCAAATCTTGCATAACATGTATAATTTGATCGAAGTTTCATTACAGATTTGATTAATGACAAAATATGAAAGTTGCAACATAGCCACCACATTTTTCATAAATTTATACCTGCCGATTTACTATGATTTTAATATTTCTTCTGATAACAAATAGGTGTAAATATTACTTAAATTTTGTCTGTCCGATTTTTTATTTATTGGGTTAGCACTTTTATTAATTTGGTACATTTCTAAAATTAAACGTTTATTTCTAACATTCTCTTCTTCTAAAATTTTGACTTCTTCCCAATTTATTATGTGATTATTTCTAATTACGTGTTCTCCTAATGAACATCGATCTCTATCTTTTCTAATATCACTTTTATGCAACAAAATTAATTAGAAGTTTTCAAAATGAGGGTATAAAAATAGCATTAAAAAATTTTAAAAAGGGTTCAAATTTATTTAGCAAATTGAAATCAGAAATTCCATTACGGTATCAATCGAATGTTGTTTATTCTTTAAAAGGTGATACTTGTGACAAAATTTATGTGGGACAGACATCGCAGTAGCTATCCAGTAGGATAGCACTGCATAAAAGTGATATTAGAAAAGATAGAGATCGATGTTCATTAGGAGAACACGTAATTAGAAATAATCACATAATAAATTGGGAAGAAGTCAAAATTTTAGAAAAAGATAATGTTACAAGTAAACGTTTAATTTTAGAAATGTACCAAATTAATAAAAGTGGTAACACAATAAATAAAAAATCGGACACACAAAATTTAAGTAATATTTACACCTATTTGTTATCAGAAGAAATATTAAAATCATAGTAAATCGGCAGGTATAAATTTGTGAAAAATGTGGTGGCTATGTTGAAACTTTCATATTTTGTCATTAATCAAATCTGTAATGAAACTTCAAATTCGATCAAATTATACATGTTATGCAAGATTTGGAAGATAAAATTGGCCCCCTTTTATAAACCTCAATTTCAGTAAGGTTACGAGTTACATGTAGTTTTAGGTACATACAGTTATGTTATGTTATAGAAGCCCTGCAGAAGCTTTAAAATAAAATCGAAAGCTTGGCAAAGAAACAAGAGTTTACATAATTTCAACACAAGTCGAATTCCCCTTAAACACGAAGATTTAAATGTATACAATATTCTTATGCGCTTCAAAATAAATACTTGAAAAATATGAATAAGTTTTTTTAATCTTTTGTAATCTTTAAAATATCTAGCCTGTCTGTAGTTTTCAATTTGTAATCAAATTCCTTTATAAACAAAACTTTTGCACATTATGTTTTTGTAAAGAAATAATTTTTAGTTTGCTTTACACAATGACGACCATACATGTGATTAAAATTGTGACAATAATATAGCTGCCGTTTTATAAAACACATTTATTGCAGAAGAATCAGCTATACAAGACTTTTTTACATGGTCGAATCAAGCCTTAACAAAATAGTTTTATACGTGTTCACAAGATAATGATGAGTAGCACATTTTTAAACTCTTTATAAAATAATGCGCCTCCACTCAGAAAATTTTATGAAGAGTTCTGCGATCCTAAACACTGTTTCATGATTTTGCTGTGAAAGCGTTCTTAACACTAAACTATATAATAATGTATTGAAGCTGAATACTCGTAAGGGAAAAATAAAACAAAATAGGTACCAGGGAACAATAATAAAACAAGGTATAAACGCATTATTATTCGAAAATTATAAAATAGTTTGCTTGTTGGGTAGGGTTGCCACTAACATAAAATGATGTCTAATGACGTTATAGTAAAACCCTGCATTCCAAAAGAATGCATTTTAGGAAACAAAACTGTCCTATCCGAGGATTTATTTTGACATTTATTAAATAAAGCAGTTACGAATCCTGCTCCAGACCTTTGCATCACATTATATTATTGTCTGAAGTCGCAAATATAGGTCTGCGGCAGAAAAATACACCCCTGCAAATTGAAACCCCAGCACTGTCTGTCGTGATAAATTATGTTATTCGTCCCCCTTTTTTACGTAATCATACCAACGTACGAGGCTCACGTTAACCGCGATACTTTATTTACGCCGGCGTAGAGTCGGGCGACTTCAATGCGGGAAAGTTGGAAAAACTGCCCGGCTTTGTTTAACATTTATATATTCCGTCCCGTAAAAAATGCTACATGCGAATCGTAGCAACACATGCGCTCGCGCCGCCATATATTATGTATTATATTTGCATGTCAGCGGAACATACATCACTTGTGGGAGCGGGAAATACACTTACAAAATACTACGCGAATTTGTTTATTAAATATGCAGCCGGTACTTACGGTGAAATTGCACGTAATTTGCCCGGCGGTAGTGTAATTTGGTGAATTTTTAAAGTCGGGATGATGAGGGGATGTCCGGTTGACGAGGAGATTTGCTGCAATTGTGATGACAGCGACATGTACAAAGAATATATAAGTAAACAAGAGTGACCAATGTTGATAAATTTTTCCGAATGAGCTGCAGCGCCATCTGTGAATGTTGGATGTGAACTACATTATTCAAACTGTCAGAGGCAGCCGATAAATTACAAATTTTGATCCCCAGCAGATGTAACTTTTTTACAAGGTGGATATTATTTTATTAATAGAATAGTTTTAAAAAATACGTACAGTTGTACAGGCTGTTTAGAATTAGTGTGTTTTGCAGGGAATTGTAACAGATAGAAAAAAATTATGTGAAATAGCTAAGTAATTCGCAGGGTTGTGCTGCCTTTTTGTAACTGTTGCAAGCTACAATATGCACGGCGATAGTAGTGAAGGTTGCAGATCAATGTCACACCACAGCCCCAAAATGTGAGCTTTCTGCAACCTTAAAGTTAATTATCCCACTAAACACTACAGTATATGTTGAAAATACACACTCTCGGGAGTTTTCCAATATTAAAATATATCAAATAATTCGAAAATCGACAGATGAAAAGTAAGCGTCACTTTCCTGAGAGGCTATAAATGAATTTAATCTATAATTTCTATAAGCGCCCTGGATACGTGAGTCATTTATAGAAACCCCGTAGTTTTCAGTTTTTCAAATTATTTAGTTAGCCATGATTAGTAAGAAACAAAGTATATGCTTCAACATGTTGTCGTGAGATTAACAATCGTTATTTAAGTACAACAGATATATACTGAAAACTGAAACAAGAAACGTGAATGCTACGGGAATTACGTATGTCAATAAATCTCAAAAAAGGTGTCAACTGGATATTGGAATATTTCTGTGGAACGCAACTTATAATGGTTTTAAAATTTAGCTTAATTAAACTCTTAAACTGTTTAAATTGTTGTTCTTCCTTATTTATACCTTCAATCATCTTGTACGCATCGCTAATACCGCGTTTGTGAGATACACGTCAGTTATATTACTTAAAATGGTTTTTTTTCTAAATATTTTATTGTATTTGGACTTGCTCTGTATAATTCATTTTTCAAAATATTCGCATAAAACAAGGCCGGTCCAGAGATCTAACAGGTCATTTAATAGGGCTATTGTACCCAGCCATATCCTTCTTTATTTATTTAATAATGCAGTAATTTATTTATTTATACCACCTGTAGAATCGTATGTGCCGTCTGGGTCTCCTGGGAGCAAATTATGTGTTTTCCTAACTCTATACGGTTTAAAATTATATTTGTGCGAATTCTTTAGGCATCTTGATTTCCCAATCTTTTGAGGTTTTTCAATATCTCGGCAAGATTTATTTGGATTTAGAGCCACGAAAGCAAAAACTACAGCTTTATCTACTGTTTATTTCCGATCTTGACTTTAAATCTTATTTTAGTCTTGACTTCAAAAAACTACCAAATTGGCCTTTTCCGCAATTTCTTAKATAGTGCGAAGGGCAAGTGTATATGGCCTTAAATGTATTTTGAATATTTTATTTGATGGAAAGACATGGAATCACTAACAACACATTCAAAACCGAAAAATTTCGGCGTAAAACAGCCTTTTGTGGCTGCGACTGTGACGTAATTTATGGTATTTTTTCCAATTGCACCAATAAGGTTTTGAGGGTTAATATACATTTAATCAGTCCTACCAGTTTCAAAGTGGAATGAACATGGCAATTTGCAGAATAAATGCAGAAGGCGCAGACTGGTGCTAAAAAGATGCCTTAAAAATAAGAGGTTATACTACATTATGGGTCGCATCCGTTTTCGATAAAGCTTGTTTTTGAACAAATGAGCGTTGCTTAACAAATACGCTGCTACCAAACTTACACCTGATCACAATAAAATCATTTTACGCAAGAACGAACAACAAATATATTTAACAGTAATTAATACATGAAAATAACGTGCAAAATAAAATATAATCAACAAAACTCGTATATCCAAATCTCCTTAATATTCCTACAATATTATACTATGCGGAAGGAGAATATGACCTGAAACTCCGAATAAACAATTTTGACCTACACGCGAGTCTGAACTAATTAACAATGATTTTCCAAATTACCGCAACTCGTGGCTAACTATCTTATAATTGTCCAATTATCGGATCATCAAATTCTAAGTCAAAGGTAATCACAGCTAAATATTTATAATCAGACCTATCTAACTCGTGGATATCCCGAATCTGAAAGAAAACTTCACATGGTTGCTAAATTGTTAATTAAACCTGTACTTCATAGGCTGAGGAGATTGAACAATCGAATCAATCATATCTAACCAACTGTGGCGGAATCTAAGATAAACTGAGAGGTTTCGCGCGCTAACCATCGTAATTTTTAAGTCATGTACCCCCAATCACAAAAGAGCCACAACTGCAACAGCTGTATCCTTCTAGGAACAGGAACAACTTTCTCCAACTGGTTGCAATAAAATATCTAAACCGAACTACATTAACCTAACTTTTAACAATGCATTACTGCCTAAAAATTTTATGAGAGTACTCCGAAACGAACAGAACTAACAAAATTTATTTCTCTGTTGCAAAATAATGTTAAACATTTATCTACGTATGCATTACACTTCTTGCAGCTTTCGGGTGTTTTTAATGTATATCAATAACATATCATACTTCGCTTGTATGGTGAATGCCCTTCTTCTAAACTAGACTTCTGCTGAATGTAAATAATCAGGTTTTCAACAAACACTGTAGTTAGGATCTTGCTGTCACGAAAGGATGTTCGAGCGCTTACAGTGTTTCTTGCTAGTTATGGCTAACCAGATAATTTGAAAAACTGAAAACTCTGAATTCCTTAGCCGTTTATCATAATTTTATGTGTAACAGTTACATACAGTAGGAACAAGCAATTTTATAAACACCTTCAATTTCTATGCCTACTATCAACAACTCTAAATCTCTTTTCTCTAAAGTTTGTGTCCTAACTGTCCATTGTTTACCCTGTAAAGTTGATGTAATTCTGGCTTAAACAGAAAACTGTTAATCACTACCTTTTCAAAGTTTTCCATAACAAGTTGGCCACTATAGAACTTAGTGGTGATCTGATTTTTGTTCTTAAAAATTAGCGCTCCATAAAAATAAGTAGATTATAAACAGTGCTGGAATAAATTGATATCGTATCACTTTGGGAATATCTACTAAGTTTGGAGTTGACAGTGTCTTTCGCTTTAGGTATGTATGGGCATCTTCGCAAATAAAGAAACTATGTGGAAATTTTTATATTCTACTACAATGGTAAGCAAAAAGTTAGGGGTAAAGATAGTACCATGCACCCCTTGGATTTGTAACCCCACTATTCACAAGAGTTTGCAGTAATTGTCAAATAACCATCCCAAGATAAGATGTCAAATCTGAAGTTTTTAGATTGATGGATGGTCCACATATTTTTAAATATATAATATATTATCCTCGTCATTAAAGTCAACTCTAATTACCAAGGTTGACATTTTCTCCGCCCTTTGCTAATATAACAACCATGCTGTACATACTTACTTTATCTGATTTGGTATACCCCTACCACAGCCTCATTTTTTCAACTTCGCCGTCCATTAAAGCGCACTTTAAATCTTAAAAGCCAGTTAAAACAAAATTAATACGTCGCCACTGACTTTATGCGGGCCCCTGGGGATGATGGATGGTCGGAATATGCAACCGTGCATTTTGTCATTGCTGGCCTTAAAAACGTAGCTGCGGAGTTCCATTGTTTGCGGAATTTTTTGACGGTGATCGAAACCGAATACGATGTTTGCTTTCGTGATGTTTTAACATGGATGTAACCGATTGTTCTGATGGGAGTGTCATATATCATTACGGGAAATGCGTGTGTAATGATCAACGGGCTACATAATGGACGGGTATAAAGCTGAAATGGCAGTTGAGAATGATGCGAACGAATCGTTATACGACTGACTACACCATGTAATAATAAAAATAGTTGGGCAAATTTCGCTTTACCGCTGTAATGTTGATTTTGAACAATACTCCATTAGGTCTAGAAACAAAGAAAGCAATTAAGACATGAGTAAAGACTTGTAATTATTTATAGAATAATTAACTTACAAGCACGTTCTAAAGGATATTAAATTAATCACTGCCAGGAATAATTCTGGTAGTATTTGTACCACCTACATCTTAAATTACATAAGGTATAATGAACAGTCTAATTGTTGTTAATCTGAAAGAAGTAATTTGGCATGATATCCATTTTTTTGCAAAAAGAGGACTTACTCTTCACTTATCGTTATTTATTATATCTATCTTGGATACGAGCGATTACGTCCTAGGGCATTTTAAATTTGACATAACAATTTAATCAAACCACCTTATTAATTAGGCACTCGAGAATCAGAATACAGAACAAGTACATCTAATTTCTCAAATTAAGAATCCAGTTTGAATGGAATTATCCGATTACTGAAGATATAAATATTAAAAGCTGAATTAGAAGTTTCACCTACACCATCACAGTCCAGTAAGATTTCCCACAGCTGCATGGAATACTATACACACATCCCATGTTTGTAGCTCCTCAGTTGCTGAATTATATTTCGGAAAGGCGTTAGCTGTCTTTGCCAGGGCGCTGAAGATTGTGTTTATCTGATGTCTTCTCAGCTACCGTCCGATCTTATCTGTACATCCATTGACGTAGAGCAGTTATGCTACAGCGATGTGTTCTTCTGGTTCCCTTCTCTGCGACTGCATGTTGATAGCCTTCTTAATCCGTGCCTTAGGTTACCTGTTCCTCTGTAGTGCTCTGCGAAGATCTACTAATTCCTCTTCTAGGTGGTCTGGTTCGCTGATTAGCTTCGCTCGTTGTATCAGCGTGTTGATGACTCCTTGTCTTTTGGCGGGATGCTGATGTAAATCTGCATGCAGGTAGCGATCTGTGTGGGTTGGCTTCATACGGACCCGATATCTAGCGTGCCTTTTGTTTCCTTCTCACCTTCACATCCAGGAAGCCTTGAACACGATTGGTCTCCACCTCCATCGTGAATTGTATGCCGCTGTGGGTGCTGTTTAGATGGTCTAGGGGCTTCTCTATGGCCTGTTCTCTATGCAACCAAATGTGAAACTGCACTTAGGTTTAAGGCGTGCCGATGTCAATGCAGCTGTTTCGCAGACTCCAAGTAAACGTTGGTCATCAGCSGGGAAAGCGGTGACTCCATAAGAGAGCACCTTCTGTTTGCTTCTAGTATTCCTCCTGGAACTTGAAGAAAGTAGATTTCAGACAGATCTTTGGTAGTTGGACTAGTTCTTCATCCAGGTCTTCTTGTAGACGTTTCTTTAACTCCCTTAAGGCATCGTTCAGTGGTATCTTCGTGAAGAGTGAGGTGATGTCAAAGCTTACTAAGACGTCTTCCGAGTCCAGTTTGATCTTCAGTTTCTTAATAAGATCTCCGGCGTTTCTGACGTGGTGTTCTGTCTTTCCTGGGAGTCCTTTCAGGGTCTGAGAGATGTAGCGAGCTATAAGGTGGATGACAGTCTTAATGGTATCTCTGGTTTGTGAATCTTCGGCAGGCAATATAGTTGCCATAACCTTCATTCCTTGCAGGACTCATGTAGCGAGCAAAATTTAAATTACGAGGCAAAAATAATACTCTAAAACACTACAATAGATTTTTACTGGTGGCATCGTTTATCATTGATCCTAGGCCAACCCTGGGGTGTTATAATAATGATTTTCTCTGTTGAGAGTAAGGACCCAATTGGCCCTGATATTGTAAAGCCATGTCGCGACTGCTGGCCGATGGTAGGCAGGAATTCCGTCATGTCGAAAATACATGTCAATTGTGTAAGCCAGAGGATCATTTTTAAATAATCCAAATAGTTAATTTTCTCTGCTCGCTCATAATTTAATGCACCTTCCAAAAAGACTGGTCCTATAACGTAGTTTATGGACCCCCTACGTTGATTTTCTGTCTGAAATGTATGAAAACGGTTTTTCTTTAGAATTGGTTTCCCTGTGGTGCGAGACTTCACCAAATAGCGGCTTAATTGCCTACTACCGCTTTTACTACAACACCCATAACGTTAAATTTGTTGTCTTCAGTTAGAGCATTTTGTAACCAGTTATTTTTTCTGTAGGTCACTTAGGCTGTCTGCAAAACTCTAATTAAAGGGTTCCTGAATGCTTCTTTCCCTCTTTTTTTTCTGTTAAGGAATGGTACGGCGTATATTCTACTGGCTACAAAGAGCGTTTCCGTCACTCTCCCAGAAGAAAAATCATGTCAAAAGGTTCATTCTGAGGACAGTTACTCATTTTAAACCAAACTAAAATGTTAGCAAGTCACATCCAACAATCGATACTGTGATAACGCTTTTTACTGTTTTCCATGTAATGGTATAATTTTCAAAACTAGTATTACTTACCACTAATTACGTCAGTAGTGCATTCATATCTATATATGAATGCCCAATTTACTAGGACCAATTTTGTAAAAAACCGCATCCTCGTAGCTTTTTGAGATATAATAATTTTTCTAAATGCAAAAATATTTCAAAATTCTAAATAATTCCACAATCTTACATAAAACGCTTTAAAACTGAGAGGGGAACATGCAATTATATAGCCTCAGGTACCCCCACCTTCCTTTGCATCAGCAGACTTTCAAAAGCTACAATGATTAATCCACAATGTCTGTATAGCTATACGTTTTCCAAAAGATAATTTATGTTTAAAACTTCCCTGAAAAACTCTATAACGTCATATCTTTTTGTTGTTAAAATATAATATAATTATAGTTGCTTTAAGAAAGCTTCTAGTAGCATATGTGCTTTTATGGTAATTTTCCGGTGAATAAGGATAGTTGATGTCAGTATCGCATATTAAATAGAAGAAAGTAATATTTCAATAAATTATAAAGTTGATTAAGAAGGTATCAAAAAAAATCATAAAATACGTACCAGTAACATAAACATCTAAGTAATACCTCTAGCTATCAACGAGTGTTGGTTATATTCTTTGAGTGCTCACTGGATATTCGCATATTGGCAAAGAGAAAAAATGTTACGTATTTCTTTCCGAAAAATATTTTTGTCTCTAAAGTTAAATGTCAGATAATATTTTGCAGGTACACTTTCATATACATATGAAACATAAATCAACTTTTGTATGGGGTACTCTTTGGGTTTGCTAACATATGCTTCATCATCGTCACCTATCGACATATTGTCTTGAATTCACAATCATGACAGTCCCTTTTCACGTGATTGGTTCGGCACCACCACCCCCGGGAGATTTATAAACCCCCACATGGCGGACCCGTGGCGCTAGATTAATCCATGGGGGGGGGGGGGCATCCCAGGGGAATCGTTGCGGGAAATCGAACAGCTCCTTTAAATAAATAATTCGGTTATAAAGTCGAGAAATGGACGTCGGCCGGGCTGAATACAAATTTTAAAGCTCCCAGAAATAAAACCTGGAGGGGCTTTATTGCTCGGAAAAACGGGTGTTCGGGCATACGGCTGTAATGTATTTAAATTCTAAATTTTCTTTTTATTTTTCAATACCTGCCATCTATGTACCTATAATGTGTTTTCAATGATAAATAGCTCTAAGATCGCGTCTTCTTTCAAACAAATAAAATCAACCATTTTGAGCGGGCATTTTGTAGTTTTGAGACAAGTATTTCTTGTTCGGATACAAATGTTAACGGAGGTTGAATTATTCGCCACGAAGAAACAGATCTATTAGGATCTTTATGCAGCACAATCAGTGAAGGTATCTACACCTGTTTCTATGACGTATAACACATAAATATTTTTTCGCTTGTTTGATATTATTTGAAAAATAAGTGATTACTTGTTACGTTAACATTTTGGAAGTATTTTGCTAAAATATCCTGAAAAACCTTTGATTATGTTTGTATTCATAAGTCTCTTTTCCCTTGTGCTTTTAGTGTCTATGGTGTAGTACTGTGGACAGTAAACCTCTAATTGTAGCTTTTTTATTTAGTGAATACACTCGCTGTTTGTAGACATTTTTGGTGCTAGCCTATATTGAATGTTCCGTTGCACTGGAAGGCGTTTAGTAGCGTCACTGAGGTTGAACTTTAAAGATTATATGCTGCTTTTACTCATATCGGACTAGAGCTTTGGTGATTTAGTGGCACACACACACGTGGTCAAAGCTGGAAGCTGGAAGTACTGCTTGAATAACAGATATTGGACTGCTACCCTGTTAATTATCTCTTATTCTCATAATAATGTTAATATTTGTTTATGTCGATATCAGTGTGTAAAATTGTTGTATCTGGTAAGCTAGTGTAAGACAGCTTCGACTTCTACTGTTCTGGAATAAATTTTGTATGATTGTGGACCAAAGAGAAATGGAATGAGTGCCTGCGTAACATGAGCGAACAAGTAGTACGTTTTCTAAACAATCCAGTGTCAAACAAATAATGAAAAATAACAAATTACAAGTCTAAGTAGACTTTTTCCAAAAGAAAACAGTTGAGCGTTTTTTCTCCGTAGGAAAAACACCCCCGAAATCTGCAGTTAAATATGTGTTTAATAGATCATAACTATAATGCGCTCACTAGAGATTTCTATCCATTTACCAAAATAGAACATTCATATTTCGTAATCTCGAAATGAGCGTAAATGCATAAAATGAAACAAAAACTGGTAATAATAAAAGAATGGAAACAGATGAACAGGAAGCCATAGCTTAAAAGAGTATTCGCCAAAATGCCTAATATTGTGCACATTATGGGCTTTTTACTTGGAAGTTTAAGAATTTCAAAACTTGCAACAAAAACCTCTTAAGTAGTTAGATGGATTTTATAAAGAGGGCTTCATACCAAGAATGTGGATTTTGACCAGAACGTTGAATTCTCCAATGACGCTATAGAAAAGTACTTCATGCAGTCTCCCAGGCAAAAACTCGCCTTCTTAGCGTAACCTTTACCAATCTACAACTACAATCCCATGGTTCAATTCGGACATATTTCTCGCGTTAGGTTTGCACCATATTCCATACTCCTTATTCCTGCCCTGATGATGCCCCTTAAAAGTGCGGGCGAAACGTTGACCTTATTACGAAATCAGACGCGGTCTAACCGTAAAAAACCTAAGATTTCAATTGAAGTAGGCATTACATCTCGCCTGAGTCATCGAAGCCTTATCTGCTAGCTTATTAACACCTTTGCACTGGAKTTAKCCCTGCKCACGAACCGATAACAATAATCAACCAAATTCCAAACTTCCCTCGCATCGCAAACTCATCCAGACACGTATAATCCCTGAACAGGCTTAGGGATGTTCCTGAAGAACACCTCATGCGATCATTGGAGCACCTAACAGGTTTAACCCCGTCGTACCGGGCTGAATCAATCCACCTGCATTAATAAGCCTTGGAGTATCAAACTCGTCTTTTGAGCGCCGCCACTGCACAAGCCGGTAATGGGGGCGGTCGGACCCCCACCCCTCCGGAGTTCGCCACACGTAGCTTAGTGTACACATAACCTTTTAGTGTGAACGGTCTGTGCTATTAGGAACGGGGTGGGCGGCGTTGCAAGATCGAAATTAAGGGTGGGCTTCGAAGAAAACCTGATTTGACACTGACTGGCTCTTACTATAATGGAAAACTCCAACCACCATAATTTTGAAAGCCTTAATACGTATTTCGGCAGCAAACTGGCATCTTCAGTGGACGTTAAAGCAAGCATCTTCTTAAAATGCCTGGCTTGATTTAATCAATCGTTAATATATATAATCTCAATCTTTTACCCTTAGGATTTAAGGTTTATCTATTCCTAGATATTCCTCAGTTGGTCCATAAAAAAGGTCTTTCCATTTCTTCTTATCTTCTGCCATCTTCCTTGCATCTGTTCATGTCACTTTCCGCCTGTCAAAACTGCTGTTACTTCGACATTGCAGGTTTTCTTGGTCTTCGCCGAACTTTGTTTCGTTCTCCCCTTGCCTCTTATATCTGCTTATTTACTTGCCTTTAATCAATCATTCTACTTAAATGACCAAACTATTTCATTCTCCGTTTATCTAATACATGTAGCACTAAATCCTGAACCAATTCTTTCTTCATCATATCGGTCCTGGTTTTGTCCACTGTTGTTATTTCCTTGATCCTTCAGATAAATTTCGTGTCAACTGTCAAAACTTAGGATTGGCCTGAAAGCCTTCTTGTACCCTGTGATTTATTGTCTTTTCTTCTTAAAAGTGAATTGTTTAAACTGTAGTACATACGTGCTGCACTGCTTATTCTCTCGTTTATCCCAGCTTCCATATAGCCCTCTGTGTCTAATGTCACCCCCAGGTATTTGAATGTTTTTGCTTCTTCCACTTCTTCTAGATTTACCATTATCGTACGATCTCTCCTGTCTCTGCCTATTAGATTAGCTCGGTTTTGCCTGTATTTATCTTTAGACTTCTCTTTGCCAGTTCCCTCCCCCATAATCTTAAATTTTCTTGTAACTGTTTTTCTTTAGGAGCGTTATCATTAGGTCATCAGCAAAGGCACAAGTTGATAATTGCACTGGTTTTATTTTATTATAACCTGCAAACCCAGTGTCATCTATTGTTTTAATTACATCATCGATAATTTAAATGAAAAGCGTCACACTCAATACGCCTCCCTATCTCAATCCATCTTTTGTCTCAAACAGCTAGATTGCAGGTTATTTTTCTATTTTATTTCTTTCTTTTTTCCTCCCCATAACTTCCGGTCCTTCCCAAACATTCTTCCTTTACTATATCAGTATAAATTGAAAAATAACTACCGAAAACGTAGTCAAGATATTGTCATGGCATAGTACTGTAACCTGTCAATTGTAATCAAAGGTCATTAAAAATTTTAAAAATTGCTTTTTAATCTTCAAGAATTCAAGAATGCTCGACAAGTAAAACACTAAAGAAAATCGACAGCTTTTCTTTAACAGTGTTGGGAGAAGATCACAATCAATCTCTCAAGAATCCACTCACAAAATGTTAAAATAGAAAACTAAAACTCTTAAAACTTACTGTCCATCATGCAAATTGAAGGTTGTACTTTTGCGCAAGAATCACAGACTTCAAAGACCACTAAACCAAATATTATTTTCTGATAAAGCAATGTTTTGCTTAACGGTACTCTTAAGTGGCATAACTACCAACCAGGTAATCCTCATTGGTTTGGAGGAGGGAGGTCCACATATATTGCCTTCAAAAGTAACTTGTAGCTCCCAGTCTGGATAACTCTTAAAAAACCGAATGGAAATATTTGGTTCCAACAAAATGGTGTTCCGCCACATTTTGCCATCGATGCCCGTAATTATTTAAATGAAATATTTACTGCACGTTTGATTAGCTGTAGAGGAATAATATAATATAATATAATATAATATAATATAATATAATATAATATAATAATAATAAATTGCATTACTCCACAGGTGGTGCCGAATTTCAAAAGTATCTTGACTGGGCATTTTTGGCAGTTATTTTTAAGTTTTTTTCTATATTTTGTGTACAAGAAAATATGTTGATACGCAAAAAAATATGAGGTGTTCTATTAAAAAAGGAATCGATGTTGTGTGGTATTGCCGGTTAAACCGAACGCTATAAAAAGATAAATGTCATTATTAAATTCTTTATTTTTTACTATATAATCTTTCTAATGTTCAAAATAATTGCTATTGAAATAAGAAGGATGCTAATGGGTTCCAGGACTTAGTCCTAACTCTGTATATTAAATTTGTTCCAATTTTCTTTACTTTTTAAAGCTTTATGTGCAAAGTAGATTACGCTTTTCGCCGGATAGAGGCTCTGCTTCGATGGGCCTCAGACAGATAGCTATTCTAGCATGACAGACCTTATACAAATGCACTGGGCAACAAAATGAATTTAATTGAAATAATGGTAATTATTTACTATAGAGCCACTTTTTGCGGTCGTGACTAGTTTTCGAAAAATTTGTTTCTATTACTTATCTCCCCTATGCCGCGCAGTGTCGCAAGCTCCTTAACTGCTGTTTTTAAGTAAATTTGGGGGTTGTCTTTTTACCGCGCGATTTCTGACATATTTATGGTTTGTTTTTGCAACGCGCGATGGTCTTCGCATGTTGCGCGGCCTGAACGCCTCAAAAATCGCGCGGTAAAAAAAACAACCCCTAAATTTCCTTGAAAGGAGCACCCGACAATAGGAGAACACTCCGCGACATTAAGTAACTAGGCAAGATCGCAAGAATCGGATTTCTGGTTTGTGTTCATTACCGAAATAATTTTTATGGGATTTACAACTATTGAAATTAAGATCTAATAAAACTGTTGTCAACCCCCCAAAAAAAGCAAAACAGGCATCCTGGTAGCTGTTCAGAATGGCAGTTTAACTTGATAGGCAGTTAAGATTATGGCATTTAGCACTTACACCCATCAAGACAACCTCATTTAATCTGGCAACACTGGAGGCCTGGTCGATACTGTAGGTGTTTATTAAGAGCGTTATCACGACGGAAGTGTCGTTTCCCGCCGAATTACGAAGGAAAAAAAACAAGCGGGGGTTGCGATAGCGCTGCGAAGCATATATGGTGGTCGGAGCACGTATGTTGCTAGATTGCAGGAACAATATTAATAGCTCTCGTTATGTGCACGTTGCAAACTTGCTTTGGGCAGTGTGGTTATAATACATTAATTTTTTTATAGCTTATTTACACAGCCATAATTGAACTGGCATCTTTTTTTTGGAGGGAATCAATATCATTAGCTTAGGTTTAGATTATCCTGTATTCATGGAGTGGCTTTGGTAATGTGACAATTACTTACTCTACGGAATAGAAACAGAGTAATTCCTGATTTGCAGTTAATGGCTAAAAATACAGCAACACTGAAACTACAAAAGATACGTTAAGAACCACGATCAAAACTCAAATCAGTGAAGAAGAAGAAATCGCATCGACAAGAGAAAGAAAGAGTAAGAAACCAGCTGCTCGCATGCGGTAAAGGATACATACAGTTGCGTGTCATCAGCATATCCTAGAATATTTGAAAATTTAACACGGCAAAATATATCGATTAAAGATTAAATATAGAAGGGGTCCCAGTACTGACCCTTGGGGCACACCACTTTATCAGAAAGAAGGCAATTAACTCGAACTATCTGGAAGCGGTCTTTGAAGTAAGACGCAAAAAAATCTACACGCGATTGCATTAAGTCAAAAGTAATACAATATGACACATTAATTAGCTCATGATCGATTGTGTCAAACGCTTTAGAAGAATCAAGTAAAACGAGAGCCGTGCAGTTACCCTTACCACGCTCTCTTATTATATCGTCCAGGACTTTCAACAATACCGCGGCAGCACTTTGATTTTTCTGAAAACCTGATTGAAACGGTGAAATTATATTATTTTCTAACTTGTAATTATAAAACTGGGAGTACCTACTTTTGAGGCAACAATTAACTATATGTGTGATATGAGGAGCAAGTTTTGGCAAGCAAAAATTGATCATTTTCGCAGAAATATCATCTCACCCTAGAGAGCTTGAATTTAGATGTTATATTTTTAATATCGTCTCTGTCGGGATGTACAAGAGAGAATACCGCGTCGTCTTTGTATTCAGTTGAAGTATAATGAGTAGTGGTTGACCGTCAATATTAAGTCTTGAGAATACAGAACTAAAGTAATTATTAATGTCGTTAGGATTAAGAATGTGCAAAGGGGTATCTGTACAGTGATTATTTTTTAACCCCTAAGTGTTTTATAGTCCTCCAAAGCAGCCCGGGGTCGCGAGATCATTTGGCTGCATAGATGTATGACGATAAGATACAATAGTGATTCCAGTCTGTTTTGTTAAGATAGTTGTGATTCTTTAGCGTTGTAGTTATTCTTTGCAAACTTTCGCTTCGTAATTCTAGACTAATGAGTTTTATTGTACCGTATAGTGTATTGTTAAGTGATTGTATAAGGGGTGGTCAGGCTTATAATTTAGTAACCTCCCTGATGCTGTTTGTTTTGTGTATCGTTTTGTGATAGTTTTGTTATTCTGTTTAATCAGTGTAAGGTCAAGATTGTTGTTCTTTTCTGTCTTTATGGTAAATTGAATTTTAGGGTGATAACAACAAGAATCGTATGTTTTATTCTCCAGTGCCATTACGAAAAGGTCCTCTACGTATCTTGTGTACGATTTTGTGAAATTTACTTTGTCTCTAACATAAACACAAGAATTCCACACAATAAAGTCAATTAATTTTTAATCTTTAGTCCCCTCCTCCCCCAGCTCATTTTTAAATGAAAGATCCATCTCATTTTTTCATAAGGAATCACGCCCTCAACATTTTTCTCACTTATTTGTTTGTAGTGCACATCATATGATGTCTCCATCGGGCATCTCTGACTGATGGACCAACACTGTACAATCTGGTCAACTGTATTGTCCTCTGTCATTATTTTTCTGCTAAACTTATCCGAGAGCAGTTTCCAGCAAACGAAGCACCGACTTATCCTTCTTTCGGCGGTGTATTCAGTTCGAGTTCGCACTTCAGAAGTGGGATTTACGCTCCAGCCCGCCGCCGACGAAACACTAATGGATTTTAAGAACACACACAGCGCTGTAAATTTATGCGGTCTGAGTTGGTTTAAAACATTCACGTCTGTGCCGCGATATTAATGGAGCGTCAGATAAAAATGGGCGCCTAGCGGGACCGGATAAAAAGCCGTAATTTTTGAACTTGTGCCATAAACAAATCAACTAAAATGTAAGCATGAAATATGCGAAAAGGCGCCGAGGCCGTTGGGACGCTATGGCACGCGAGAGTTTGACGACAGCAGCGCGCCCTGGCTCTCTGCTCTGGATATAGTGATTTTTTCACATTAATAAGCGCGTGTTTTAATGAGCTTTTAAAAATGAATGTGCTTTTCTGTGATTTAGGCGGACAAACAATTTTATCCTGCTTTTGTAATTTTCTAATAGCACTGAATTATGTTGGTAAAATGTAGCAATATCTATATCCACGCTTTTCAATCACCTGGTATCTTTACTTGATGTCGTTTGTAKCCATTTTTAATATGTTTTAACTAAGTAAACTTTTTCTATTTCGCGTTCATTACGATACGCAATTTACGTTTCTTAATAGAGCCATTTCGAAACGCAGCTCTTTATTTTCCAGTGTGGGTATCACTAAAAAACATCAAACTCTACTTCCTAACGTAACTGTCGTTGATCTTGTCGAAATTGACACTTAAACATGGCAGGTAAAATTTCCCCAAAGTTATAAAATTTATCACAGTTTCTTGTGTAGAAAAATAGTACATAAAACCCTGGCTATTCCCAAAAGGCCAAAAATTACTGTGATACATTATAATTTTTACTTATTAATGGTGTCATCTAAGAGACATGCAAAACATTATAAAACACAACACGAGCGCAAATTGCATAAAATAATGCACTAATGAAAAGAATATCTTCAAAACTAGATAAAACAGTACAGGCGTGGAGGAACAAAAAACTCTCAAGATCAAAATCTAATTTTACGTGTCATTTCTCATCTGAGAAGTCTAAATGATTTCCGGGTAAACAAAATTCTGTTCCAGTATAGCGTATTTAAAGAATAACTTGCTAATTATACAGGCAGATAGTCAAAGAGAATTAAAATACCCTGCGCGTTCTCCTGACTTTGCGCCTTTTGACGTTCTGATTTTAGTAGGTATAACCGGCAGTTGCATTTCTGTAATGTCTCAGATATATTGGATTAACAAAGAAAATAATAAAAAACTTTCTATAATGCAAACATAAAAATAGCTATAAAAATTTTAAAAAAAGGTTCAAGTTTGGTTAGAAAATTAAAATTTAAAATTTCATTAAAGTTTTAATCGGAGGTTGTTTATTTATTCTTTAGAATGCGATACATGTGAAGACAAATATATTGGCCAGACTTCACAATGGCTATCTAGTAGATTGGCACTGCACAGGAGTGATATAAACACAAAACGTACAAGATGTGCTTCTGGCAGAACATGCATTAAACAACTACCATAACATAAATTGGGATAGTGTCAAAATTTTAGAAAAAGAGCAGAATACTAATAAAGGACTCATTTTGGGGATGTATCAAATTAATAAAAGTAATAACATTATTGTAAGATAAAATTTTGTTTGATCTTGTGTCTGACGAATTTTGAGGTTCTTCTTTTTTGACAAAGATTACAGGTGTAATCCAAACGTCAGACAAATAGCTTTTTGTCAGTGTTTTAAAACGACAGCGATCTTTCCGAGAAAATTTTATCTTATATTATTTGTTATCGACAGAAATTTTACAAAATTAATAAAACTTAAATTCAAGTAGTTATTGGCGATTTCTTTTAAAATCGTTCAAAATTGATAATAGATATAATGATATATAAATCAAAATTAAAATATAAGTGGTTTGTGAATTTAACTACGACGTAGTCAAAAAGTCGAAAGCTCGGCAAAAATAAAGAGTATTCGTTGATTTTTACCACCAGGTCGAATTCCCCAAGAAATCTTACCTTGACATTAGACGACCGCAAATAATCTTATTCAATAAAAAAACTATAGTCACAGAATAAAAACTTTTTCCCCGTCAAGCTATAAAACTAAAAACATTACATTACATCAGAATGTAAAAACTGGAAAATAATTGTATATCGTACTTTATATTGTATTACGACTTTTTAGTTCACCCTCGTATACACTTATTTGGTCAAGCAGGTAAAACGGATATCTGCGCGGGCAGTACCACCTTGATTTTTAACCCGAAACGGGCCTCTATTAAATATTCCGCGTTAATATAAAATCCTCATGTGTTTACACTCTAGTGGCCATTTTTTGCCCGGTTTTTTGTTGACCAGCTCTGGCGACTGGCTTTTTTTTTGTGGAGCTACGGCAAGGCAACGAGCGGGTCTACTTTTACGGCGGGTGAGGTATCAATTAGTATCGCGGTGATAGTCGTGCGCGTAGTGCGGGAAATTACGGGACGTTTTCGATTTATGTTTTCGAAATTGACTATTAGTGTTAGTGACGTGGATTTCTGGTGGAATAAACACAGATATGTACTACGTTGGAGCAACGTAAGTGTTAGACTAAAGTTGATACTGTGATGGCTTAATTGAAATGAAATGGACCATGCAGCGGCACGGTCCATTTTCCCAAAAAGGGTATACCTTGTAACACCCCATTGTTTTCAGCCATTAGCCCCGCTAAACTCAAATTACAAAACATTCAAAGATAAAATAATGCGTATGAAGCATAACGTCTAAATGTATTATACGAGTTTTACCACATTGTTCGAAGTTTATTGGAGCGATTTTGGTACAACACTTCTTGAGCAATTGGTCAAATATTTTTGTTATAACTACAATATATTTTACAATCGCTGATTTAACATGATAAATTTCTTGATGCAGTTTTGTTTAGAAAACCTCCACTTCTCAAAAGTAAGACTATAGTTTTGTGCAAAAGGGTGACAAGTGATGGTATATAAATATATATATATATGTTGTTTTTTTTTGGCAATTTTATGTCCTAATGATATTTGCTTTCCTTGTCAATTTCCATAACCGAAAAAGGTAAGCTTCCATTACCAATTCTATCATGAATTTTAGGTACATCAATTTCACATATAGAACGTTTCATTAAAATTCACTTATAAGCCTTTTTGTTTAGACTTAAAACTGTTCATTACTAATTTTCAAAGCTTTCTATAATCCTTAAATAAGTTACTAAAGGCTGAACTAATTGTATTCTTGAAAATTGGTTTATTTAGTACAAACTATTAACTTAGATTCCAAATGAAGTCACCGTGCAGGTGAATTAAAACTAAAACGGTTCGCTCGGAAAGTGTCCTTATTGAGGCCGCCCGCAGTCCTAGCTCATTTTAGAGCACATTTTTGAAATCTGCAGTTCAAAATACATTTGTACGTCGATTTTGAGCTAAATCTATTTTTTGTCAAAAATCACAAAACATCCAAGGCTAACACCCCTTTGTTTTTTTCACCTTAAAATTTTTTCGTCTCCGATTCAGCTGAATACAAGTATACTTACTGATTTGGACCTCCTGAATTTCGGAATGGCCTCAGTTGGTCGCTAGCTACAACGGTTCGCTCGGAAAGTGTCCTTATTTAGGCTGCCCACAGTTGTAGCTCATTTTAGAGCACATTTTTTAATTCTGCAGTTCAAAATACATATGTACGTCGATTTTGAGCTAAATCTATTTTTTGTCGAAAATCACAAAACATCCGAGGCTATAACCCCTTTGTTTTTTTTGACCTTAAAATTTTTTCGTCTCCGATTCAGCTGAATACAGGTATGCTTAGTGATTTGGACCCCCTGAATTTCAGAATGGTTTCAGTTGGTCGCTAACTACAACGGTTCGCTCGGAAAGTGCACTAATTTAGTCCGCCCGCAGTCTTAGCCCATTTTAGAGCACATTTTTGAAATCTGCAGTTCAAAATACATCTGTACGTCGATTTTGAGCTAAATCTATATTCTGTCGAAAATCACAAAACCCCTTGTTCTTTTTTGACCTTAAAATTTTTTCGTCTCCGATTCAGCTGAATACAAGTATACTTACTGATTTGGACCTCCTGAATTTCGGAATGGCCTCAGTTGGTCGCTAGCTACAAATTAACAGTTATTAAGATAATTTAAAATGATGACTAAGCAAGGGCATCGATGCTGCTAGTGCTGCTTCAGATACACAGGACAAAGGTCCAGAGACTTGCATTGTCATAATGTTCTGATTTATGTTTCATAATTCGTATTATTTCACTTTGATGAATTTACTGTAAATTTGGGTTCTTCAATTTTATTAGGAAGTTTGATATTACAGGGTGTCAGAGATATAATATCTCATATTCGAATATCGTTGGTCTACCACTAGTTTTACCTAGCACAATGAAATATTTTACCTGTGGTACAATTATCATTCAAAAGCACAGTTGCGCTATAATCCGACTTTAGTAAACACTTATAATGCCTGGAACTATTAGTGAGAAGTTTTACTTAACCTGTATAAAGTACAGTTAGATATAAATGTCCTTTGGGAATAGTACATTAATATGCTACAATTCGTTTCTGTCTGTTTTTTTATCGTAAAATTTGAAATGTCTTTAGAATTTTATTATGGCGTTTATTCTGTACTGCAGTATGTATCCTCGCAATTTTAACTGGTTGTCTAAGTTATTTTGATTTTATTTCAGCAGTTTATCTTTTGATACCTTGAGAATAGCATTACCTGTAAAAACATTCATTGTGCTGTCTAATCTATTAATTACTTCTATTTCCAACTAGCGTTAGTAATGTAAAAATTTATACTTTAAATTTTGTTGATACTTAAGTAATTTTGAAAACGCAACTAACTCACTAGTGTTAGTTATACTTAACTTCAGACTACTCATATTTTGTTGACCATTTAAGTTGTCGTACTCCTCAAGTAATAAGGGGTAAATGTCATTATTAGAGCTCGCCATATATTCACTTAGGAAAACCCTAAATATACGTACAAATATGTGCTCTATTTTTAAAATGTGCACTAAAAATACGCTGTTATGCATTTTGATATACATATATGCACTTGCAAAACAACGAGAAAGTATATATTTACTTTACATTATTTATTGTAAAACCTACATTTMACAACATAAAAGTTAAAAATTAGTAAAAATACCATATATCATTGTTGTTTACAATCATAAGACGTTTATTAATCATTACATTTATTATTGTTAAAACAATATATTGCTAAGTATTTTTCTATGTTCTCTAAATTGAAACTTTGTGTTCTATCCGATAAGATTAATTTGTATGCGGAAATTGAAATTTATTTATTAAAGACGGTTCTAAACCTAAATTATCATCATCGCAGAAATTCCATGATTTGATAATATTGTTTATTTGAACAAGTTTTCCATAATGATGTAAAATTTTTCGTAGATCTTAGTATTCTTACCAAGATGTTGTTCTATTGTAGTAATTAATGCTATATGAACAAAATTTGTTTAAATATATGCCGAGTGGCGTTTCAATAATGGATTTTTGAAAACATCAACACATTTTTTTAGCGCATTACAACTCTACGCCGAAATTGCAGGTTACCATCTTTAACTTCCTCGAAATTATCTGTTAAAATGTAGGTCTCTGTACTTAAATGCCGAAGCAACCTACGCAGTAGTTCATAAAGGCACCGCTAGATGACCTTTTAACGATTTATGCAAAATTACCCCCGACATGCGACAATGTATTTATTTTTCTAGGTGCTTCGTTGCCTTTTAACTTAACTTTAAGACGGACATTGCTAGGTTTGACTTAATGTTCATTAATGTAGCGAAAAATAACAACTCCACCTTCAGCAATCATTTTCCTAACGGGAAACGATCCTTTTCAGGTTGAATCGTCGCAAAACCGCCCTCCTGAAATATGCGCTCGTATTTATAATTTAAACGGGTCCACTGTCCCGCGGCTTTCCCGACCGGTCCCCATTCTGCTCGAATTACGCATATTTCCGAGGAGATAATAGCGGATCGCTTAGCCCCGCCGCTGATAACGGCGACTCCGGCATAAGGAATATGAAGAATTAGGCTAAGCGTTCCCCAGATGCCTCTTTTAACCGCGGGCCCCCGAAGAGATACACTCGCTGAAATTTTTCAGAGACGTAAATACGTTCTTCGTTCTGCGTTTACCGAGAATTATGTTCGTTTCCCTAATAGAGTTTTCTCGTCGGACTTAATCATTTCAGCGCAGGGCGGTTTTGCAGGATGTTGGGGTGAACGTCAAATCTCCAACGGGTAATCTAATAAGGGGCAATTAAATGGCATAAAGTGCATGGAATCGCGTTATCTTAAGGGATGTATGAGGAGCTTGTTGGGGGTTGATAACGGGGGGTGATGAAGTGCTTGGAGGGGTGGCGCAAATAATGCTGTTACATTCAGTTCGTGGAATGTATGTCTGTATATTGTGCAATTAAGTTTTCGCTAATCTTAATGGGTTCAGTTGTGGTAAAATAACTTATACACAGATGATCGGTTGGAAGTATTTTCGCTATTTCCATTACAAGTCTAAAATTTAGTACGATGGTTATAATGTAACTGATAACTTGAGAGCGAAGTATATGCACATAAATTTTACTGAAATATGCAGTTTTATTAAGAAAGTGTATATACATGTAGGGTGTTCCACGGGGAACCGCCTCGATATCTATATCTATGGAAAACTTATTTTCAATGGAATATATTAATACATTTTTCCATTCTACGCAATATTCTAGGCATGTTTCATGTACAATGTCTTTCACATAAACGTTTTCGACATATTTACACTTTCGTGTTAAAAATGACGTTTGCCGGCCTAAACATAATTATCAATTTCTGCTATAAGGAACAGTTCATTATTTAATTTTGGCGGGATTATGTGTGTTGGAAAAGGTCAACTATATACCGCAAATGATGATATGGAGTGTCAAAATTATTTTTTTCGGCTAATTTTTTATAACTTTTTTGCATGTGTATCGAATACCTTCAAATATGGCACACATATTTGTCTTATATAATTTTGCATTTCTTGTCCACATTTAAACCAAATCCTTGAACTGCCCTTGACTTTCAAATTATCACCCKGAATTCTTTTATTTGTGATTAATTATAAATTTTAATATCACAGAAATTAAGATCCTTAAAACGCCTTTAAAAGAGGTTCTCTTGTTACATTGCGTTAGATAAAGCAGTTTTCAAGAAAAACCAGTTTAAAGATTTTACCCAGCTTAGCAAATACAATAAGACTTCTTCTCTTTTCCAGGATTTGCAAACTGTGCTCTGGCACCAAAAGGGTACCTGTAGTTTTGACAAATTTATTGCAAAAAATGTTTGTTTAAGTTCATTTACAATTTTAGTACAGTTGAACACAATTGATGTTTTGCAATAGCGTTTCAGAATTGTTTCCGTTCATGCCAATACACAGAATCGAGGTCAAAGCGGCATATATACATCAAAATTACTACGTAACGCTGATGAACGCCATCCAGCGCATTTGCAGATGAATCGCTCATCGCTCAGTATTTTTACTCGTTTATAAATGAACTCAGACGATAATAAATTATCCTGCATAATATATTCTTTTAGCTTACTTGGCACTCCTCTATATCAAAGCAAATTAATATAAAGAATCGAGTTTAATTAATAATTTAAAATTCTAGTGTCTAGTAGTACGAAGTAACACAACAATAAATTATATGAGGTAACCACAAATAGTTATAAAGGGAATCATATATTAAGACACTCAAAATATAATGAAGCCACCTGCAAACTACAAGATATAAACATAATCAAAGGTAGACAACAAAGATATTCTAATTCAATTCTAACAAAATTGGTTTAATCATCGACCTCATCGTTAGGAGTAAAGTTTTGAATAAATCTATGCTTATTGTCTCTCTTATTATTATTATTTTCTTATTATTTATAAAATGTGACACATAACCGTTCTTAAATTCTGTAGATAAAAGGTTCTTCTACAGAGTCTTTCGAATTTACCACACGTACAGCAAATTGGTCGGTTCAAAGAAAAAATCAAGCAGTGGTGTCTCTTGCATTCTAAGATGTATAATTAAAATTCCATAGTGTTAATGAATAGAAGTTTTGAATGTTTATAAATAATAGATAAGAAAGACATTAACGCAAGTAAATTATAAGTACACTCAAGGAGTCCCTTTTGATTTGATTAAAAATTCATCGCACCTTGCTCTTTGCATGAAAATTAAAATTTTGGCAAAAACCCATTGCCTGGAAGTTTGATTCTCGTAGATTTCGATTATATACAGCTTAATATACATGTTTGTAATATTTAGACTGCTACCCAAATATTGTCCATGCTGTATAATGATTTGCCTTCCAGATGAGGTACTATTGTATTAGAAGGCGAGTTTATGCTGACACGAGTTTGAACAGAATTTAAAAGTAAATAAACAAATCACCAGGGAAGCGAGGGGTCTTAGTAACAAAGTGCTAAGCTGATTAAATGTTAACCTACCTACGAGAAAGGAATTACTTACCTACTAGATTTATACGAACTACCTGATAAAAGAACACTACACAATAGCCTTCCAAATATCACCCAATTCGTAATTTCTTCAATCTCTCTTAAAATTATTAGTATTTCTAGAAATGTCTATAGCTTCTTTAATTAGACGTTGGTTATATTTTGCTCTACGCAATTGCTATAATCATTTCTCACTAGCGCTGATTTAAAATGATATATTTCTTTTTGTAAAGACCCTTCACCTGAGATTCTTTGTGCTCTAACAAATAACATCCTTATAAGACTGTTCTTTTGAGTGGGAGGGTGGTGAGATGTGGCATGTAAATATATGTCTGAGTTTGCTGATTTTCTATAAACATTGTGTCCTAATTGTCCCGTTTGGATATCCAAGAAAGGTAAACCACCAGTGCTTTCGAATACCGTAGTAAATTCTATGTCAGGATTTTACTGTTCAAATAATTTAGAAACCTACCTGACTCTTCTATACCGTGGGGCTAAAATAAAAAATGTATCACCTACATACCTATACCAAAATTTTTGCTTAAGAAATTAGCTACTATAGGAATTTGAGGTGAACTTATTGCACAACGTCTTATAATGTGCCAATTTAGTATGTACGACAAACATTACTTTTTCAGTTGTTTACTAAAAAAAGTACTGCAAAGATGATTTTCTCCTACCAGTTTTTAAATCTTTTTTATTTTCTTGAGTTCCAAACCCAATTTTATGTTATTTTCAATAGGCTCGCTCGGTTAACACTTTCTTAACGAGTTACGCAAATAGCTAATAGCTAATTCGGAGGGAATTATCAAATGGCGATTATTCGGTCTTATGCGCTAGCTAAATCTCCAACTTTATGCCTTTAATTTTGAAATAAGCTTTAAAATCTTTACAAACTGCTCTGGCGTTCCCATTAAGCACATATTTTTTCACTACCTACGTACTGACTGAATCAAATGTTAAGCTCCATCCGTTCGGTTTTGCTTGGGAAAAGATAATTAGGTAGAAAAGCTCCCGTACACCGGCACGGATTCAATGAACGAACTGACATCCTGTGGGTAGTAAGAATCGCATGCATTGTTGCTGAGCCTCATCTTTCCATAGAATCGTCTCTCGTGGGTAGGTAATCAGCTTACTTCAGGTTACAAATTTGAAAGGATGAGTTCTCTTACGAATTTTCCCGGTTCGGCGTCGCCAAGATGCTAATTTCCTACAGACATGAGTCTACAACGTAATAAAGCACTTAACTTTCGCGAACAATGGAGGACTTAGCGGGGCATTAGTTCTTGCAAGGCGAACAAACTGAAATTTCTATGCGTTTGCATTGGAGTCGCGACAAACAGCCTTGGGAGATTCATTAGTCACTCCTATTCGCCCTAAATTTGATGCCAGCGTAAGAACTTGATAGCATGTTAGAGCGTCATTTGTTTATTTTATAGACGACAGAGAAGCAACCAAAGATACACTTCCATCAATTCAATGAATTTATGGTGCAGTGTACCAGTATTTGCGACTATAGGCAAACGTACAAGGTTTCTATAAATGCTTCATGCAACTCGGGCGGCGTTGATTTCTGAATTCTTTGTGCCGCTTTTTTGTAACTGCTGCGAAGCTACAATATGCACGGCGATAGTAGTTGAAGGTTGCAAGTCAATGTCACACCACAGCTCCGAAATGTTTTCTGCAACCTTAAAGTTAATTATCCCACAACACACTACATTCAAAAATCGACAAATGATAAATATACGTCACTTTCCTGAGAGGCGGCAAATTGATTTAATCGATAATTTCCATAAGCACCCTGGATGCACGAATCTTTTATAGAAACCCTGTACAATAAAGGTTTAAGAGCAGTACCTAATTTCACAATTAATTTTACCCTAGAAATTACTATTAATTACGTTAAAAACTTATAAAGCTTTCTTAGGTACAAAATGACATGATTTATACAACTTTTAAGTATTCCAATGATATTCCTATCTACCAGTAACAGCAACACCTAAACCAAGCACAGCTTGATATTTCAAAGTTAAAGATAGAAAAATACAAAATTTATATACCTAAACACAAAAAAGTAAGTGTAATATTATATTGTAGTAGTAATACGCTGTTAACTGATTAAGTGGTTATCACATAGGTTGCCCTTAGTTTGTTTTGGTTACCATTACCAGATAATAATATTGAATTCACAGACGAATATATATAAAAGCAAGTACTATTCGTTTCCGCTAAACTTAAATATTAAAGAGTAAATTAAATGTTCCAACTCATCAGCATTTCGAGTTATACACTTTTCAATCCTTTTTGATAGGCCGTGATCCAAAGCATTAAATGCTTCTCTTACTTTGTCCACTAAATCGTTTTTAGTGATCACAGGGTTCTATACACTTGATCTTTTACATAACCCCAAACAAAATAATTAGAGGGTGTTAAATCCGGAGGTCGTGGTAGAAACCTATATGTACTATTGTGTGCAATGGTGCAATCACCAAACATTTTTTCCACGAGTTCTTCAACAGCTCGATTGGCACGTGCTGGTGAACCTTCCCTCTGATATCAGGCATTATTGGCTTGAACTGCAGAAAGTCAACGCAAGCTCGAATTTATAACGTTTCTTAAAGAAAAATTATTTTGCACTGTCAAGAGTGTCGTTCTAAAAATGCACTCCCAAGTATCCTATTACTTTTAATTGGAGAAAATACATTAAAACTTAAAAGTTTAGTTGTCCGATAGCGTGAGGATTACTATCGAACCAACAATGATTATTGCGCCTGCTGGATATACCAATAATTTGCAAACTTTGCTTCGTGTGTCCATATGACAGTGATTTGAACAAAAACCACTAGCAAAATGCGGTTTCGTTTTCAAAATCTGTTTCTCTTAAGTTTTGAACTGATTATAGCTTGTAATCATGGTATTTGTTTCTGCGAATGCTGGTTTTGGACACACTTAAATCTCTTTCTGCATCTTGCAAGGACTTAGATGGATGTCCATGGAAGTATGATATTTTGATCTGCATCGCCTGCCACGGGTTTAGTTCTTGTTGGTTTTGGTGGAAACGATCCAAAATTAATGCAATTCTACAGTAATCTTTCTTATAACATCTCCAGTATCCAGTTGGTCTTGGGGGATTTGTGTTGCAAGCAAGTAGTTTTCATGGCAAATTGAAGTTTTCAAACCGCATGTCTCTAGGTTGTTTAGTTTTAAAGWTAATAATTTATTCCAAGCACGCTCCAAATGTCAAAATGTAGCATATTCGTCTGCAATGTAGTATAACTTTTTTTATCGAATGAATGGTTGATATTCATTTTATAGATTTGATGAATATGAATCTGATACAATTTTTATATTCTTTTCAGCTACAACCTTTGGGTTGTGCTTTCTATACCACAAACTGTATAGAAACCGCGTCGATATATTTTTGTTAACATTAAACAGTCATATTACTACGGTAGCATGGTAATAAAGTAATATTTGGAGCATGCACCTACAATCAGTATCATTTTAGGTGCTCGTTACAAAAATTGCAGTATAATTACGCGTATAGAATAACACAACCGCTTTTTTTTTCGAATCAAATATAAGAGTTTGAAATTTATTGATGTAATCAAGTAAAGTCCCTAGATGAGCATATGCAAAATTGTGAAGGGAGTGATGCTTAATAACCTAGAGCTTTTAATTTAATTCCCTTCATCCCCGCCTCGGTCACAACAAAGCATTACCCCTCATCGCAGCGTGTTTTTGTTTTTCGCCGAGTAACCGGAGGCCAGCCAATCAATACCGAGGAAATGCTGACTCCGAACTTCCCTGAAACAAACTTCGCAAAAAAGATTTCCTAATTAATAACCCGGCGAGCCGGCTCCTTAATAAAATTTTTCGTCCGATAACTCAGCTAATCAAAATTCCGCGCTGAATTCTCGAGAGCCTTTTCTTTCAGGACGCGGCAGCATCAAGAGGCGAAACTTGAAAATCACTAACGCAACATGTTAATTAGTGTAAAAACTTGCCCGGGCATCTCGAAAAATTTAATTAGACGCTCGCTGCTTTCTGGAAATTCAAATTTCCTTTCCTCACACGGTCTCCTAGCGAATGATTTACCGTCTGGCCTATTCAGGAGGAACAAGCCAAAACGGTCCTGCAGCGGCAGCTTTATATATCGCGCCAGGCCGGCGAGATAAAAACGCTATTAAACCACATATGCCACGGCGAAGGTAATTTATGGCCGCAAATCCATTATTTTAGGGCGAACTGATTTTATAAAGCTGTGTTAGCACTTAAAATTTAATCACCTGTAGTGAATACTTCAGTGGGGGTATGAATACGGCGGTTCCGGTGGATTTATTGGCCGCTTGATTCACCACCGCGCTCTCATTTAGTGGAGCTCGGGCTTTAGTGGACAAAAGAAAGGTTGGCTGGTCAACCGGAYCTCCGGGAAAGCTCTAAATTGGTTATTAACTTGTCATACTTAACAATTTGGAGGGTCACGCGGCCAGCTTAATAGGCTTCTATACTTGCTCATTTAAATCTGTTCTTAGTTGAATAAATCAAAAAATGTAAAACAAAACCAACCTAGAAAGTGCCTACACAGACTGTTGTAACTTTCGGAAGGCAAACTTAACGTATGCTATGTTTAGCAGTATTTCTCAATCCATAAGATGCGTGTGCGTATTTTTGTACTGAAACATATAGTTTCTTTGACTTGTGTCATCGTCATATTCGGTTAAACATAAAAACAAATATCCTCCTTGGTTTAATGGCAGTATTGTCAAAGATATTCTAGAAAAAATTAATTTTAGTACAAACACTGTTAGTAGAATTACCACTGTCCTTACAAACTTTATATCATTGTGCAATTTTAATCAAAATAATAATGTCCCCAATATGTATATTAAAATTCTCGATCTAGTTTTTTCTAATACAGCCCACGGTATTTTAGAAATTGCACTTGCTCCACTAGTTACCTACACACGATTTGCAACATCCSGTTTTGGACATATGTAAATATAAATTCCTTATCAACGTCAAATCTTCGCAAACTGTGTACAAACAAAACAACTTAAAAAAAGCAAATTTTCCGCTTCTTTACGATAATCTTTTTACAACAGATTAGTCACCATTATTTGATATTACAGACATCAATTCAGCATGTGCCAAATTTTACGATATACTCGATGGTGTGTTTGAATTGTGTGTTCTTAAGCGTTCTTCTTATCATCGTCGTCAATACCCGCCATGGTTTGATTTTGTAATTATCAAATGTATTCGTTTCAAACACAAAATGTTTAGAAAATATAAGAAGTATAAAACAAGCTTTTATATCAATTTTTTCAAACAGTGTCGTAGTAGAAGCAAATCTTCAGTTTATGCAGCATAAAAGAATTACCTATTTTTTTTATTAAACGGGACATTATAGTTTTATGGATTTTGGGCAAACCTTACAATTTAGATACCTTGCAATTGGAAACAGTTAAAAAAGGCTTTTGATAAGATAGTTTTTGGATTTTTCCTCATCGAGTAATTCTCCAACTTCAGTCTCATAATCTTCTATCTAAAATCGTTGTGGCTGGACCTTTTTTGCTCTAGTATCTATGACGGACTTATCAGTATTCAAATCCTTAAGAGACGTCATTTTTTCAGATGTCATATTAGGTTTGGGCGTACATGCATTTCTAATGCCATGGCATACATCCCATCCTAATCATATTCGCTTGATCTTTCAGAAGCAGAAGATTTCACTTTTGGAACTGCGTTACTGCAAGGTACATCCCCTTCGCTAAAATATTTACAGCAGCATCTGAGGCTCCTTTTTTGACAGGTTTATCACTGCGTTGTTGTTAGTTTTAATTATGTGGTATAATTTGAACTTATTGTATTTAYTGGTATCGAATTTCTCAAATTTGAATAAATTTTATTCCTTGGCCTTGTTAAAGTGCTGCTAGTATACATTTTGTGTAAACCTTATCAAGTCTTCAGAATCTTGATAAAGAAGGTTATAGGACAGACATTGCAATGTTATAAATTAATAATAATTGACTAAATTCCTTTTTTATCATAAGTTAGACTTGGTTTTCAAAGATTCATAATTTTGTTGAAAATAAGCTTTTGGATGCCAAACTTCGACAGATTATTTACAAAACATCATGATCATTACCATGGCAACCAATTAAAATTTGTTTACTGGAAAGTATGCAGGCCCAGTTATCGATATGCCACGTGCAAATCTTGTTGGCAGTAGCTCGCCTAACCTTCGGGCAGTAAGCCCGACAAATAAAAATGGCCTCCGCAGTAACGAACGCGGCGTGGAACAAACGGCGCGCTTTCAAAGGAAATGTATATGAAAATCCCGGGCGTACGTGCTGAAAGGAGCCGGTCGCTTATTAAGAATTCATCCTCTATTTTCATTCTAACTAGGAGTAAATCGCGAAAATCCAGGCGCAGTCGGGGATGATTCTCTCCGGGGCTTAATGACTTCGTCTCAAGTAACTACATTATGTCGGAATTATTAAAACCGTTGCAGTCCTTATTCGAGCAAGTCAGACGCGGCAATTTAAGGATACGTTGGTATTATTAGAGAGAGGGGCATGGCGTTATAATGGGACTCCGCCAGCGCGGAACGTCGGTGAACTTTTGTTTTCTCCAGTTATACGATTTTCGTTTTGGTCGCACCTCAAATTTATAAAAACTCGTCTTTTATAACTATATTCTTTAGAGCGTTTATAGTATATAAAGTATACTAGAATATTATACAGAGCTATGGGATTAACGGGCCAATACAAGTTACTGACCAGGAATCGAACCCAGGACCCTTTGATTACTATTCAGTTGTGCTAACCACAAAAGCCCCGTTCAAATTCGAGCCCAAAGCAGCCCCAAAGTCAACCATATGAAAAGCTGATGAAAACTATGTGGCAATCAGTATTTTAAGGCTTCAACCAGAATATGCCGCGGTGCCGGCGGCCAGATTCTGCGACCAACAACTAATTACACCAGTAAGATATTATATGTAATAAAAATTAATTATTGCCTTATTGAGAGTACAATGATGTAGCTCCTGTACCCGCTGCAATGTTCTTTGTGTGGTAATTGCTGGAAATTACGCATGCCATCTTGCCTTGGAATACTTAGTCTTTGATTGTGTGTACAGGATGTCTCCACATTGGAGATGCAAATAGCCTTTAGGAAAGTGCGTAATTTAAAGAAAAGCTTGCTGGTGTTTTTGTCTCACCAGTGGTCATGCATACGCTCGCGAAGAAATGCTTAAGGATAGGCTTAACCGCAAATACAAGGAGGAAAATGAACGCTTGACAAAGATGTTGCAATTGTGATAATTTCCCATTTAGTTCGGATCTAATGATGTATTTTCTAACATGCTTACTGTAGTTGGAGCTGGTAAGCCACAAAAGGGCCTTAAAAATTAGCCATGTTTATCTATATCAATAAAATTCCACACATCCAAACGAAAGAAAAAGGTATGAAAAAGAAAGATATTCATATAAGTATCGTGTTGAAGCTACGTTCGACACAAAGTAACTGTTTCACTACATCATGTAGAATACTGGAGTTCTGTTTATCATGTTTGCTTAATTTTAAAAACCTTAAGTGAATATATCAATACTACCTTACATTTACATTATCAAATACCCTTTTGCCGATTTTAACTACGATGTGTTTTCAATCGCGTCAATATTTGCTCCCGCCCTCGTCATCGCCGCTCTAATTCGAGGACCTCTGTTACAGTCGCGCTTCAGGTGGCCATTGGCGTGAAAATAAACAAGCTTCAAGTGCCGGCCGTGATAGAACATGGTGCTCCCGTGGTACTTGACTGCGACTTCACGCTGGAAGAAAAAGAGGACGACTTGGTCCTCAAGTGGTACTTCAATAACAAGAATCAGACGCTGGTGTACCAATGGATACCCGGTAAGTGACAGATATATCGGAAAATTGCAGTGTTATATTTTGATTGCAAGTTTTGCTTGTCGTCTGGGGCTGTTTCTGCAAATCAATGCGATTATCTACTACCATGAAATGGTAAATACTTTTATTGTACCTAGTGCACAATTAAAAGAAAATCCAAATCAATTAAGATACCAGCGTTTAACTTTGAACTATGAAAGCACATACATGTCGTAAATGAAACAATACATTACAAATATACATAAGATTAAGACGTATTGGTGTCAAGAAAGAGGAACAGCAAAACAGAGTTTAATGTGTCCAGAAAATTGCAAATGCAAATAGGTTTGTTGACATAAACTTTCTGCTTTTAACTTCCCAGTTAACAGATTAGTTAATTTTCCATTATCAAAAACTAACTTTGAAKAAGAACTCAAGTATATGAAGAATATTGCAGTTCATAATAGGTACTCTTGTAAAATAGTAGAAAATTTACCACGAAAGACAGAGCACATAAAACAGATTGTAGATATAACCACTTTTTCTTTACCAACTACTATGAAATATAAACTTATAAAAATTCCCTTTAAAATTGGACTTACCAAAGGATTAGAACGCACACTAAAACCTTTTCGTTTAAAACTGGCTTTTACTGCCAATAATATACTATCAAAAATATTTTAGGAAATCCGAAGTATACATAGTTCGGCAATTCATATTTTTGTAATGTCTACGTGATGAACATATGAAAAATGTTAACCTGTTAGCGAACCTGGCCTTATCTAATAAAGTCCTTTTTAATCTTCTACATATTACCAGCACGTCCTTTTCGCAGAGATGTATCCTTGTGTTTCTAAAATCTGTTTTACTTGGCCTATAAATGACAAGTAACACTTAAATGTAAATTCGTTAAGTTGGTATCACCATTTTGCACAATTTTGTTGAAAACCCAGCTTAATAACCTTTTCATCTAGCTCTCTCAAATCTAAGGCTCTATCCTCAAGCCTGATAATCTAAGGCTCCACCAATTCTGCAAATCACTCTCAAAAGCTAGCCCCAGATAACCCTAAGATGGCTCCGCACCTTTTCTTTAATGGTATTCGGGAAAATCTACCTGAAACCTAGTTTCCCCGGTTTTGGATAATAAATCTCTAAACTACCCCGCGGAGCTTTTTCGAGCTACCTTCAATACTCATAAAGCTAGTTTTGAGAAATGCGGAGCTAGGTTTTTAAGTTGACTAGATAAAGCGGCGGAACTACCTATAAGACAAATTATCCTAATATTACAAAAATGGAAATGGGGTTAATCCTAGGAATAGCGAAGTTAACTAGAGAAAGCTCTAAGGAATTCATAAATAGGTTGAACCGGTTGAGCTTCCGGGCTGTTGTATCGTGGTCCTCGCTGATTAGCCGCAGACGTTTCGCCACATGTAACTGGTGGCATATTCAGTGCCGTTATGCTGCTGACTGGAAAGTCCGATTACAAGAGCGGATATTTATCCCTTGGTTGATGGGCGGTCCGCTTCTGTTAAGAAACACGTTCTGGCTGGATGCTTTAGGCTTGTTTCATCCTGTTTGTTGATTAAAACTGGTTTTCACTTGCGACTGATGTGATGCCCGTCCTCTCTGTTGAAGTTATCTTGATGTCGTAATATTTTCGAAATTTCTGTGCGGACCAAGCTGCAGAAACCATTAGCATTTTCCAGAATGGTGGTATCATCAAAACTATTGATGTGTCTTTTTGTTTGGACGTGGTCTGCCAATACCGACATCACAGGTTGTTTCAAACGCAAATATCTCTCGTATTATGTCTTTCTATGTTGATGGAACGTATGGAATCCTATAAACAAGTCAAAGCTTAGCCCACTCTGTAGGTTATTTCTTCAAATTACCGAGCACTTCCTGAAAATAGAACTAGTTCTAAGTGGAATGGCACGCACTTAAAATTGTATACCTAATACTTCCTGTAGCTTCCAGGAAAAAACCGCAAGACCTGGGAATACTAAAGGGAAGGCTGAACCTGGAATACGTGGCCAGCGTCGACGCCAACAGCAGGCATCGTGCATTGCACATCATAAAACCTGGCCCGGACCTCTCTGGCGACTATACCTGTTCAGTTTCAACGATGCAGAGCGAGGACATCCGGACCAAAAGCATGCTGGTGTTCGGTGAGTCAAAATCAAAGTTTGTTTATTATATAAACGAGGAATTTAAATTTAAAGCGTCGTTAATTGTATAATTAAATCAGGTTTTGGAGGACAGCTGCGCTTTTTGTAAACAAATGCTCATTTGCATTCTTCGTGTTGTTGTAATTGCAATTTCAGTTGCGTTGCATCCATTATTTATATACTGGCGGAGTTAAACTATTCACGTTTTGTTTGGCCTGAATTAACTGATTTGTAAACATCATTAGAGCCGTTAAAATCGCTATCGGTGTGCGGGCATTGTTTACTTGACTCTAATTCGAGGATATGGCTTTTGGAGTACATAGTTATTTCAATTGTTCTCTTTATGGCACTTGTTCAGAATGCATTTATTTAATCGAGCTCCGTATAAAATTAATTAACGACGTAGTTGGATGCGCCGTATAGCTATTAAAGCACTCAAAAAAATATTACGTATCACTATAACTAGGAGAAATATGGTATAAGCTGTGCCAGCCTGCTGCCTGCTACAGTGAGATTCCTTTTGCTAACGTCGTATCAACTGATTGAAGGATATATACTCAAATAAATCAAATTAACCTAAAGTAAAATTTATTAATTAATTTTGAAACGTTTACAACAGGTAATTTGTCACATTATTAAGGGCCGCATAGGTAGATCTGTATGAATGAAGTTAGAAAAGGCTCTATTTCATACTCTTTCCCAGTATAGTGTATAGTGTTTACATCTTTTAAATAATGTATTTAAACGCTTATTTCATTCATTAACTTTAGATGCTATTCTGCCAAAATATGTCATTCTTTTACCTATCCCTTTATCCTTGTGTAATTCAGTTAAGAATTTAGATGAATCCTAAAATATGCTATCTATTTTCATACAGAACATGAATTTTATTACAATAATTTTTTTAACACTTTGTTTGTATCATTTATATACAGTATAAATAGCAATGGTGTCGATGGTGGTATCCCATTATGAATAACCCCCACTACTCTTAAAACAGATTATTAACCTTAGCTCTTTATATTGTATCTCGATGACTCCTATAGCTGTATCATTTTGGTGAAAATCCACTCCAAACAAAACATTAAAAGCAATCACTTTCAATATTTCTGATTGAACTGTATATAAACTATAAAGCTTTTGCATTTGGCGAGCTCTACAACAGATTAGAACTCATGACACTATATATTAGTGATAACCTTACCATATGCATTCCATTTGTTTGCTGTTCTGTTCCTCATAAAAGGACGTATAAAGGTTGTCTCTAATAATATGAATTGTTTAAGTACTGTGGGTATACACATTTATTAAGACAACGTTATTCTCGCAAAACCCCCTAACACGAAAACTCTGTTAACTTGCAACATTCTTCCACGCTGTAATATGAACTCTAGTTAATTTTCAAGAAATAATTATCATAAGTATTCAATACTATCGTCTTTGGTATGTTAGTAATTCTTTACTGCTCTCAGGCTCGCCATGAAGATCGTTTTCAAAATGATTTGAAGCATTTTTCAAATTAAAGTTTGTCTGTGGCCTTCCTTGACCAAGCAGTCATTTTTGTGTATTTTGAATGGTTCTTTAAGATAGTTAGATCAGAATATCTAAAATCCGTCTGTATAAAAAGTTATGACAAAAGCAAAAGGAGTGTTCTAGGTTAATTGATGTGTAATGTAAGCTACAATCTTTAAGTTAAGGTTCTTTATGTACCCTATAAACATATCATTATGTGCCGAGTATAACAAAATATTCAAAATCGTTTACCCAAAAAATAAAAAAAAGTTGTTGGCTTTATGATCCATTGACACCCCGTGTCTAGAAGACCAAGCATTTAGGGGTGTCTCTTTAGATGTTAATAAGTTGCCACCACTATTAACTAATAGGGTTGCTGACGACCGGATAATTATGAGCATCTCGCAACTTGAGGCAGATTGCAATTTGAGATTGAATTTTCCTAATCGTACAAGTTAACAGATGCATTTTCCTCATCGGTAATTGATAAAAAAGCTGCGGTCCTTCATTTTTGGGGGTCTAAAGGATGCGTACTTTCTGTAAAATTTCAAAATATTCATGGGAAGTTGAGAATTATGCGCAACAGTAAAATTTAGTTGAATCTTTGCCTTCGTTTTTTACCAATTACCAATAGAATAGTTAATAGGTCTTCAGTGTTATCCACTGTCATCTTTTTGAACTCGTCTCGGCGACAAGCAAGACTTCTAAAGTGAAAACAACCTGTGAGCAAAACGTGGGAGTTAAAAACAAATATGTACTTGAAAATAAAAGGTGATTTGAACTGACCTTCATCAGTAGATGCTTTTCGTCGGAGGCTTCAGTCAAAAATCTGTACAAACCTTCTTTTGTAAGAGCTACATCCATAACCCTTAGGCTTCAGAAAGAAGCTTGTGATATTTGCTGATATCACAGTTCTCTTTTACTCGTATATTGAAAGGGGCTTTCAACAATGAATACATAAACCATAGAGTAGAAGATTTCTTTGTTTTAGATTGTTCATAAAAATACGTCAGAAACATATTCTCGGCGTAGATGGCTGTAGTGATCTTCTTTCCTCGGGGCGACTACAAGAACTGACTATCATATCGTTCTCGCGTCTTCTCTGGTAACAAATCTAGTGTTGCTGCTCTTGCCTCTTCTATTTCTGATGGAAAACCAGATTCCTTCACGGAATTTTTTACCCGGCTGAGAATTTTATGCGAATTGTAAAAAACAATTTATTCTCCTAGTTACGCTGCGTGACTACCGAAACAGATGCCCAGCTGAATATTTTGGAAATTAAATAAATAAATATAAAATATCTACAATGCTTGCGGAAATCGAGCACTTTCGACCCTTATTGTTATACAATATACTATTTTTTATATGAAGGGATATTAGTTTAGTTTTAGGTGCACCTTTAGATCTTTTGTGATAAAAGGAACTTAACAGCGTGCTATTTGTTAGCGACGAAGATTCAATAAAGAAAGGGTCTTTAGATTTTAAGGTCTGTAAAATCCCGGCCAATCTTTACTCGCTCTACAGTGATAAAATTAACTTGCATGATCTAAGAACATTACCTACGAAGGTTGTAAATTACAGTCCATGCTGAATACTTCCGGCTACGTGCAATTAGAGGTATCCCCGCAATCGGACATAATTGCCATAATACAATCCTGGTTAAACTAAGAACCCCATCTTCTGCAATAGTATGCAAAGGCGATTCAACACAAAACAATGCTGATATTCAACAGGGCTACCATACTGAATGGTAATCTAATTGTCCCTGATCGGGTACACAACTGTAGCTGTCGTTTACTCTACCATTTAGTAGCGGGAGCGTAATCTAGTCGGTCCAGGTTCAGCGAGGCGGTAACAGGTCCAATCGTTCGCAAAATCTCGAAACGCGATAAAGAGATTAGTCGCTGAAGCGGCCAAGTCTCGTACCTTCGCTCGTTCAGCAGCCTACTTCGTCAGTCTTGCAGCTAGAGGAGCGTATTACATTTAGATGATCGCATTTGTTGACAAACACCTCTATTCTATAAGCAAAATGTTAAACAGCTGTTTACTACGTTATATCATTGTATATTAAAATTGTGTATGTAGTAAACAAGTGTTTAACTGCTTAAAAATGGAGTAATATAGAGTAAAAGTTGAAACCATACAAAGGTTTATTCAATAATACTACTACGCGTCGATGACCTATATTGTGGCACTTCACATCATTTGCAGTGATGGGCATTTACGCGTAAATTATAATTTTTTACATTACCCGTGTAGAAAATGTAGATAAAGCATTTTGGCGTAGATTTTGAGTAGAAAATATGAGACGAGTATGTTATGGCTATTGTATATTAAGTGTATTGTGCAAATTATTTTGTTCCAATTTCCCTGTTTTATGGGTCAATTCTTAAAAATTTTCAAAGCACTGCAGTTTTTTAATATTTTTATTACAAATTTGCGTAATTTATTTTAGTAAGTCATCAGAATACCCAAACTGTTTTCTTACTTCTTTTCTTCTACCAGTATGTTAGGTAGCATATGAAATAGCCCGTCTTTTTCCGATAATAAGATAAGATAATAAAATCTTAGTTTACAGTCATTTAAGAACCCATTGACCGATTGAGGGCTCCAAAGCACGCTTTTGCCTTCTGGCCCTAACAACTGTATGCCGAAACAAGTTATTGTTGTTTAACGTGTGTCTTGTTATTTTAATTACTACGAAGTAGCATTTTATATAGTTAGGAAGCAACAAAAATAATAATATACAAAATAATACTGTCATTTGAGGCATTTTGAGCTGTTAAAAGTACTAAATATTACTAGTTTGCTGTTTATTTATCTACATAATGTTATTTTCTACAGTATACTTTTAAAGTAGAATATTACATAGTTTACGCGTAGATAATGGCGTAATCTACATGGAGTATTCTACGCGCCCATCACTGTTGTTGGTTTTAACAGGTTTTTATTTTTATTTACTTATATGTATGTAGGCGTAGGAACGCAATTTCTGTCCAATGCAGCATCTGATGTAAGATTTGCAGTACTCGAGATTATTTAAAATATTATAATTTATAAAGAGTTTAATAAACATAACACATAATAAAATAAATTTGGTTTTGCCGCTATCGGTAACAAATATTCACTAAAGTCTATTTTATTTAAAACAACTGTTTTCAAGGTAACTTGATTAATTATGCAAGTACTCAGTAAACATATTTACAATAGTGATTAAAATTAATAAACAGAAATACTTTTATCTTCCAATATTAAAACAGGAACATTACATTTAGTATCACTGTATAATTGTCTTATTAAGTTTTAACACTTATTCCTATAGAGTTCGGCAAATATGCACTTCAAAACCCAAAATATACATGCAAATATGTACTTAAAATTGCCAAAATGTGCACTAAAAACATGCTCTTATGCATTTTGATATACATATATGCACTTTTTTACTTTGCACTATTTGTTGTAAAAGCTACATTATACAACTTTATAAAAATTAAAATTAATAAATATACAATGTATCATTATTGTTTACAATCATAAGAAACTTATTAATTATTACACTTATTATTGTTGAAACAATTTATTACTAAGCGTGAAGATTAATTTGTAGGCGGAAAAGGTGCGTTCCACTTCGCAAGATGTCAATGGAGCAAATTGAAGTTCATTTATTAAAAAGGTGATTCTAAACCTTAATAGCACCTTTGAAAACCTCAACACATTTTTTTATTATTTTTTATTTAATTAGAACTCTGTACGTCGGAATTGCAGATTACATCTTTAATTCTTTAAAAATTATCTGTTAAAAAATCTACCCAGTTTAACCACGTTCCTCACCGTGTAAGCACAGGCTCTGATGGTTTAAAAATCACTTTTTTCGTATCTTAAATAAAAGTATTTACAATTGGAAATTCTTATATAAGGCTTGTGCCAAAGAAGTTGCATGTTTTATTAAGTTTGGAAAGATATTTTTGATTTTTTTTTGCTCGTACCATGTTGACGCAGCATTCCTTAACATAAACAAAAAAAATTCTGTTAGTACGCATTCTGGTAAAAAAAGTTTTGTAAGGGATTGATTAACGAACCCACATAAACTTAAATCATTGGTTTTTGCAACTGTATAACAGCAACTAAATATCAGTTGTTTTCACTACCGTTTAAAGTTCTTATAATCAAGTTTGCAATATACCGTTCTTTAAAATCCGCCGTTTCGTCTACAAATATATCTATATAGGATTATTTCCAATAGCAGCTTTAATCGCTTTAACAATAGATGAATAGCTGCAGTCTACATATTTTCTTCTTATAGTCGTTACAGGGGATGTATTTGCAAAGAAAAGCCGAACACACAGATAACATTTCGAATTTTGCTAAAAACATGCACTTTTAATAAATGCATACGCATTTTAGGTTATTTTCAAAATGTGCATGTATGCACTTTACATGCGTTTTGCATATTTCTAGAGCTCTACTTATGACATATCGTAAGGTGACATTTGCCATCAAGCTACATGTATATGATTGGTCATTTAATCTCTTGCATGAAAAAAAATTAATAACTATCAGAAAACTGTAGAATTACAAAATACATTAATTTMAATGTATTGACACCCTTATACATCTTTGATCTCGTCGTGAGCAGCAGTGAATGTTCTCAAAAGACAGCTCATGGACGTAACATTTGAGGAAAATAGGACTGAAAAGCACACAAGAAATGTCACACACAACTGGCAAATCCAGTAGCTTTCACGCATTCTCTCATTCACCCTACTTTTGCTTCCAAAAAAACCCTTATACCTAACCTTTTTTAGAAAAAAAAATAACATGACAAATTTTGTATCTAAGATCAGAAGTGTATTAAATGCCAGAAAAGATAGGGCTACTGATAGAATTCAACGAAGACAAAGCAATCATTTATTAAAGCATTTATGTGTTCAGAGAAGTAAATATTAGAAAAGGTTTTTTTATTTCATTTCAGTTGTTATTTTGAGCTCTCTGTTTCTCAAAGAATAAGTTGTTGATGATGATGATCATTTATTTGAGGACGGTCCCCAACTGTTTTTCTGTTTTAAACAATTCAAAGGAAGCGAGAAATTTTGTAATTGCTAACGAAGGTTATAAATTATTATATTGATTTATTTAGTTTGTAATACCTGTTCGAATTAATTTATGGCTACCAAAAACCGTCCCGGCAGTCTGTAATAAACGTTTACGTACAGTACAGCGACTAATAGTCCTTTTAGTCTTAAACTCGGACGAGGCCCATTATAAAATTTGGTAGGTAGAATCTACACACGTCTATCTATATTTTGAGCTGTTTTGGAAGAATATCAAATGMTCCATATTTTTTTAAATTTGAAATGAAGGACTCATTTAAAATTTTCCCAATGAAGAAAAATTATAATTTAAATTTGAGTCAATAACCAGAAACTGCAGTAAATTTCTTATGAAAATAACAATCAAATTTATTTATTCTGAGTATTCTTGATCTAAGAAGTTGTGTTTTAACTACACCGCAGGTATTTCAATTGCCACCACATCCTCACGAGCTGGTTGCTAGCAAAGCACTCATCATACGAAAAAATACTATGTGTTGCAAAAACAGCGTATTCAAATAAAAGTGGATCCAAAAATTCAAAAAACTTTTGGAGGGAATCCGATATGGTCCATTTTTGTTGTTATCTCACAGCTTGAGTACATTATTGCTTGTGTCTAAAAACGTAGCTCCGTTTATAACCACAAAAGAACTCGATGACTTAATGAACAGTTGAATAAACCGGTACTGAACCCTAGAACTTTCTGGGCTAACTAGACGTCAATAATCTCTCGAGCAGCTGAATATATCAAGTCACGTATAAGAGTGCAACGCCGGACGTCTCCATCTTACGCGGGATTAAATTTGTCCCCGGTTTTATGAAGATGAAGAAAGTTTTTATGGCCCCCGAAATAAATAAGTCGCGGCGTGACGGATAGAGCCCGAAAGGATCTATCTGCGAGGTTATTTTTCGGAGAGACGTGATATCCTTCTAATTACGACGAAATATGATGGATGACTCCCCACTATAATGGCAAAAGTAAAAGCAAAAATGTTGCCGGGGTTATATAGAAATAAATGACTCCGGGTCGTGTAGATGGTCGTGTCAAACAGCATTAGGGAATTACATTTCCATTGTACTCCTTCGGCTGCGTCGCTCTCGCTGGCGCGTTCCCGTCGAGTGTGACGCTGTCATCGGCCCCAGTAACTAATTATTGGATTTGTTTCAGATCCATTAATTAAAATAAAATTTCCATTTTCCATAGACCCGTCTTGAGCGGCGCGCTGATGAGCATAAAATTAAACTGTCAGCGTGCCGTGATGAATTCAGCGGCCTGCACTCGGCTGCAGGCTGAAAAACCCTATTAAGTTTTAGATATTTCATGCACATCTTAAGAGGATTCGCGCTTTTCTTGCAGATATGAAAATGTGACGGGCTTGAAGAGATCCCACTCGTCCAATTGTTGAAATAACGATCTTACTCCTTATTTGAAACCTTAGTCTTTTGGCAATGTTTACTTCTACAATAAATCTCCCCGAKGTCTATCAAATCCACTATATTTAATGAATAGGCATAGCGCTTTCAGCTATAATTAGCCATCACCAGTGCCTCATAATGTAAAAAAGGAATATAAAAGAATTTATAAAACTGGCATTGTCAAAATCGAAACATTCAATCTTGGCTTCAAACAAAAATGTAGCCTGCATGCCAAAAGCACAAACATGAAATCAAATAGAGAATTTAGAATGGGACAACTGAAATTACAAAAATCATTCAAAATTGTAAAATTGCCGTTATCTATAGTTTTGTATATTTCAAGAATTTCTAGAAAATTGAATTTTGAGGATTTATTACAAACATGTAAATAATTTAAATTATTTAAAGAGGCAGTGTGTTTAAATGATAATAAATGATTTGCTAACCAAAAATTTGTTTTAACTATATCTGTATTTTTATATTTTTCATATTGTTTCAAGTGTTCATTGCGTCTAATTGATAAAGATCTTCCCGTTTGACCAATACAAACAGAATTACAAGAAAAACTATAAATTCCGGAATGATTCAAAACTGGAATTTTGTGTTTATTGCGAACAAAACGGGAAATCACACTGCCTACCGTAGAAAAACCAACACTTATTCCATGAGAGGAAAACAGTGAGACTGCACCAACAAACCTAAGGGGATACCAAATTTTGGCTCCTTCAACATAAATGGTGTTAAAAAAACTTAAATTTTGTTAAATATTTAAAGTTTAATTTTTGTAATACATGATTTGGGAAGTTATTATTAAAAGCAGTTTGAAGAAATACGCATAGTTCCTCTTCAAAAGCGTTTAAGGAATAATTTTAAGGTATGTTAAAAAGAGAATTAAATACGGACATTTTGTGTGTATAATGGTGAAAAGAAAAGTAATTAATAATGTTATCGGTGCATGTGGGTTTTCTAAAAATTTCGAAAGGTAGGTAAGGAAAAGACTGATTTCGTATAATTAATAAATCTAAAAATGGAATTTAATTATCGATTTCTATTTCATAACTAAAATTTATAGAATCGCGAAGAGAATTAATATATGTAATAAAATTATTTAAGGCATTGTAATTTCCTGTAAAAAGGCACAAAACTTCATCTACATAACGATACCAAAATTCAATATGGGAAGAAAAGGAAATGTTTTTGAAAATATCTTGTTCTAAATTATTCATAAGAAGTTCTGCTAAAAGTGGGCTAAGACACGAACATATTGGTAAACCTGAATTTTGTATGGAATATTTAGTATCGAAACAGAAAAAATTTTTATTTAAGACAAATTCTTTTAAAGAAACCGAATTATTTTTGTGAAACACAGGTTACAATTTAACAGCAGATTATTTAATATTTCAAGACAGTCTTTTGGACGTATCGAATGAAACAAATTATTGACATCGAAAGAAACAAGGAAAGAGTTCTGGAAAATTTCGAAATTCTGAAGTTTATTGGTCAAGTCAATTGAATTTTTAATAGCAAATAGCTAATTTATAACACGGAGAATTTATGTAACAGGTATGATAGGACAGTTATCTTTGTGTATTTTAGGAAGTCCATAAAGCCTAGATTCCTTATTTGATCATTGATTTCATGTTTGTACTTTTGGCATGCAGGCTACTTTTTAGRTTGAAGTCAAGATTGCTTGTTTCGATTTTGACAACGTCAGTTTTATAAATTCCTTTGTATTCCTTTTTTACATTATGAGGCACTGATGATTGCTAATTATAGCTGAAAGCGCTTTGCCTATTTATTAAATATAGTGAATTTGATAGAATTCCGGGAGATTTATTGTAGAAGTAAACTTTACTACATATATCCACTTAGAGGAAAATGGACCAGTTTACATTCTTTAGTCTTTTGGGTTAGACCGCGTGTGATTTTGAAATAAAGTCGACATTTCGCCCGCACTTGTATAAGGAGAATTAGCAGGACAGGAATAGGGAGTATATGGATGCCCCTTACAAGTGCGGGCGAAACGACAACCTTATTCCAAAATCGGACGCGGTCTACTTCAAGAAGACTGAGATTTCAATTTAACTCTGACCGCGAATGCTTACGTTCTTATATACTTATTCTTTATTTATTTAACAGAGTAGCAAGCAGATATTTTGTGACATTTAAATTTGCAATTCAATGTCTAGGTTGGCACTAATACTTTGTTATGTATTGGTTTAGCAACACTGCAAAAATAGTAGTCAGCTGCTAATGTTTGCTAGAAACCACGCTTTGTAATGTCATGCTTTTTGTAACTTAAATTGCTCTGCGACGACAGTAATTTAAAGAATAGTTCTGCTTTATACAACGTAAGCGGAATTCGACGAAAGCGCTATTCTCTCTCTTCAAAATACAAGCGTTAAAAACATTTTTATCTAGAGAATCTACTGCTCGCGTATACTGTTCGTTTTCAGCTTCCGGCAGTTTATAAGTTTAAGATCTCTTTATAAAAAAAAATATCATTAAGCAGACATAACGCCACCAACTAAAAGCTCCAGAAGATGTACTTGTTGTTGTTGGATGCACAGTTGGCTGAAGAATGCATGTGTCATGATATGACAAATGCTTCGATAGTTTTGGCTATTTTGTAGAGAAATCAAAAGAGGGGTTGCAAAACTTTTAATAGTAAAGTATTTATTTATGTAAACAGGTTTTACTTTATAGCCCATCGGTTGTTTAAAAAAAGCTCTCGTATGACATTTCGCATGGCTTCAAAATGATTTGTGGTGAACCTATGCTTTACTTTGCTCTTTGTGTTTTTGATGAAATTCGTCAACTAGGACTGTTTCAACCTTCAGTGCTCCAAGTTCAGTATCTAGACATACGTATACTTACACTGTAATCATGGATTTACAGGTATATGAACAGTTATTACGTTTCAATATGTTCTAGTACACCTAGATATTATATCCCAATGTTCATTTTTTTTCATTAACAACAGCACGCGTAATAACATCGCAAACTGTTTTAACAAAATTTACTGCCAGATCGCATGACTCGCCCAACCGGACGAATAAATCTCCCCAATTTGGCCCGTTCTTTCGGACATCCACTTCGGGCAAATGAATCAATCGCCTCTGCAAGATAATGCACCGGCTGCACACTGCTGGATCGATCAGTCTGCTGTGGGGATTAATTTCGGCAAAACTTAATCCCCCGAAGCATACCAGGCCACTGTGCGGATTAGGGAAGACAGATTAAAAGTATTCTGTATCGGAATAATCTCGCCGGCGGTGAGCTATTGTTTCAATCAGCCCGCGCTCGTCCGTCGGGTCCAGTGGTGACCGGAAGTACATATGCATGCGTATTTCGAGATTACGCCTCACGGAGGAACGGTGATAGCTTTTGCCGTTTTGGTAAATTGGTTATAAACAGGTAAAACCGTGTTACTGGATTTGGAAAGCTCTCAGAATACCATAGCTTGTTGCCAGAGCTGCAGTCTGTATTTCGCAAAGGCTTTGCTTGCGGAAGTGCACTTTGCAACATTAGTAATGACAATAATAATAATAATAATAATAATAATAATTAATTAATAATTCGCTGCAAATAAAAATAAAATTATTACAAAACATAGGCACTTAATTGTACTTCAGCGAAATGGCTTGCATTCACTTATCCACAATGGTGTGGTAAGTGATCTTCCATGCAACCAAATAAATGAAAAATAATAACAAATATAGTCATGCTCAAGATAAACATCGATAAATCCACACTCAATAACTAACAGAAAGTAAGTTTTAAAGGTAAAGAAATTAAATAATGTACAGGCGTAAGCGGGTCAATAAACATTAAGTGAAATAAAGAACCACAAAATACATTCTATAACAACACCAAAAAGAAAGAAAGAGAGAGCAGTAATTAGACAGAGAAGGTCACTTGAATCTCATCATTGAAAAGCAACAACTTCAATCGTTTCTTAAAATTAAACAACGTGTATGCTTGTATAAGTCTATAAACTAAGTTTACAACCTTACAAGCGACATAAGAAAAGGACCTTGTAAAAAGCGACGTTCTGTGCCTAGGTATAGATGCAGTGAGTATTTTTCTGGTACCGAAATTGTGACTTGTGTGAATGAAATTTAATTTGCTGTGAAGATATATTTGTACTTTGCCAGTTATTAAATTGTGCACCAAGGAGGCGTAATGCAGAAACCTGCGCCTATAAAGCGGCAGCCACCCAACATCCCCCAATCTAGAGGTTACCGATTGACGTTTGCTCAAACCGTAAATAGCTCTAACACACGCGTTCTGAACACGTTGAAGTCGTTGAGCATTGTATCGTGTTAAGCACGGGCCATACACTATGTCACAATAATTACCATGAGAGAGAACAAGCGCATCACAAGGTATAATTTTAGTTTTCATTAACAACACTTTAAAGTGAGCATATATAAGCTTCAGCTGTACAAAAGCTTTACTTATGACGTGGCTAATATGTTTGTCAAATCTAAGCTCCGTATCCAAGTACAGTCCAAGATTTTTTACAACGTCCACAACAGGTAAGCATTCTCCGTTAATGACAAGTTTAAAAGATGGTAGTGTGCGTTTTCTTGCGTTTTTGTTTCCAAATAACATCACCTGCGATTTTGTAGGGTTTAGCATGAGACAGTATTTATTTGCTATCTGAAACAAGGAATGAAGGTCAGCATTAATTAGAGCTACAGCAGCATCAGAGTTGGATTCCTGAAATGAATAATATAGCTGAGTATCGTCGGCGTAGAAATGTGAAGAACAGTTAATTATATGGTCTTTGAAAAGAGAAGTATAAATGACAAATAGTAATGGGCCCAGTATCGACCCTTGTGGTACTCCATTTACAGCTTCAAGAGCTTCAGAAAGTGCATTGTCATATTTAACATACTGTATGCGACCCATGATGTAGTTGCGTATGAGTGTCAGAGACGCATTGCTGAGCCCTATGTTGTGTAACATTCCAAGAAGCATAGTATGATTAATCCTGTCAAAAGCTTTTGTGAAGTCTAATAGAACCAATGCCGTAAGTTTGGCATTATCGGTTGCTTGTATGATATCATCCACTACAGTCAACAAAGCAGAAGCGCAGCTATGCTTGGATCTAAAACCAGATTGTTCATGAGGAATTATGGAATATAAATCAACATGTGAGCGTAATTGCTCATACAAAATTTTTTCATATAATTTTGAAAGTAAGGGTAATACACTAATTGGTCGTAAATCATTAAATGTTGAGGGTTTTCTATTTTTAGGAACAGGAATGACGTAAGCAACCTTCCAGTCAGTAGAAAATGCATTAATTTCTATAGCACAATTGATTATATGTGTTATATATATAAGTACATGTGGACAACAGTGACACAACATCGTTAGCCCTATACCATCAGACCCTATAGCATTAGATCTAATACTTTTAAGTGCAATACTCGCAGTATTAACATCAACTGGAGTAAAGGTAAATTCACCAACGCCTTCTCTGACTGTCAATTGAAGTTTTGAAAGGGTTTCTGCATCCGGAGCAGTATTTGTTTGTGAAGCCATACTAAAATGCTTATTTAATTCATTTAAGTTTAATAAATTATCTGGCAAAGCTACATGTTTTTTTCTAGGATTGTAGATGTTTAAATTGCTCAATTCTTTGTACAGAACTCTAGTATTAGCACCATTCTGTAACGCGATGTTCAAGTGTGCTCTCTTCTCAGCCTTTATAGCATGATTTGTAAAGTTACGGAGTTGTTTGTAGTAGTCCCAATGAATTTTAAGCTTTGTTTTTTTGTATTTCTGCAATGCCTTCTGACGAAGTGTCATTAGAAGTTTAATATTATCCGTCAGCCATGGTTGTCGCGTTCTTCTGCGGTTCAATTTGTATTTTACTAATGGCGCATGTGTATTGAAAAGTTCAATAATTAACTGGTTAAAAAATTCAATTTTTTGATTTAGATTATTAATATAAAATGAATTTGAGAACGGAGCGCTTTGCAAATCAACAATAAAAGCCTCTCTGTTTAAGTTACGTATATTTCTTGCATAAATGTATTTTAGTCGTTCTGGTTCTGCGCATCCCTTGATTGAAGGTAATGTAGCAAAATGATCAGATTCAATGTTTAAATTATCTAATATATCACAAGACTCAACATCAATTGTGCTATCACATATAAACAAATCGAACAATGACATACTGTCCCCACAAAGTCTGGTAGGTTCCTTTACGTGCTGAACTAAATTGTACGATTCAAGAATGTTGAGCAGGCGCTCGGCAATCAAACAATTTGGTCGCATCATATCTATATTAAAATCTCCACAGCAAATAATCTGATCGGAGGCAAGCAATACATCCTGTGTTATTCTCTCAAAAGAACTTATAAACGCATTTGAAGATTTGTTAGGCGGTCGATATACAACACCCACTGCAATACAATTACAATAATAGTAATTTGTTACCTAACAGATATTTACATACCCAGTTACAGGACAATTAATGCAGCAAAGGAATACTTAATAATCGAGTCGGAAAATAAAATAACAGAATTCACAAGGACTCCAGAGTATTTAATATGGCTCAGCAATGCCATTAACCACAATAATCTCTTAAAACAAAAAATAAATTTATATTACAAGAAAAAAATACAACATATCATCTACTGTATTAAACTTAAAATAAATTCAGAATAGTACTATCGCATGATAATATACCAACTTTGATCAAAGCAGAGCAAAGCTAAGGCTGTTAAAAGAGTATTGTTAAATGATAGTGTGTTTCGAATAAGAAACCCGTGTATGCGATATGTTAATGAACACATACTAGTAATATGGGAAGAAAATGATAAATTCGATTGAAATAATACGCCTAGATCTTTGCAGTTGTTTACATTTGTAAGTACTAAGTCACAAATTTAATATGAAAACATTATAGCATTTTTTTTAGCGAATAATCATAGATTTCCAATCTTCAAGCAAGGCAGGAAACAGTTGAGGTTAGAGATAAATATTTAATTCGAAAGTAAAATTACAAAAATAGTTTTCATTGACTGTATTGCTAGATAAGCACTAAGATTAAGATTGAGGATACTTGCTTGCCTGTTGTTGTTAATTCCCTATTGCACAGTGCTGCTCTAATCTATCTGTACAGCTTATTAAAGCTAAACACTGATGTTCATGATAGGGACACCAGACATAAACTTAGACTACGAACTTAGAACTGCTGTATTTCAGAGATCGTTTTCATAATTAGCAGTTCAATTTCTTCTTTCATCAGCAGGGACAGTTTGAATGGAAATATTCACTAACGTTATTTGTTTTTCCCATCTCGTTTGGTATTATAATTATTATTATAAAATTTCCAGGCTTGACTGGTTTGTATATTTGTGGCTGCTTTCATTCTGTTTTTTCTTTTTTTTAAATTTTAAGTTTTGTTATTATTATTATTATTATCATTAACAATTCTGAATAGAATTAAGTTTACTAGATTATATCTTTCTTTTGTACGAATAATGCAGTATAGTTGTAAACCAGCAATATGCTGAGCTACGCTGAATAAAGGCCATTTATTATTATTATTATGTTAGGAAATATCAGCCATCACTAAACTTAAGCAGTTTTTTTTGTCACGAGTTGTCGAATCATAAACGCCGGCATACATTGTATATGCAACATTTGACCATAAAAATTGAGTTAAACTTGGATTAACATCAACATACCATAACACTTCTTATGATGACTACAGGTTTATAACGTTAATTTCCGGTAAACACCCTCCTCATACAATTCGTACTCTGCAGCCTAATGGGATCTAACATTTTACTGAATCAGAAGCGGCAATGAAATTTRGTAAGCTAATAAAATGCATGTTACTGTCGAACTAAAGGTATTAGAAAAACATCCTTGCCGCTTCGCTGTCGAATAATTTCCATGACAATCAAACTTTTGCCCACGAACATTTTACCCGATAAAAATTTTGCTCTGGTATATTTCCCCCTGAGTAATTTACTGAGTCACTGTCCTACATTGTGTTCGTGTTCGATTCCTTTGTTTTTCCTCCTCCTGGCGTCCACAACGATTCCATTTACAAAAACACCAACTTTTAAATAACATTAGCGCGCCATTTCAGACGGAAAATTAAATTTTTAAGCGCCACGGACGTGTCATTCCGCTGATACAGCCCGGTTTTTCGTGCTCTCTCGCAAAAATGAGACCGCCCAGACCAGTCGTGACGTTAATTGCATTTCTCTATCTAGATTTCGGTAGCGGCACGAACAAGACAGCCTGTCTGTTCCACCACTAACATGTATATCGCTGGATACGTGTTATAACTGGACATGCACACAGGCCGGGAGCAAAAAAACTGGTTAGCCCGTGAAGGACGGGGCCAGCCGTGACCGATTTCAGTTGGGAACGGTGCGGGCTGGAAACGCAGGTCGGTTTTTTTGCCGGATTAGTCGCGTGGTGTAACCCGGTAGCGGGAATGGCGTGCACGGACGGAAAACAGAGCGCCATTGCAGCGATCACTCGTTGTTTGAGGATCAGTATCTCGGGAAATCAAAATGGTAATGTTTTGGGATTTGGCATACTAATTAGCTCAAATAGTGTCTTCTCAACTAAAGTATTTTCAAGTTGCTACAATTTTCGGTTTTACCAGAAATAGCTAGTAACTTGTAGGAGTATAAGATTTCGCGACCAAAGTCTGCTTGAAATGTTGGTCTTCCTGACGTTTGCTGATGTTTGCGTTAGCTAGGGCTATATTCCTTATTCTGTCCTGATGATGCCCATTACAAGAGCAGACGAAACGCTGACGCTGATTAAAAGACTACGGCGATCTAACCCAAGAAGTTCGAATTCTCGACCAATTTAGGGGTTACCTAATTTACCAATACCAGCGGTTTCTTTGATATCTTGTCTCTTTTGCGAAAAGTAAGACGTCTGCACGGCATAATTATGTAACTTCGAATCCATTAAAATTCGGAATAGCGACAGCGCTACCTTCGTCTTTTGTTAAATATCTCTAGGGTAGTCATAATTACCCTATAAGATCTCGAATTTAAACTTCCTTATGTAAAATAGAAATAGAACCATATGTTATGTTTTTATTTATGCGAAACTCATATGTTCGTATGTCTGATATAAATAATTTTCTCGAACTCTGTTCATATCAAAAACAGCTAGATCTCGATAGTATAGTGTCAGCTTGCAATTTTCTTCTCAGGCATTTCTAATTAAAAATAATCTTATATATTGCATTAAAGTTACGGTTTCCTTGTTATGTAATTTGTCTTCTGTCAGCGATAGATAAAAATAGGAAGAAGTTAAAGTCCAACAAGGATTTTATGGAATAGGTGCAAATTGATTCTTGCGGAACACCATTGTTGGAGAATTTACACACTTAATAATCTTCCAGATAACTTTTCAGTAATTTTATCTGAAGATAGTCCTTTCGGTTAAGCCTAGAACACCTTTAGTATCAAGAAAATGCATATTGACCACAAGTTTTAAAAATATGAAACCAGACGTCTTGTATAAAAACTTGAGTCATGCACCAATATACGTTATGTAAACGACTTAAACGAGAAATTGTCTGTTTTTGATCAAACAGTGTCCCTTCATACCATACAGCTTCTTGTGCATTTTAAGCTGCAGATTCCAAAAATTTTATCAGAAATAAGCTAGGACGTCAGGCGGCCTAATTTACTCCGCTTTTAGATCGAACCGTTGTACCTAACGACAAACGGATACCATTCCGAAATTCACGAGGTCCAGATTACTAAATATATGCTTGAAATTATACAAATCGGAGGTGCAAAAATTTTAAGGTCCAAAAAGAACAAAGGGGTTAGCCTCTGATGTTTTGCGATTTTTCGGTAAAGATTTATTTTAGCTCAAAATCGACAAACAGGTGTATTTTGAGCTGCAGGTTCCAAAAATTTGATCGGAAATGAGCTAGGACGTCTGGAGGCCTAATTTACTCGGCTCTTAGATCAAACCGTTGTAGCTAGCGACAAACGGATACCATTCCGAAATTCAGGAGGTCCAGATTAGTAAATATGCTTGAAATTATACAAATCGGAGGTGCAAAAATTTTAAGGCCCAAAAAGAACAAACGGGTTATAGCGTTTGATGTTTTGTGATTTTTCGGTGGAAACTAATTTTAGCTGAAAATCGACAAACAGATGTATTTTGAGCTGCAAGTTCCAAAAATTTGATCGGAAATGAGCTAGGACGTCGAGAGGCCTAATTTACTCGGCTRTTAGATCAAACCGTTGTAGCTAGCGACAAACGGATACCATTCCGAAACTCAGGAGGTCCAGATTAGTAAATATGCTTGAAATTATACAAATCGGAGATGCAAAAATTTTAAGGCCCAAAAAGAACAAACGGGTTATAGCGTTTGATGTTTTGTGATTTTTCTGTGGAAACTAATTTTAGCTCAAAATCGACAAACAGATGTATTTTGAGCTGCAGGTTCCAAAAATTTGATCGGAAATGAGCTAGGACGTCTAGAGGCCTAATTTACTCGGCTTTTAGATCAAACCGTTGTAGCTAGCGACAAACGGATACCATTCCGAAATTCAGGAGGTCCAGATTAGTAAATATGCATGAAATTATACAAATCGGAGGTGCAGAAATGTTTAGGTCCAAAAAGAGCAAGGGGGTTATAGCATTTGATGTTTTGTGATTTCTCGGTGGAAACTAATTTTAGCTCAAAATCGACAAACAGATGCATTTTGAGCTGCAGATTCCAAAAATTTGATCAGAAATGAGCTAGGACGTAGGGCGGCCTAATTTACGCCACATTTAGAGCGAACCGTAGTAGCTAGCGACCAACGGACACCATTCCGAAATTCAGGAGGTCCAGATTACTAAATATATGCTTGAAATTATACAAATCGGAGGTGGAAAAATTTTAAGGTCCAAAAAGAACAAAGGGGTTAGCCTTTGATATTTTGTGATTTTTCGGTGGAAACTAATTTTAGCTCAAAATCGACAAACATGTATTTTGAGCTGCAGATTCCATTTTGATCAGAAATGAGCTAGGACGTCGGGCAGCCTAATTTACTCCGCTAGGTACGACGCCTAGCACAAAAGTTGATGAATCTACAGACAGCATAACTGACTAGGGGCAGTCATGATCTACTAGTATCTGAGTTTTGTTTAGAGCCTTCTCTTGAGCTGTGTTTGATCAGTCGTCCTTGTAGTGAAAAATGTCATTCTTGAGTAAAGCATTGCGCAATTTTAGTAAGTGCATTCTTCTTGTTAATTACTTCCTAAGTAATCGACTTCGGATAATTATCCCTTATTTGACCTTCTTATAGCAGATTTTGAAATATTTTGTAACTGCTGGAGAACTTGACAGAACGTTTAAAAGAGTCTAGGACAATCTGTGCTCTTCTCGAGATGAACTTCCCAAAACATACATTTTCAACGTTTCCATCGCGAGACGGTTTCGACATACTTAGGAGTGTTCTATTGATGTTCTAGAACGTTCTATAACCTTTTCAAAACGTCGATGTTGAACTTTTCCATCACGAGTCAATTTATGTAATCTACCACACTTAGGGGTACTCTAGTCATCTGTCAAATTTTCTAGAATGTCTTCTGACCTTCTACGAACATCGATTTTTTGAGTTCTTGCCATGAGAATACTTTAAACATTTTCTCGTTTTTTGTGACTCTTCTAAAATATTAAACGACATTCTCGAAACATCAAACATTCTACTTCGCATCCGTGATGAATTTTCTAGAAGTTATATTGTCTCTCGCCGATTTTTTATTTTTCCATCGCAAGGCAGTTTGAGGTTTCCCTAATTCAAGTTAGCACTGCCATAACTCCCCAATGCTCACATCTATTGTATCCAACTACTTAATTCTCAAGGGGGATATATAGGCTGTCCATCCCTAAACCAGTAATTTGTGGATTTAGTAGTTACGAAGGAAAATGAGCGTACACGGCTTCACTTTTATTTATATATTGATATAAGTATGTTATATTCTGCAATATCATATTTCTTCATGCTAAAAATTCTAGATCAACTTCCACTGACGAAAATGTGCGGTTCACATAAGTAGTATGGTCCTTTTTTAGATAGTGGTTATGTTAAACGATTTTGCGCATAAATGTTTCATCCTGCCCGAAAGGAAGCACACGAACGACCGTAGTCTTACTCCGCCCTACCCTTGTCTAACGCCGCGGTGGTAGCACTTAATAAATGGGAAACATGTTTTCCCTCTACAGACTCATTTATATCCTTGTAATTACCCAAATGATGGAAATTAAAATCCCGGCAGTCCATTCGTTATTTTCCAAAAAGCCAGTAKTTCGGTGATTTATGCGTCATGTCCTAAATTTAGATAAATGGAAAGCCACTTTCGAGTAATTATTATCCTAGCCGGTACTCCGCCGGCCCGCGCTTTATCGGACCGACTAGTAATCTGACCGCTCCCTTTTTGCTACTCATTTCCCATTCTAATCAAACCGAAACGCCCTCTATTTCCGCGCTGACCTGTTGCAATTTATAAAAGGGGCCGACGCTCTTTCTCTCTCTCCATTTGTCGAAATCAATTTGCCGACTTGCCCGCCGCGCGTTAACTTTTATTATTAACCGATCCATTTGCAGTGACAATGCAAAGTAGAGCGGTGGCGTAACAGAACGCACAGGAACCGGAACGGCCGCCGGAGTCCTCCGACAGAGGAAGGAAATACGACGATCTCCGCGAGCCGTTTCTACATATTCATTCGATTCACCGCCCTACAGGAAAATACACTTATAAATCCGTACATAAAATATCAAGCCGCCGGATTCAGTTGGCCAATCGCATATTCAGAATCCGCGCTGGAAACGCGCCGCCTGTATATCCAGCCTGAAATATTTCAGCTGTATCAGCTGTAAAGTGAACGGATTCGTCGCTTCTGCATCAATATGTTGAAAAACAACAGTAATAACTGGAGAATTTCACGTGAAGCGAACACCCCAAAAAGTTTCAATTTTTCAAATTAATTTGTATATTTGAAGACTCGCGTAGGAACAAACATAAGATATTGAGAACCTTTGTGAATGTATAAGCGAATGCATTCTGTAAAAAAGTAAAGCAAAGCAAAAGTGCGATCGGCCATCTGTCGTTTGCATTTTGGAAGAGAAGGTGGTCGACATGTAAATAAAGCTCCTTTAGTTTTCTTTTTGGTCAACAACTTGCAACATGCACCACAGTGCCAAAAAAGCTACAACCTTCCTGGTGACATTTGTGGCAACGAAGGGATTCAACCTGGTCTCTTGTCTTCTCAGTTGCTGGGTACTCTTCCTCGCAATTAGCTCATTTGTCTTCTTTTATTGCCATGTCCATGTCTCTTTAGAATCCTCTAACACCGCACCATTGTCTTCATCTGAGTAATTATCACACGCAGTCTTCTGGGTTGTCTTGTCACTAGCAGCTAGTCTACCATGTTTGCGCGCCAGTACAGTATATGTTTTAATTCGTGGAACATCAGGAGCTTTGCTGGAGCAATGTGCTATGTACGGTCATTAACTGAGAAATATTCGGTAGGATTTGTCTTCATCCACGGATGCCACAAAAGGCTCTAGATACTTAAATACTGCCCTATGGCACCCAATGGCTATAGGAAGTGCTCAAAATTATTATGCCATGTTCTTCCGCAAACTCAAGCCTCTCTACATTGCAGTGTGAAGCGTGGCCATCAACAATTTGCAGTACCTTTTCTTCTGGTTTTCTAGGAAGAAAATATTTGAGCATTGATATAATAATAATAATAATAATAATAATAATAATAATAATAATAATAATAATAATAATACTATTTATTAGAACCCAACAGACCGTAATCTAAGTGGGTCCAGAAAAGGAAATACATGTAAGTATAGCGTAAATAACAAAAGAACAGGAAGTAACACAATAATAGACGCGCATACAGACGTTATCAACACAATGAAAACAAGATATCATGTATGCAATGCGACATATACAAGTGCACTGTTTAAAGGTGAATTATAGAAATGTTTAGTTCTAGCATACTTAGTACTAAAAGTGATTGAGCTCTTGAAGTTTAGGCGTGGAACATGAAACAAACCTCATAAAGTAGACTGGACGCGATTTGACCATGAACAAGTTTAAACAAAAATGCTAAAGGTTAAGTTTCTTCGGGTACTTAAAGTTTACAGATTAAATTCCAACAGTAATTGTTCTGAAGGAAAATTTTTTCTGGATATTGTCGGTATCTTATGTAATAAGCGTATCTACAAACCCTACGCTGAATACGCTCGATCATCAGAATATAACAGTCATAGAACGAACTGCACACTGCAGAACAATACTATAGCTTTGATCTTACTAAAGAAAAATACAGAGCCAAAATGGCATCCGTGTTGTTAAATTCTCTGGTATTTCTAAAAATAAAACACAGCACTTTGGCGGAGTGCGTATACATGTACTGGTAATGCTGCCTGAATGTAAGCTGGCTATCCATTATAACACCCAAATCCTTAATTTGCATAACTTTGCCAACCACTGTCCCGTTTATATAATAATTATGTTCAATCCTATTCATCTTCCTACTGAAGGAGATGGAGTTACATTTATCAATATTAATTTTCAGTTTGTTTTTAACACATCCACACCAAAACTTATCTAAATCTTGCTGCAGTGCGTAATAGTCACCGATAGAAGTAATGCGTTTGGCAATCTTCAGATCGTCAGCATATACATATGTCGAGCAGTCAAACAAAGACAGAGCATCATTGAAATAAATTAAGAAAAGTATAGGCCCTAGATTAGAGCCTTGAGTTACACCACTACAAGCCGCATACGTATTAGAACGATAACCTCGGTATTCAACATATTGTGCCCTGTTTTCTAACATCGACGAAAACAAATTTGCCAGATTATCGCAAAGACCCACGGCGCGCAGTTTGTGCAGAAGTTGTTTACTGTGTCAAACAATGTCAACTTGGTTATTAAGATCAACAGATTAGTACTAGTGGATTTACCGCGCAGAAAGCCATGCTGGCTGTTATCAATGATACTTGACACGTGATTGTACAGATGCATAGCCATTATTGATTCGAATAATTTTGAAAAATTGGGTATACTGGCAATCGGCCTGTAGTTTTCTACACAATTCTTTTCGCCAGATTTAAATGATCAAGTTATATGTCGTAAAGGACGACATAAGCACGACATACAGTCTCTAACAAGGAATGCTGGGATATTGTCTGGACCTTCCTCACCGCAACGATGTTCTTATCAGTTACAGTAAAGTTGTGAAAGATATTACACACGCCACACGCAGTCTTGCAGGAATCATTCGCACTGTCACTAACAAACACGGACGCAAAATGTTCCGCGAATCCGTTCGCTATGTCTGTAGTTTTCTTCAACATGCTTACACTGTAAGATAGTTCAGCAGAAACTCCTCCGTCATTTCTTTTAAGCCCAACATATTTCCAGAGATTTTTGGGGTTTGCTCTCAGATTCTCCTCTGACTTTAAAAAAAAATACGGTATTCAGCTTTTATTTCAGAGTTTATGGCTCTTCTCAACTCATTAGTTTCTTATATATGTCTAGGACACTTGTATATTTTATCAGACGACTTTAGATAGACGACCGCGGCATTCCGTCTTCATACCCTGCTTCTTGTTTTTGCCTTTTACGATGCATGCTGGAGGTAAAAAGTTCCGATGACGCCAGTTTTGATCCATTCATTGCTCAAATGTTAGAGGCAACATTGGTTCCACTGTAGTCCATTCTAATCAATGTTAAAATTATGCCAGGCCTCGAATTATTTGTTCTTTAAAAAGTCTCGGTGACTGTCTACTTGCGAGTCCCTAGCTGCTGGAGCTTTATTATTTAAAGTGCATTTCTAACGCAGCAGATAATTTGCGGTTACATTCTTTGTTTACTGCAAGTAACTTATGAAGCAGATTAAGTACTTGTCCACCCAGAGCAAGCACCAAAGTCGCATCTTTCCAATTCTTTGTTTCACCAGCCGCTTTAAACTGAAATTTGTACGTCTTGAACGAAGCCTGATCATCATACAGCGGGCATACAGCGTCGGTCCGTGAGTTTTGAGTATTTATAGATTCATTTTCATAGTCAGGGTTAGACTTTCAAACCCTTTTTCTACCGGTATGATCACTTCTTACTTGGATATCTGTTTTAAACGCTACACCACACACACTAACATATGTTGTAACACTTAGATCGCCTTGTTTGCTTATTTTTACTGCATTTACCTATGTCGATGATGCTTTTGCGGTTTATTCGTACGATAAAAGAGATTTAGATATATTTCCAAATTACTTAATAAATAGAATCCTCTGTCAAACTACTTTTTCTCGATAAATTTGTTTATTTCCTAGCGGTACTCGTAAAACATTCGGTGCATAAAAAACGAACTCATACAATTCGTTATCATAACACGCCTGCCTTCCATTATAAAATACCTTGTTTTTTTTTGCATTAGAGACTTGAGTAGAAATTATACCTTGGTATTCGGCTTTATTCCACTCCACAAGAACGTAAACTGTGATATTCTTAAAACACCTTCTCTAGCAGTGGCGGCTCATCCGGTTCAGCAGGGTCGGCACTGCCGACCCAGAATTTTGATCGAAGAAATTATTTTTTTTCGTATTTTTATGTATATTTTGTTTTATTATGTTCAGATATCTTGAAACAGTTGGAGCGTATTTTTTTTACATTATCGTCAGATTAATAATTAGCCAAAATCACATTTTTACGGGTTATCCTAAAAAATTTACGCTACTCGGCAGCCATGGCTGGGCCGTGTATGTGTTTGTCATCCAAGCCCGTGATCCAAGCGCTGGGTCGAAAGACCGCATCGTATAAGGAAGCAATAGCATCGTTTTCCTATGAGCTGAACAAAGACGCAACCCTGCGCGCATGTGGAATCCTGAGGCGAAAATCGAGACTCGGCAATGCTTGGGTCCGGCAGACAGCATAAAACGTTAAAACAGACTTCATCATTTATTTCAATTATTTCAAGTTTTTTTAATCAACCAATTATAGTTCTGTTTTCTACTGAGTATTGCAAATTATCTGATTGACACCCTTTACATGCTTACAGTTTTTTATAATTATAATTTAATTTTGCGTATATATGTTTTTATTGAAGTTAATAAAGGAGGCCTGGCATTCATAATCGTCAGATTCCGAAAATTAATTTTGACATAATGTCTGCCGGACTTCCGAATACATCTTTGGATTGGGCTCGACATATATCGGCTTCTCCTCTCCGGTGCAGTACAGGTGCACGCTAGACGTTGATATTATGAAGCTAGTTGCCAGATTAGGCTATTTGTTACCAAATGAACTATCTTTTTAACTCGCGGCGATATGAAAATTTACAGAAGGAACAAGTAATAAACAACAATAACTACGAGTATATACAAAATTATTTACTAATTTATAAATAAATAACACTGACCAACTAGAGTGGGGCAAAGTTTTTACTGTCGACCCAATAGAATTTGTCACGAGCCGCCACTGTTCTCTAGCTATATCCATATGCCACACTCTGCACTACAGCATCTTCGAGCTGCTTATTTGCTCCCTAAACTATTCATACCCCCACCCCCAGTCTTAGGCAAACAGCTCCTAATAGGTGCCATTACACATCCCGCTGAGTGCAGGTTGGCTGCCGCTTCATTAAATATTATTAAAACATGTCAGCATTAACTTTTCACTCCAGACCGTGTCGACTAAGTGGCGGGGCGATTTCGGCAACGGCGCGTCATTTTAATAATTTAACGGTTTAATATGCAGATATTAGGGCGGAAATTTCAACTCCTGGCCGGGAGAAACAAGTTTCGTGATAGAACAGAAGCTGAGTTGGCGATTAGCGGCGGGCCTCAATATCCGGCAACGGGGATCTTTATCGATGTTTGAGTTTCGCAAAACTGCAGCCCCAAAAGTTTAGTATGGATTCAGTTTGTGCTAGGATAACAGTTTTAGCGATGCGCTAATACGATGCTTGTTTGTCTTGGAAGAACTATATTGGCTTGACTACTAAACTTAGCATACAGACTGACCAAGAAGTAAGAAGTTTTTCAATTTCAATATTCGCAAAAACTACATTTTGTAACTAGGTCCAGAGGCATTTACTAAAACCCCTTTGATGTATTGGTATACCTAGAGTGAAAAGACTTTTCTCAACTTAACAAGTTGAAAGGGTCCAATGGCCAGAGTCTTCAGCAAGCCTAGAACTGCGTCGTGTGGCGTCACAGTAGTGGCCTATATCGTTGTGTGGCATTAACTAGAAAAATGGTGCCACTCTATACACTGAGAAAGCTTGTAACAACATAGGTACATTGCCTTCTGTAGTATCCCTACTGTCGAAATTGATATCACTCCTACAAGGTACATTTGGGTGCAGCAGCTCAGTAACTGCAAATAAATAACGCTTGCAAGTCTGTATTAAACAGCTAACTACATATTAGCCCAACCAACACATAAAGTATAAGTTAGTGATTGAGTTATATTATTCAMTTTCTAATTTACCGTCGTGGATTTTAGGCCTTTATGATTATCGTACAGATTAGTCCGTTATAATTAGAACAGATAAAGGTTCAACCACAGTAATTTTAGATAGAACATATTATTATGAAACAAAAGTTAGATGTTGTTGGTACAAGTATGTAGATGATACTTTTGTTATTTGACACCACGGTATAGAGAGTTAGGTAAGTTTCTGAATCATTTAAACAGCCAAAACCACACACCACCCTACCACTCAAAAGAATGGTCGTATAAGGATGTTATTTGTTAGAGCACAAAAAATTTCGCACGAAAGTTCTTTACAGAAAGAAAGAGACCGTCTTAATTCATATCTCGTGAGAAATGGTTATAGCAATAAGAATATTTAATCAATTTTGATTAAAAGTGCTCGCTCAAAACAAGTAAATTTTCAACCAGGACAAAGTAAGTTTAGGTTGAGCCTTATGCGCAATGCCTTTTGGAAAAATTAAATAGGATACTTAGAGAGCATGATATTTTAGTTGTTAGTAGTGCGTATAATAATTTAGATAAAATTTTAAAGATGAAGGACATTTGGAAAGGAAAACTAAAAAACTAAATGAAAAGTAGATTCGCGTTTGAAGGAACACATACGTGCTACTAAGCTGCAACATATATCTAGATCTTCTGAAGCTGAACACTCATATTTAACTAAACACATAATTGACTTTGATAAACCAAATATTTTACAAAGGGCAAAATATTATCGCAAACTTCCAGTGCTTAAGCTCGTGTCAGACGATATTTTGAGGTTCTTGTGTCTTTAATAAAGTTTACAGGCGTAATGGGAACGTCAGATTAATTTTCTTTTCAAAAACAATCACTCGTCATGTTTCGTTTGATTTTTTTTTGTTTCGATTATTGGAGTACGATTGCTACATATACTGAAGGGTCAACGTATTAACCATGAAAGACCGTGGGTCACCGTATGTAGAATCATTCTGGGAGATGCATCAGGGATAATCTTTGGGCACATTGATTCATCAATAGCCAGCGCTATCTTTGCACCTCAGGGGAGACCGGCAAAAAAAAAGAAAACAAATAAGCTCTACTTATGCCAATAAATTTTACAGATTTTTACCGTCTGAAGTAGTTCAGCAAAGGCCATACACGTGTATCTTCTAAACATAGTACTGGTTATGTAATGGTACTATAATTTAGCTCCATCTGCTACACGTTCAACAACTGAACAATCACAGACGACTAAAGCAACTGCATCTATAAATAGCAGTAACCAAATCAGCTCAGAGAGTGACGACGTGCAGTAGAGTACACACAATTCTCTGAGGATGCCTGCCACAGTTGTCGGCGAAACGTCAGATAAACTTCTGTTAAGGAGGAATATCGCAATACACGGCCTTACAGCTCGAAAGGCGCCATGGATTCAATGTACCCCTTAACGTTTTGTCCTAACCATTCAGTTCTAGTCTAGTCTTTACCTTGTTAAGTTTAGCTGAGGTAACGCGATTTCATCTCGTTTATGAAATTGGTATATGTCGACGGAAAATAGTACTTACTGGTATTGTTGGGCATGAAATTTAAGCAATTTTCGAGTATTAGCATATTCCATAATCTGCATAAACGGTACCGTACGCGAGAAGAAGTTGTGTAATATTGTAAAACGTGCTGCAGCAGTAAACGTGTTAATATCCGCTTTACAGCAGCCTGAAATTTATTTACATTTGTCAGTATTTCTCTTCGGAAAGATTGCTATAAATGACCCGATGTGGCGGCTGATATAGAGCTCACGGGATCTAGGAAACCCATTTACTGTATTTATTTTCCCCTGTGTCGGTAAACCAGGGGCCGTAATACAGGTAAACAGAAACAGCACAAATGGCTTTTCCAGAATTCGTTCCGGTCTTAATCTAAGAATAATACTGGACACGATGGCTGCCACGATGCCAAATCTACGTTACGGTCATCTCCGTTTGTAGAAGTAGTGATTTATCGTTTACTTAATATGGTTCTAATGTTTTATGTTCGACTTGAGTGTTACTTCGTTTGAGACACGACCTAAAATATTATTTTACCAGACTAATTCATTTTGCTTAACACTAGCAATAATGGCTGCCAACTGTCAATAAAACGTCAAATTTGCGAAACAAATTTTCACGGCTAGCCGGCTCACAAGGTGTAGTTCACTGGGTTTTTCTTCTCTTGAGCAATAATTTTATGTTTCTTGTATGGTATTCCTTTGTATGAGTCTCTAAAAGGTGTGGGAAAATGCTACCAAATATTCCGGATGCCTAAATATAACGATGCAACCCAACTTGCCTCAATCCACAAGATTTCGTGGTAGCATTTTTCCACATCTTTTAGAAATACTCTGGGTAAGACCATTAAGCTAAAATGTGCAATATCGTTTTATTTCCATACCGAACGTAAAGATTTATACGCAACTCATAGGTAATATAACTTGACTGGACTCGTCTGATCAAAAACTACGACTTAGTCCAAGAAAGTTCCTCATTACATACATATTATTAGTTACACCTTGCACTATCTACATTTTTGTGCTCTTCCGGCATTGTCTTTAGCAGAGAACGTTTGCAAATTACGTAATTTTGTTAATACGACCCTACTCTCTTACGCTAATTGACATCTGGCAACATCGTGTCCTAGTCGACACCCCGTGGAGGCAAAAGGCGGCAGCAGGGAGGCAAATGCAATTTCAAAAGACCCGCGACTGACCTGAGCTGAATAAATATTACATTTGCGAAATTTTATCTCCAGCGCCTTGTACACGTGTCCGGGCAATTCCGGTAGGAAAATAAACGGCAAAGAWAGCAAAAGCGCCGCAGATGCAAGTGTCTGGAATCAATAAGGACGTTAGCGCCCTGTTTCTGGCCGGCTGGTGAGACCTACTATCGTAAACAGGACAAGGGTTTAGTCAAAGTAATAGAATAGATAAAAACGTGATGTGCGGTGTTCTGCAAAGCTTACTAGAGTTAGAGTGGGAGATCATAATGCTGATATCGGCTGTTCGCAATTAAATTAAGATTTATTCTTAAAGGAGCCAACTTTTCTCCCACTATCTATACCTTTAGTGTGACGGATAATGATCTAGAATAGAGATGTTAACTATACCCCAATAATATCGAAATTTTGATATTCTGAGTCCAAGTATCGAGAATTTTTGTTATTATGTGTAGTACCGGTTCAAAAGACCTAGTATCGATATCTGCTAGCGGTACAGTGGCTCCAGAAGCTTATGCAATCGGTGTAGGTATCGCTAATGTTTCAGTACAGAGAGGGTATCGTTATTACCGACATATTGCCTCCAAACATTGGAGAGAAGTTTACTGCTTACACTGTTGAAATTCATAATTTGACATTTGGAACTAACATGGCTGCTCTAATCGCCAAATTGCTTATTTTTATAAACAGAACTCATGCTTTTCTTCAAACCTGACATTTTGTCAAACAATATCTAAAACCAGGCTCTAACTCCACTTCACTTTGCTACTGCGGTGGCATCCATATTGTCTCCACTTGCTAGGCAATGTACAATAATGGTACCCTCTATTATACAGGAACACTAGGTGCCAGCAAGGCCACTGTATAAGGTTCCGCTAACTAGTTTCAGGCGTGATCCGGAAATGCAAAAGACAGAATGATACATTTCCATATGGTGCAAGCGAGAGATGGAGTAGCAAACATTGCTGTCAAATCCAATCCAATATCTTCTGCGGTGCGACTCCGCAAATGAGCTACTACCCTACTAAGTTTGGTCGTGATCCGATCAATTCTGTTCCATTGAGTGATAGGAATCTGCAATCGCCATGCTTTCTGCAACAACTTTGATGTACTGTAACTTTTGAAGCGGGAGGCTGATAACCGTAGGGCTCCGGATTGGAGGTCAGTGGTTCATGAGCTGCTACCATACTAAGTTTGGTCGTGATCCGATTATCCGTTTCATTGAGTGATATATATAGTTATCAAACTTTGATGTCCTGTAACTTTTGAAGCGGGAGGCTGCACACCGTTGTCAGTGGGTAATAAACTACTGCCACGCTAAGTTTGGTCGTGATCCGATCAATTCCGTTCCATTGAGTGATATATATAGTTCTCCTTTTCACGTATCTCGCGGTACGATCAATGGGAGAACGACAATGCGTATATGTGCCTATCGATTATTATCAGCTTTCATAAATTCGGGGCAAATTATAATTCATACCAAGATACCGGAATATTTCTGCTATTTCGTTCTGTGAACCGTAAAAGCCATAAATCTTAAACTGCAGACATACCAAAATAAAACTTAACTTAAATGACATGATATTTCAACTATCCAGCATTTTACCTGATATGATATGATGGAACATAGTTTTCTACGCAGCATTTATATCTCTTGTTTGTTTTTTCTTTAATAACTTAAATAATGTAATTACACACTGGTAACTATACCAACGCGCAATATTCTAGCAACTTTCGGTAGCCAAAGCTCAGTACACGGCGCGAAATAAAGAGACCGTTACCTGCTATAAGCAAACATTCCCACAGGACCAGAGACAGAATCCGGATTACATCTGATTCGCTTATGCTCGTAATTTATCACGGCGTCGTCGTCGACAGCGTCTGATAAAAGAGACGGGAGCTTTCAATCGGCCTGATGAATACTCCCGTGTGGATATACGGCATATATATACACACACCCGTTTATTATAAATACACCCGCACATATAAACGGGTCCCGATAACACAAACTTCCAAATATTATTGATGGATTACGCTGAATCGGATATTTAAAACCCATCTGTAAATGATCGATGGCGACTGCCGGAAAATGGAGCTTGTGTGGACATGGCGGCCCTGGATTGTGGCAGATGTTTCCGTTAAACGACGGCTATGTGTATTAATTAAGTACGTGGGCATGTGGCCACATCCATTATTTGTTTTATAGGATTCTTTTAATTGAAGCGTTCGTAAGTTTTTATTTGGTTGGAATCTCTGGAAGGGTAATTGTTTTATTATTAGCTGTCAAATGCGTTTTTTGTCGTAAAAATTTGTTAAAATTCCAATATATTTATAGAAGTCACCTTAAGCTAACCATCACTGAATTTGTATCTATGCGTATGACGTGTACAAGGCTTTTTTCGCATAGACGTCGGGGTTTCTACTTAGGTAGGAGTGTTCATTGGTGTTACAATGTGGCCTGTTGTTGGCCTTAGGCTCATATAACACAATACTCTTTGTTACGAATGATGTACCTATACAAAGGAATGCAGAATTCGACTTGCAGTTTCACTCGGGGTTTTTTAATCCGAGAGAGTTATATTTGAAAATTCTCGTCCTATTCGGCTAATGTAATATCTAATATGTTCAAGAAACTCCCCTATATATTGAACAAAATGAAGAGGAGGTGCGCAATTGTGCATAAACTAAATATAAGCTTCTAAAACATAACATAGATTTCTTCATCTGACAAAACGTTTACACAATTAGCATACCCTCTTTAGTTAAAGTATACGTTACCACAATAATTTATAAGGTCTACATTCGTACTTCGGTGGCTAGGTTGTCATCTTCAGTAGCAGGTAGAGTAAGCACTATCTTGAAATTTCTGGTTGATTTTAACCTGACAATATTCTCGTCATCGTCGTTAGAACTAGCTCTTACCGCCAACAATACTATCAGAAATCTGGAGGCTTGGGTTGTTTCCCGGAGGAATTACTGCATTTTTCTTCGTATTTTTTTATTTTCAATTTGTTACAGTAGCTAGAGGAGCTTTTGAGATGTCTCCACAGTCTGTGCTTTCTTCGCGTGGATCTTCTCCACTCTGCCGATCTCCATCTGAACCTCTGTTTGTTTTCTTCTAACTTTGTGCAGCTAAATAGCTACGGATCTGTTAGGGTGGTTTCATTATTGTACCAGCTGCATATAGGTGGTTGTTTTCACTCTATGGTGTAGTTGTAAGTTAAATTGGTGTAGCCTATGCGTAGTCGGTTGGGGATTGTTTGTTATATCCGTGTTGGATATCTACTTTGCTTTTTCTTGTTGGTATTTACTGTTGGTTGGATTCTGTGTATATAGTTGGTATTGTGATTGCCCCAGGTCTCTTGTCATCGTCAAAGTGATTTTTTTATCCATTCTTTCGCGTTTTTCGCGTGAAGATATTGCCATTTATCGCCGCTTTTGCAGCTGTGTCTGCGAGTTCATTTCCATGGACACCAGTGTACTCGGATGCTCAGGAATATTCAATTATCTACTGTTTGTTTTCTTGCAACATGTTGCTTATTTCTTTGGCTGTGCTGTTTTTTGATCATGGGTTGGTAACCGTTTTATGTGCCGCTATTGAATCAGATAAAATGAGAAAATTTCCCCAAGCTTCTTGGGTATACAACTGATAGGCCGACTCCCTCTGTTGTCTTGGACCATCGGTGTATAGCACTATATGACCAGAGTCTATATACAGCTGGAGGTGCTGGATGGTTATAACGTTAAGGAGAGAAGTATTTGTTTCTGTTCTTGGGTGCTTCTTTAGGTCTGTGCTAATTTTTGGTATAAGGTTGTGTCAAGGAGAGAATTTTTGTGGTAGAAGCTTTTGTATTTGAGATACTCTTTCAGTTGAGGTAGTTGACGTCAGTGTTTTTTACTTTTATCGTACGACAGTAGGAGCAAGTCTCTTCTCCAATGATAGAGGTGGTGGTTCGGCCACTTCACAATACACTTTAAGCTGGACAGTACGGTGAGCACATAATGCTAGTCCTATTGCGTAGTTATTGTATTATTTGCCCTAACTTCCATGAGACGGTTTGATAAAAAGCTTTCTACAAAAGCTAACATGTTGCCTCGAATTCCATTTTCTGCCATTTATCTGAGTATTGTATTTCTCCATAGTGAGTCATAAGCGCGTTCCAAGTCAAAGAATATTGCAAAAGTTTGTTTCTTATTTGCAAATGAATCAAGTAGGTATCTCTGCAGCCAGGTTTCATATGTTGTCTACAATCGAGCGATGTTGTCTGAAACCAACCATATTACGTTATTTCTAGAAACAGTGTTAGCCTCTTATTGAGTATATTTTACAGTAATTTACAGACGGTACTGGCCAGGGACGAAATATACAATTTCATTTGTAAAACTGTGCAGKGACTTCTACGCATTTCTAATATAAATACTTTTGGGTTGAAAATAAAGTTACTGCCTCCACAGTAGATACCATTAATTAAGGTTCAAACCCGAATCCAATTCCTTGGCAATATATGGCGTGGTAATGGCTTCTTCATTCATTCTCATAGGGTTGAAACAGAGGATAAATCCGGAGGCCTGTGTTTGATTGATGTAAAATTGTAAAAATTGCCTTTATACCCTACATAATTGGGTTGCAGCCCTTGACAATAAACACAAGTGCGCCTTTGCCCGGACCTAATGGAATTAGAAGCTAGCAATAGAAAAATATTTGCAATGTTCTAGTGTCTTATTTCAAATATTGCATGATTCGTCACCGCTCGCATTGACGCAATCCGCTATTGTACCGATGCGCTGGCATAGCCTGACCTGATCTGACCTATCCTGTTGCACGTTTGCCGCCCTTGCCTTTGTCTGGTTTGGTCGCTGTTGGCACACGTAACCTTTGTTTAAATTTTTATTTTGGGGACGCAAGATCACCTTAAAGTCTTGAATACCGGTACTTGACCAGATTGTTCGATATTGTGTCTTTATCGAACTCGTCTGGTTGCTCGCCTCGTCTTCGCCTCGCCTCTCAATCTCCAAACCCGTTCAATAAAGTGCCACTTTATCGCCTTGGTACATAAATAGCTATTACATTATAATATTTACAGTGAATACTACTAACGCATCGCGTTTAAAAGATCCATTTGCGTGTAGGTTATTATAAAGCATAACTACGGTTGCGAGTTTGGGCATTAAAATGGCAACGCTGCTTCGTTTTAGTTTTAGAAACCTAATCTAGGACGACTGCACTGACTGGCATGCTAGAATCACAAAATGCACATGGCAACATCACACATTAAGAGGGGCGTTTACCTAGAGCGAATCGGGTCATTTTAAGCACCTACCGTTTTACATTTTACCGTGTTATTCGAAACTTTTTCGAAGTGAAATTTCGACATGGCAATGACAAAAGATGTAGCTACAACGTAGAGTTCGACTTTTTTCTGAATTTGGTACGGTAATGTAAATATTTGATGTTATATTTTGCTTAAAAATGCGTATTTTTGGCGAGCTATTTCTCGAAAACTAAGGCACATAAACGAAAAATTCGAACTCCACGTTGTAGCTACATATTTCTTTGTACACTACCAAAAACATGAGCACGATAAATGAGTAAAAGCATTCAAAAAATCTAAAACCGCAAACCCTTTCGCACGAGACCTTCAAGAGAGCGGAATGCGAATGCCCATCCCCACCAGATCCGTCGCGTGGTATCCAGAGACCAGTGAGGCTAAGATACAAACCTGTCGGGAATGATCGTGCGGTATACGATTTATTCCGATATGATCGGATTTCTAAGCTTTTATGTCTAAATACACGTGACAAGTTTAATGTTAAAAGCTCTTTCACATTAATTTACTGTCTGCCGAAGCAATGGGGAGGCGGAATGAAAATTATTATAAAAGTTCCTCCAGAAATCATAGTCGCCATGCAGTTAGAATGAAATGTTATATAGTTCATATTTACAGAAATAAATAGGTTATTCCATGTTTTGAATAACCTGGTATAATATCATAGTAAGTTACTAATATCATACTTACTTTTTTATGCACACGCTACAGTCAGCAATTTTCCGAATATTAGTTTAGCCCATCTGATCTTTGCGAGATTTCAACCTATCGGCTACCCTCTTACGTCCCATGTCCCGCTCGTAACATGCGTTGCATAGTTTACATTTTGCCCGATCGCTCCAAGTAAATGCCCCTCTTAAGCGCGCCTGGGAACGGTTAAGTTACAGATTCAAATATTAAGCATTATTAATTTTTTAAGCATTGACTAAGCGCTTTGCGACCAATAAAAAACACGGATCTACTATTTTTCACGCAGCTTCATATTCGGCATTAAAAAAATGGGTTCTGCAGGTCCATTTGGTTAGTAAAACTATAAGCAATGACATCTATGCATTTCTAATAAATCAGTAATGTTTTTTAACTGTGCCGCCTCTTTTTCCAGACTATGACTATGATCAGCCTCTATGTTATTCTCCCATGAGCTTTTCTGCATTTGATACTATCCTTCTCCCTACTCATTAGTTTCAAAAGGACCTGAAATCGAGAGCTAACTAGCATAGATATCACGTAACTACCAACTGTCGATACGAAACTCCCCCATCTCGACTTCCCCGTCTCTGATGGATGCCCGCCACCTGATACCTTTCTTCCGATAATTATGTGCGGCGACATCAAAGCGTGCAATAATTCCCGTTGGAAATTACCGGGGCTATCAATTAAGACGCTCGCACTGCTCACAACTCGGAACGTGCCGGGCTAATTAGATTCCATTCGTGTCCTAACATTGACAAATTAGGCGCGGGTTGTACCGTCTTCGACGTCATTAGCGGGGGCCACCGTGAAAAGCGCAAGAAAGCGGCCCAATCAAAGGCGGCCTCGAGTGGCCCTTGAACGTGTGTCGGCGTGATTGGAGTGGCGGCGGAGACAAAGGGTGCGTGACTTATGTTGGATCGGGTTGTGGAACATCCGCAGGCACATACTGGAAAAGTATCGTTGTACCCTCTTTGGCTCAAACCTACCTACTGAAGCGAATTACCTCTTGATGCAAGATGGAGACCCAGCAGGTCAGCGTCTCCTGTTTTGGACATCGATTTGAGAGAGTGAAGAGTTGCACAACTGACAGGAAATTGTACTAGCTTATAGAATTCAAATGAGAAGCTGAAATCAGAACTGAACGAATTGAAACAATATACCGGGTCGCTACAAAGTATGGGACCAGCGGGATATTTTAGGTTATTTTCGATTTTTCTGAAACTTCGTGTCGGCTCTCGTTTTCGTGTTATGGGCGCAAGTTGCATTTTTTTAAATGATATGCTTTTTGATTCCCCTTTTTTTCTTTTTTTTCAATGGAAAAGCATATGTTTTCCTGAATTCAAAAATGTATCACACTGTGGCAGGCCTAACATCAAATTTAACGTGGCCGAATTAACATACTTGCAATCGATTGAAATTGATAGCGAGCGGATCTGCCGATTTCACACTGCTAGCTCTAAATGGCAATACTAAGATCCCCATCACAAAACACAATGGTTCGCCTATACTAACTATTGGGGATGCTTACTAATTWAACGAATTCGCGGATTCTAGTAATTGCGTGGAATCTAMTTCAATTATAAATGAACTATAATAACAAAACTTAAAAAAGTGTGTCTTACCTTTATTCAAAGGCTGCTACCAAACTTACACATGAGCACTACAATCATTTTACGCATGAAAGAGCTACGTTTCAAACAACAAATATATTTAACAGTTAGTTAAAGAAAGTGATGAGTAAATTATAAACATAATAAACAATGCACGTGTCTTCAAGACTTCTTGATATTCTTTACAATATGATACTCAATGGAACGAGAATTAACAATTTTGACCTMCAKGCGWGTTTGAACTAATTAACAATGAATTTTCAAAATTCCGGGACGTGTGACTAACCATCTTTTAATCTGACTTTCAAGACTTGTTAACTGACTTCATTCAACAGTTTTCTATACATCGCAAGCTAGACTAGAAGCTACATTGCTTCTGGCATCTAAGAGGATGGAACGCAGACTGAAGATTCCTAACTTTGAAAAAAAAATACGTTACTTGCTGGGGTTTCTGAACTAAGACCTGATGGCTCAAAACTACCTTACTTGCTATCCTCTAAGCGTGGCACTGGTCATATTCCCGTAGACAAGCAATTATTGTCCAATTATCAAAATCTAAAGTCAAAGCTAACCGAAGCTAAACAATTACAATCAAACCTATCTAACCCGTGGATATCCCTAACCTGATGTTAAGATACCACGCGGTATGGTAACGACATTGACTACTTATATCATTCATTTCAATATGCAACATGTAAAGAAAACTTGAGAAAAAACTTCACATGGTTACCAATCGTAACTAAACCTGTATTTATTATCCTGAGGAGATTGACCAATCGAATCAATCATTCTTCTAATCAACTATTGCCGAATAGCCGAATAGCCGTGTACCCCAATCACAAAAGAGCCATAACGGTCAGGTCCTTCTAGGAACAGGACCAACGTTCTCCATCTGGTTGCAATAAAATATCCCGACTGAACTGCAGTAACCGAGTCTTTTTAACAATGCACTACTGCCTGACAATTTTATGAAAGTATTCCGAAACGAATAGAATTAATAAAATTCATCCCCTTGCTGCAAAATAATATTAAAATGTATCCACGTATGTTCTAAAACCAACCATTTTGCTACAACACTTGTACAATTTATTGCTTCTGAGTTGAGAAAAGTATAAATACAATAATTGAGCCTGACAAAGAATAAAAATAATGAAAACAATTTTCCTAATCACTAAAATGGACAAAAAAACCAGGTATCACCATTTCCCTCGCCTAATGATAATTTTCGTCTAGCTTGATCAATTTATTGCGAATCGGGTACCGTAAAAGTAAAAAAGACAAATGATGCTCAATATGTTCCCAATTTACTTCCTGGCAGTAATGTAGCCTTGAGTAAAAGTTTCTAATGTTCGCTGTAACATATTTGGATGTAAGTTCTGAATTTCTGTCCTGATTCGTTCTTTTGAATCTTCTGCATTACGTGGCCGATTAGCCTAAATACGATTTTTCAGATATCCGCGCAGGAAAATATCAAGCGGCGTCGGATCAGGGGAACGTACTGGGCATTCTGTCGCTCCGCGCCTAGCAATCCATCTGTCTAGAAATATCACATTCAAATATACAATATGGGACGGTGTACCATCTTCCTAAAACCATATGTGTTCAGAAAGACGCGCAGCAGATACTCGCTTTCTGAAGGTGTTGCGTGTGGACTTGTTCCAGCCAATGTGGAATTGTGTCCGATCAATATCTGCAATTATGTCTACTCACGTTACCATTGATCATGTTCATAGCAGATTCACAAAATTCTATCCTACGATCGAAATCATCTTCGCTCAGTTCTTGTAACAAGTGAATTTTGTAGGACGAAACTTCTCTTTTTTTCGAAATTTTCTGAACAGATCTTCTGCTAACATGGTAAGTGAGAGCACGCCGTTGTACGGAACACTTGGGATCCTCTTGCACATCTAAAAGGACATTCAAGATGGCAATTGGTTCAGAATCTTCATGAATCGCATTGTGGAATGCAACTACTTCCGATTAATTTTCGCCTTCTATCTCCATAACCAATCATCGTCAAAATTTCGATGCGGTCATGTTCAGTTAACTGAGACATTGCGTTTGCAAATAACAAAGTGAATGCAAATGTTTTCATTTTTGTGCGTCCACTCAGGAGAATGCAGTGGCATCAAGTAATGTGATTCTCATCATCATGTATATTTCGAATTTTTGTCCTAGGAGCGGTTGCTGTTTGTAGATGTATATGATTTTACAATCCTGTTGCCTATACCCCACTACAAGTGGAATCAATTATCCGGCAAATTCTACACTCAAGTGTAAAGAAAAACTGCAAAATCACAAATTAACCATTTCTGACATCAAAACATATGAAACTAAAATTATGTGCGTCAGAATGTAGAAACGGCGAAGATAATGATGCATTACACTTTGAATAGCATTGCGACTTTTTAGTTCGTCCCCGTACACATCGTCTTGACTTTAAACCCAAAATGGGCCTCTTTAAATATTGCGCGTTAAAATCAGTCCTCATGTGTTTACATTTCGGTGGCCACTTTTTGTACCCTTTTTTATCGGCTTGCACAAGCGACCGGTGCGTGGGTACGACAAAACAACGGGCTAGCTCCTGTTAGTATTGTGCTGGTGCGCGTGTCGTGCGGGCAAATGCTAGGTGTTTTTCGATTTGCATTTTCGAAATTGACTTTTGAGTGTTAGTGCCGCGTGTAGTGGTGGTGGAATACATCCAGCAATATACTACGTTTGGATAATGTAAGTGATGTTTTGTTTCTTGATGGTGTACGTTTGATCTAAACTGTTCGCGTGCTGACCGATCCACTTTTCCCAAAAATTGACTTCGTATTTCGTAACACCGCGCTGCCTTCAGCTACAGATACCAAAAATACGATGCAAAATCTTTTAGAATAACACCGCGCTAGTATAAGGTTCCGTTTAGAGACAAAACGACTACTAGTTGCCTCAATTTTCCGTAAAAATAGGAACTACCTGTTATAGTCTTTATTAAGGGTGTTTATAATGCAGGAAACTTACGTTTTTCCAACTTCACACGCTTTATTCTTACTCTTTAGTGACTGACAAATCACAAAATATTTGGATTACTATAACCGCAATACAAGCGTTAATTTAGAAGAAATTCCGAAATTGTGCATTGTTAAGTTATCGAATATGTTATTTTTAATTAATATAAGGGGAGCTCAAAACAACTTCCGACTATATCTTTGTATATATGTTAGAATCTAGGATGTTACAAACTTTTTTGGTCGTTAAATTTTTAAGAAACGTGTAATTGTAATTGTACAGAGAAAATCATGGACCTAAATGATTTCGAGCTACTGTTTGGAGAATAACTTTTTCAAAGGGCTCATTAAAATTTTGGCTAGTACGAATCCGCTATAGCTCTGTCTAATTGAGTATAAGATTTGCTATTAAATTTAATATAATTTTGCGCCATTCATTCCTTTATAGCAGTTTTTAGTCTGATTTAAAGGTTGTCTTTCATCTTTGTTTCTGTAGAATCTAGTATCAAAATAGTAAACCGATCCATCTATGTGAAGTTTTGCTATAATATAAATTTGCAAATATCAGTCTTCTCACTTTATTTAGTAAATATTAATGGGCAGAGTGCATTGGTGTTAAATGGCCATCGCCAGTGCTGAATACAATTATTATTAAAATATACAAACTCAAAATCCCTTCAAAAAGTCTTGTAGCTTCAGCTGGTTGAAGAATAGCACAGAAGACCTGGATTAAGAATGAATTGAAGACACTCTACAAACACCTTAATTATTTCAACATTTATTTAAAGTCCTGTAATTTAAACTTACTGTTTCACTTTATCACATTCCATTTTAAAGTTTGGAGCATTCGCAACGCGAAATTGTTTGTTTAAAAGGTAATCTACGTAGTTTGCATAGTCGCCAATACCGTTCTAAATTTCCAGGGTATAGTTGCAATCATTAATTATTTTCAAATATACAAAATTACAATTTTTCCAATTTCACTGCAACACCATCTTGAAATTCCGGAAAATCTAAATCATGAAGTTAGAAACCCTTTAATACCAGTAAATTGAATTTTAAATAAAAATAAAGGAAAGTACAACCAAGCCAAATATGCAACACCACTTCCATTACATCTAAATTACTTTTTTAACGACCAAAGTAAACACCTTTTAATATAAAATGAAATTTATTTTACGACGAAATTTGGAAGGAATTCTAGGGAATTTGGTAATAATATCATTGATAAGTTTTCCTTTGATATTCTTCTAGCTTCGTCCCAGGTAAGATTTCTCTTCTTCAACGCCTCGGCCACTGTCATGTTCCATGTCCTCTGCGGTCTTCCTCTTCTCTTCTTTCCTTGTACTTTTTTTTGCATCCCACACTAGTTTTGCTGGTCTTTCCTCTTTCATTCTCACCAAGTGCCGGAACCACTTTAATTTATTCTCTTCCACCGTTTGTTTAATCGACTCTATTTCCAGTTCCTCTCTGATTCTGTCGTTTCTCATTCTGTCCATTCTAGTCACCCCTTTAACACGTCTCAAGTATTTCATCTCTGTTGCCTGCAGTCTACTTAAAAGTCTATCATTTAACATCCATTTTTCATTACCGTATGTCAATATTATACCGTTATTTTTGTCTTCTCACTTATTTCCTTTTTCCTTATTAACGCCCTGTTTAGTGAGTGATACACCTTTATTACACTAGTGATTCTTTCACTTATTTCTTCATCCATACTTCCATTGCTTTGTATTGTAACTCCTATATAGGTACTTAAAACTTTTAACCTGTTCTATTTGTTTCCCATCGATTGTTATGTCTATATTTTTGTCCTCCTTTCCTATGACCATTGTTTTAGTTTTGCTCGTATTTATTAACATTTTACGTTTTGTTAGTTCATTCTCCCACAACTGTACATTTTGTTGTAGCTTTTCTTCATTTACTGCACAGATCATTAGGTCATCTGCAAAGGCGCATTCTGCTAGCTCTATCACCTTTAATTTTCTATACCCTAATTTGACTTCGCTGGCCTTGTTGTGTAGTTCCCACAATATATAGTCCATTACCATGATAAACAGTGTTGGGCTTAACACCCTTCTTGCCTTAATCCATCTACTACTTGAAAATCCTTTGATTCCATGTTGCTGGTTCTGACATAATTTTTTGTGTCACTTTATAAACTCCATGCTTTTTCTGAGCTTATTATTTATACCTCTCTTCTTCACGCTTTCCCACACTTCACACTTTCTAAGTCTCTAAGTCCAGGAATGCTAAACAGATTCCTTTTTCTTTGTCTATCTTTTCCGCCATTTGTTTAATCGTAAATATATGGTCCTGGGTGCTTTGCCCTCTTCTAAACAGTGCAGCTTTTAACAGATTTAAATAATCGATTTTAAAAGCAATTAGTCTGATCAATTGTGAGTACCTACAGGCCTTCAGTTATGGATATTTACCCATTTGTTTTATGGCAAAACTATTAAGTTCTGTGAAACAACTAAAAGCTGTCATTTTGCTTAAATTAGAAAGAATAAGAAACATAATTATTGTTCTTTACTCTCTTATTGCTCAAAAATGTATTAGCAGATTGTTACCGACGTTTTGTCCACCCTCGTACAAAACATCTTCAGGGGCGCCTCTAAAGCAACAGAAGGCAACAGTAGCGAGACGCTGTTCCAGTTCAGAAGTCAAAGAGACATTACCTGCGAACAAGGAAACCTCCGATTCAAATCATTATTAGATTCGTTAAACTGATTTACTGAAATTTATATTTACTGGTAGTGGACATATTTAATTAAATTGTGTTCAAAAACGCACATTTAAGGGAAGATAGCTGTCTCATGAAGTTTTGCATCACCCCCTGTTGAACGCTCGCAGGGTGCTTCTTTATAGTATGCAGTCCTCCAAGTTACTCGCTCCAACCCTTATACTAATTGCGCTGTCGCCATCCCCAATCCGCCCATCATCCGCTTCAGCAGTCGCAGATCTCCCCGTCCGCGAATTCCCATTCCGGCCGCTGCGCCCTCCGCGTTTGGGTAACGGGTCCGAAATTGAATTCTGCCCGTCGCTGTTATTGTTTCCACGGTTAATAGCACGTGCGGCAAAGCCCAACAATGGAAGTCGACCGGCCGGCTCCGTTAACAATAACAATAATTCGTGGAGGAACTCCTGGTCGGAACGCAATAAGCGACTCCATAGTTTAATTAACTTTAAACGCGGGAACAGGTCTAGATGGTGTAACGGTGTCTAAGGAGGACTAGGGTGCTGACTGTTTGGAATCCGGTAGGAATGAATGCCTAGAAGTAATTATTGAAGGCGGGGGGCGAAAACATAGTGAAATTCTAGGAAATTACGGTTAGAACATGGATGCAGCAGAAAAAGAGAAGGTCCTTCGAAATTAATAACGACAGAAAGAGAATATCGTTTTTTAGGAAACAACACTATTCAATATTTACTGCACCGATATGTTTGAAGATTATTTTATTCCGCCTCTCGTTTTCGACATTGTGACGTAAGCTATACGTGGAGATTAATTCGTAAATACGTAGACCAAAAATAATTTAAAAATTGATCAGAATTAGCAATAAATATAGCACTAAATGTTAGGTATATTTGTTTCAAGACATTATAAATAAACGTTAAATTTTAGAAATGTACCAGATAAATATAAATATTAACACAATAAATAAAAATTCAGGCACACAAATTTAAGTTATATTTACATCTATTTATTGTCTCAGACATATTAACATCATAAGTACATTGTGCAGCTGTATATTTATAAAAAATGTGGTTGCTACGTTACAAACTTCAGATTTTGTCTAAGTTGTCTAAAATCTAAACTTCAAATTCCAAATAACATTATACATGGATGGATCATATTTTGCGTGTTTTAGCTGGCCCCTTATTATAAACCTTATTTTCAGTAACGCTCAGTTACATATGACAAGTACCATTGTAAATGTTTATAGAAGATTTGAAATAAAAATCGAAAGCTTGGCAAAGAAAGAAGAGTAAACATTATTTTAACATAAGAAGTCGATTTTGTTTAAAAAATGTATTAGGGTCTACTTGAATATTTTATCTTAAAGAAAAGCATACACTCAACCTTAAACATTTAATATTTTTAAGTGCTACTTAAATTAGGAACATTTCGATCCTTTTACGGATTAGTCTGCGGCTCTGAAAACATGTAAAGGACGTAACTACTACTGAAACTGAGGGAGGCCTAGTTTGATTAAAAAATAATACAGTCCCAAATGTCCTATCAATTTTGGCATAAATATCAAAAGCATTTTTTCTTAATGTTTTGATACTGCTTCTATATGTTGTTCGTCATACTAAGTTTCTGCTTTTACATAAGCATTATTACTTAGAGATTTCACACGTAAAAGATTTTAATATATCAGAGAAAATTCGTAGAATATTCATATAGTACAAGGTACATTAATCATCTCTACGGATAAACTTTCTTTTATTATTGCAGCTCTTTGAATAAAACAACCATTCAAATGCAAAAGGTACCGTGGTGGCCTACTGTCAAGTTGACGAATACAGGTGCATGTCATTTTGGCAGAATACAGGTCACTTCCTTTAGGGAGCAGTGCCCATTAAGGCATCTAGGTGGCTTTGTCAACATATCAGTTAATGCTGACATATGTCTTTGCCACCTAATTTCATACTAACAAGTGTTTGGTATATGGGCAAAACCAGTTCTATGGCATGCTATCTGCACTTAGACATAAGCTACATTGACGAGCTGAAACAACAGCGAAACAGATCTGTTCGTAGTTTGTTGCACTGCAAACAGCATAACATAGACATCAAGGATATTTTTTAAACACACATAGCCATAGGTAAATATGCAGATCAGTAAGGGTTCACAATGTAATAAAGTTGTGCCTAATTATAAAGTGTGATTCACTAAGGGTATGCAGAGGCTGTATCTTGAAAACCTTTCGCGCTATCACTTTAAGAAAATTTTTCTTAGGCAAAAACGCACTAAAGAAATTCACAAAAAATATTTATCAGTTCCTAAGGTTTCCGATKAGGGGCGTATTTGATATCACACTAAAAATAAACGCAAATAAATCCAAAATTTGACAATAAAGTGTAAGTGGAAGATAGAATTTTTAGAACCTCTGTCTAATTGCCTAAAAGTTTCGTTTCAACATTTTTTTTGTGGCAAAGCAAAGTAACTTCGAAACTTATATATGCTGTAATATCAAAGTCAACAAACTAGGAATCATTTTAATAGGTTTACAGATTAAGATTTAGCATAAATTATTCCGAGCTTGACATTCTAAACATTACGGATTAAAGTGCGGCATTTGAAACAGTGCCATACTTTCCTCGATTTACCAAAAATTTTAAATACCACGGTATATTTTTTACTTTCTTTTGTGGCCTATTATGTATGATAGAGAGTGCTGAATGCACGTTTTGAAGATATTTCCAAAATAGTGAGTACAGACAAGACAAAATAAGAAAAAGGAATTTTCTATTGAATTCTGAAGGAAAACTGAAAAAGGCAATAAACTTTTTTCACTTTTATTTGAAGGCTATTTTAAAAAAAGCTGTGTTAAAATTCGTGGGTTGAGAGCTTTTTTCGTTCTGAAGTTATTTGTAGGATATATTATTTATGAAAGATTTAATTTAAACCCTGAAGTTATTGCCAGAATAGTATACATACACATAAACATTTAGTTGTTGAGACAGAAAATTTTTAGTCTTCCACTGTTTGGCAAGTTCGTACAAGGTTTACCTCGCTCACATTTAGCAATTATCTGATAAATGGTTCTACAAAACATATCGTTTTTGTCCAATAAACAAAAACGTTTTTCTTAATTTTCAGTTCGTAAAGCATACTGACATACAAACAAGTTAAAACAGTGTGCTACCGAGCCAAGATTACAAACAAATTTTTATTTTTATAGTCACCTGCAATTATCTTTTTATTAATCAGTTTAGGGCCTCAGAAGGTAGCTATACTTAAAGAACATGAGTTACCTCAGAACTAGTACAAATTCATTTACAACAAACCAATATTGAGAAGAATTTATTTCGGAACATAGACAAAAACTGAAACAACTAATCGGTTTCCTGGTATAATGAAATCGAGTGGCAATGAATTTTGTTAACCAACGAAACTGCTAATACGTTTCAGAACTTCTCTAAGAACTTGTATATTTCGCTTAATCCTGTCACTCCTAATTCTTGGAAGCAACACCTCCGTAACGCATATCTCCTAGTAGTAGTCTAAAAGCACTTATAAAGTTAAGGGATATTCTCATGTATGTGCACTATATACGATATATACGAAATTAAAAAGTACTTGCATTACACCTGCAGTACCTCTTGTTAATGATGTCGTAGATTCTAGTCACCACGTTGGTACGGTCTAAACAGATTTTCAGAAAACACTTGACGTTGATTTTGCATATTGCCATAACATCTGTATTGCCACGATTTTCCTGCTTAGCCTTCACAATTTTGTTTTTCCACCCTCCACAACGAATCAAGAATACACAAAGGTTTCGGGAATCGTTGATATTATTATTTATTAACGATGATACTTTGAGGATATTTTCCCAGATTTTTTTTTTAATAATGATGTTCTACACATGGTGTTTGTACTAAAACAGGCCAACCAAATTTTTTTATATTTTGAGTCAGAAAGATATTATTTTGACCTGTAATTATATCGCGAGTTTCATCAGACTGTGTCTGTAGGAAATAGGAAAGGAACGGAAACCGTATGTGAACTGAGGAGATATATGTTAGGGTTTTTTTATCTCGTTAAACCATAAATAAAAATTATTATATTCTGCAACATTTTTGCTATCTTTAGTAAAATATCTGATACCAAGTACCCCGTGGAGAATATTTTTGATAATGTCGCTTACAGCGGTTAAGTTAAACCTAATAGTATCGATCTCTACAAATGCCACTTACTACATTTATGCAAATCGCCAGAACCAACAAGTTGTACCAGAAAAGTGTCCGTAACCGTAGCCTGAGCACTTGTACGGATCAGTCCCTTCCTTATTTAATTTCTGCGGCCCTAAATCTCATTTCTACCAGAAACAGACCCCCAAAAACAAGCAAGACATCCGGCGTATTCCCCGAGTATAACCCAGTGTTTACTGCAGGCTTGCGTCGTTATTTCTTCCTGTACATTTGCTACATCCTGCGTCTTTCTTTCCGCGTTCCGTTATTTAGGGCAGTTCCTGCGGGACTAGAATCATCCCCTACGAAATTTATAACTCACGAGTTACAAACAATGAAATTTAATAGGGTAATATTCTTTAAATACCGCATATATTGGGTGAGGGAGCTGGACCTGTCAGGAAAGGTAATAATCGCTTGATAAATCTGCAAAAGATTTTGCAATGGAGGATATTGAAGTTATATCAAAAATTTATCACGAAATGTAAACCTAGGTATGCTGACTAATGACGTAGGGAATACAGCAGTGCAAAAAATGTAGTGGCTAAATAGGGTAGTCAGATTTCGATAGAATTTAGCACCAAAACCGTTCTCGCAGTCATAGACCAATTTTTTGGTTTCAATTTCAGCTAACCTCTATATCTATATTCACAGATGAAATATACCTATCCACGAGGGTAATTTTTAATGCAGCTTTTTACCTGACATGTTGTTTTCCGGGCTGGTTCCCACGTTGGTTATTAGACCTTGACGTTTCGACACTCATGTCGGTGTCTTCCTCAGAAGTAGCTCTGAAACAGTTTCAGAGCTACTTCTGAGGAAGACACTGACATGTGACACACACGAGTGCAAAAGAAGAAGATTGTATTTAAAGAAGGTCGTAGAAGAAACAATATTCTTCATTGCGTGTGAAAATTTAACACTTCTTTTTTTCGTTTTGTTGTACGTACCTTTACAGACACTTAGCTTGACATTAATTCTCGCATTATTCTTTCAAGCTTCATGATAAATAAACGAGCTAGCCTACCAACGTTTATCCCAAATACATAACAGAACATCGTGTAATTGACGTTATCCGATTCCAAACATGGAATCTGCCGCGATATAGCGCCGGGTTTCATGGTGATGGCTCTGGGTATCCTCGGGGCCAGATAGCGATTCTGTGCGGAAGGATGTCACTGGCACCGTGTACGATAACGCCGTTGGCAACATCGATAATATAAATACCGTCAGCCGAGGTCGACTGCCCAATCTTTTTTATGCCCGCTCGCATTTCGGCCCGGAATCCTATTGTACTGTGAAAAAGTCGATTATGTCAAAACGACACATGAGTACTTAAATTTGAACCGTTTGGCGCCATAATTAATTAAACAAATGAAGTATTTTAAAAATCGTTCCATAGCCATCTTAATCGTAATTACACAAACATATTATATATTATATCTGAAATAATACTTCCTAGTGCTATAGAATCAATTACTGTATTAGTGAGTTCTTTAGGAACACCCAAATGCAAAGGCCTTATACTAATTATATCTAATACATACCCAAATGGGATGGCTATTCAAATTCAGTTCTTATTTCAGAAGAATATAGAATTTAATGTATTCAAAGACTTATTGATGACAATAATTTTAGTTCGAAGTATTTAACAAATTTAAAAACAAGCACTTGTCTTGTGTTTAGCAGCTTAAATGATATCTTTGGGCATAATGACATAAATCAGATAATCAGATATTTTCAATATTCATAAATAAATTTTAAAAGTATGGTCCAAAACGTAGTAGGTCTCTTACAATTCTCTCATACATTTATTGGGATCTTATGCAAAGTAACATTGATAGTTGTGTCTATTAATTCAATCATTTTTGTAAAAAAATTGCTCCTCATTAAATAGAATATAATTCAGAACCGGCATTCCAGTCCTCTCTATTTATAATTGACTTAATTAAACTCCAGTTGCCTAGACTAGATAAGTGCAGATCCAATTGTTCAGACCTGACGTATTATTAATTTAGAATATGCACTTGCATAAGATCCCTTGATTATGGCCCTTTTCTGAGGAATCCAGATTATGCAAGAATTAGAATGTGAATAGCATCATGCCATCTAGTGGCAGTTGACGATCATTCCGCTCGGCTCTGTGGGGAACCTATAATCTGAACGCTAGCCCACTTTGCTGTGGGTGTTTAAAAAACGGCAGAGGTTCCTAACGTCGAGAGTGCAGTTTTCAAGAAAAATAATAAAAAAATTACGTCTATACCATGTCGCTTGCGTCAGAACAATTTGTAAACAGTCGTTTCAGCTTATATTCTGACGCAGGCGACTTGGCATATGTGTAATTTGGTACTACTACGCTTGACAACTACACTCTACAGAAATCGTCGTTGGGACCTTTGTGATTATAGGTTCCTCGCAGAGATGGGTGGATAATGCCGTCAGTTAGCATTAGTTCCTGCATACACATCGCCTACCTTGGCGTATATAAAAGAAGCCAGATCTATAGCTGTGCTGGTGTGGCTTTATAAACAGAAACAATTGTCCACAGGTTGTTGTGATGCAGGCGACATGGCATGGCATTGTTATTTTATAATATACATCTTCAAAATTCTAGAATTTGACGCCTTTTTCATCAGAACTTTGCTCGTACGTGGACGGGAACTATTTTATCCATGCTTTTCAGGCACATATTCAGGTTCCTTTCAGCGTTTCTCCCTTTGAAGCGACGCAACTATCGACCAACCGGCCTTCTATTAATGAATCCCTTCAAACTTTCCTTAATTAGTTGGCATATCGACTCCCCGCCCAGTATTATTAGCATAATAACCTTCGACTGCGCCGTCAAGGGTCACATGCAAAATTGAAACAAAGTTGCCCGGCAACCGGCTCCTACAAATGAACTAGCAGGGACGTGGGGCCGCGTCCCGCCGTAATTTAATACTGACAGAAAGTTGCGCGCCACCCCCGAGCCGAAACTTTAATAATAATATTTATCTAAGTTTTTCATGCTCGAATTATTCTTTATTTTCGAGATGAAGTTTGTACTCCGGAGATGGCGCTCACTCAACGACTCCTGCCTCGAACTTTTGGCGTGCGGCATTTGTAATAATGAGAGATGAAAATAATAACAGCCGGGAGAAGATCCGCTCGGATTAGAGATGCGCGAAACGTCGAGGTCACAGGTAAATTCAACCGATAAACACGAAATGTACGCAAGTAAAATTTACGAAATTGTGTTAGTTTGAAATGAGACCTCCTCAGTTTCGTCATACTTTATTAAAAACTGTAAAAATTCTAATTTTTCATTACGTTTGCGTAAAATGGCGTTGATATTGTTTCTTTACAGAATGCTCGCAAAATTCGAAAGCTTTGCATTACTCCCGTTAGCTTAAAGAGTATAGAAAAATCCCAAAAGAGCGTAAAATGCATGTAAAAGGCTCTTGAAAATAGAAATTATTGAACTTCAGTAACATACAGGGTGATCCACTAAGAGGGTACGGAACGGCTTTGTCTTGAAGACCACTCTTATCACTCAACGACATTACAAATCAAAATAGCCTGTAAACATCTAGATATTATATCGTCTAATCAAATTTAGTGAACTAGGACTCATTTTAGAGGGAGTTTTGAAAAAATAACAACAATAAGGTAAATTGTTCTAAAATGGGTTTCTCTTAATAGCAATAGAGGGCGGCGCCGTTTAGAAGACTGTCATACTATCCTCGATTTCTAAAATTTTTATTTCACCTTTTCTTGTAAGCTATTGTATAAGAGAGTGGTGAAAGCGGCGGGCGAGTGTGATTTTTAGCTTTGAAGTTGTTGCCAAAATAGTACACACAAGACATAATAAAAAGGGGAATTTTCATCTCAATTTCTGAAGAAAATCTAAATAGTAAGACATACCTTTCTCACTTGCTGCTCTTTAATGAAAATGATTGGAGCACTTTACATTAAATGTTAATTTAGTTGAAATTCCGTGTAAAATCAGTCTTAATTCGTTACATTTGTTTGAGCCATTTAGAAGATATATCACCTAGAGTTTTCGACGCTATTTTGCCTTGTAGTGTCGCTACCATAGCCGTTGAAAAATGTTACAACGAAACTTTTAGTTAATTAGACAGAAATTATAAAAAGTTTATTTCCCAACTACATTTAATCTGCAAATTTTAAATTTGTTTACGTTTATTTGTAACCAGATGTCAAATACACCCCCTGGCGGGAATTTTACGAATTTTAAAATATTTTTAGTGAATTTCTTTGATACGGAATTAAAGCGATAGGGTGAGAGGTTGTCGCTGTGCTTTAGTAAATCACCCAGTATATATGTTTAATGAATTATATATAACGTGGATACGATTCGACACTTGATGAAAAATTAAGCAGCCAACATAAGCATTACTAAAATTAGTTTGGATATTAGAACTTGAAGTTAGTTGTTGCTTAAACTGTTTCTCCAAGACAAATGTTAATAAGTAATGTTGATTTCCTTTTTAAGAGCAGTAATTTCTTAATCATGGAATATGTACCTACTCCAAAGAAACTCTAAATTGAAAGCCATCATGAATCTTGTTACAGTACTCGTAAGTTTACTTGTTTAGTTTATAGTCAATTGCCGCTGTTCCTTTCTTCAACATCTATAGCTCTAGCGCCTGGTACTCCTATTCCTAACGATGAAGTTTCTTGAGATGCTTCTACAATAGCGCAAATGTAAGTCTTTAATAGGTAAATATAGTGCGCGCCAGGAAAGAAGACGCACCTTAGGAATGTAACATCGTCCACAATGTAATAATTTTGTCATCCTTGGAACATGTTGCCAATTCTCACATGTCAATGCATTGGTGGTACGCAAAATCATACTTTACCCTATGCAACGAATATGTATCATTAACAGTTGCTTTTTGGATTGTTATATCCCCTAATTATCTAAGGTTAATTAGCAAATTGCATCTCGTAAAAAGTGTGGCAGAAAAAATCTGTACACTACAATATCACGAGAAATTCAAGGTTTTTTCAGTTTTTAGTCAGGGTCTCGAGAGAGTAGAATTGCACAACAGCACGGATGCTATGATTGCCCTCATAGAAGCATGAAATGGGATGGAATCATACCTTACTATTGTTCAAGTTTTATGGTGTTCTCTGAGCATGCCATAATGCTATTAAGATGTTACTTAAACCGTATATGAAAAACTCCTTACACCAATAATTTAGAAAATATAAATACGCATTTCGGTAGTTGAGCTGCCATTCTGTTGGAATGTTGGTTGTCTTACTATGCTCCAATAAATATTTGCACAAGATCAGGTCACTACATAAAAACATTCACCCTTGGCACTTGCACTTTGCTCGCCATCATTTTCTAAGAAGTGGTTCTTCCAGTCCAGAAAGTTTATCCTCGCTTTGAATGCCACAACTCTTCAGGACCACAACATTATCCCAAATGTGAGCCTCATCACTGAACAATAAATTTGCGATGAAACGATCGGTCTACTGCCAGTTCTTCTACTAGCATAACGTAAAATTTAAGTGATTTAGAATTTGGAAACGTTGATTTTGCACAACCCAAAATATTTATTATTCGAAAACGAGTTAATTAGATTCAGTTTCTACAAACGTAGAAACCAGCTTATTAGTTTGCCGCAAAATAATAGAACTGATAGAGGATAAATTTATGCCGAAAGGTCGTATCCAACACTTTGCACTGCTCATCTCTATCGGATTTTTCCGGCACAGTCGTTAACGGTCGGCTAGCAGTTATATAAATAATGAAACGTTAATGCCCCAAAAGTTTGCCAGCTATAAATCTGTCCGCCGTTAATGGTTCTAGGGCTGCAAAACCTTTTCCCGGAAGCTGTAGCCTTGCAGGCGTTCCTACGTGCGTAATCATTGTAGTGGGAATTGGTTTTTGCAAAATCTAACACCGTTGTAAATCAGCTGCGAACGGGAATGTTTCCGGAGCAATTCGTGGAATATTCGATAGTCTTTTGGCTGGCAAAAACTAAAGTAGATAAAATAATTTGTTTGTTTTTTTCAGTATGGAACTCAAAATTGCTGTATATGAACTAATCTTGCATTATAAGAGATATATATTCAGAATAACGCACATAACATCAAAACAGTCCACACAGAGTGGAGGAAACTCTTTTAATTTCGCCCCCCCCATTAATGTGATGTCACTTTGTACATAATTTTTACCCAGCCTACTTAAATCTTTGACACTTATAAATCTTACCATGTCTATATCTGGGGATGAACTCATTAGGACTTCATTTTTTGTTTGTGTATATCCCGCGTCGTTTCTTTTACAACTCCAAACATTTTCCTTGGTTTCTACTCTACTATACGATCATTTTTGTGCATCTTCTTTTCTTAACACCCATGTCTCATAGGCGTATGTCACCATAGGTCTAGTTATCGTTTTATGTAGATGTATTTTTGATACCGGCTTATGAGTGAAAAGGTTGTGTGCCATTGAGCAACCTTTGCTCTATTTCAATCGGTTGGTCTCCCATGTTGGTAGTTTGCAATACCAAAAACGTAATTTTTATCCATTAACTCCTTTTACCATCTTGAAGCTATCCCTTTTGTTTATTTTTGGTGTTGCCATGTATTTCGATTTTTCTTTTTTCATTTTCATCCCATATGTATCTGCGTTCTCTCCTAACCGTCCTACTACCTATTTCAGTTCATGAAAACAAAACCACAGTTATTACATAACGAACTTTGTAGTGTGACATTCTTCATACATTCAAGGCAACACTAATAAGCGTTTTAAACTAACCCTCCGCATTTTATTCCTCAAAGATTCTTTGGATTAGACCCTTTTTGAAGGCAAGCGCAGTTTTGCATCTATCTGCATTGGTAGTTGCAGGCCGAACTCTGAATTGAGTGTATCTTGCTCAGGGCTAAGCTAAAATAATAAATTTTCCGTCGCTGTTCGACTTAATACTATTTGCCACTAACAAGTCAATATTTTTGGGACTTAACCACTATATTTTACTGAATACCGCATACCAAAGAAGAAATTAAGTCAGTTGGAGCCCTAGCGCGATAAGTATCAAACAAAGCTTAAATTATAATTGAGGGAAACGGAATTTACTATTCCGAAACGGAAAGAAATAGTTCAGACTTACCCTTTCGGATTATTGGTGTGCGGATTTCATTTTCCAACTAGATAATGCGAGGATTCATGTCAGTAGAGAGTCGATGGCTTGGTTTGCCAACCAAAATATCCAACTGTGTAGAGCGCCCCCGTGTTCATCTGACATGAACCCAAATGAAACCCTTTGGGGTATCTTAGTTCGGCGAGTATATGGGGATAACTGACAGTATGCCACCATAAGTGAACTCAACAATTCATTAGAAGATCAATTAGGTAGCTTGGAAACAAACTGATTGAACGTATGTGCTTTGTCTCACATGATTTATCGGATAACTCTGACGATCGTTTCGATCTAAAACGGCCATTGTCAAAGAGATAACAGCGTGATACCCCTTTTTTAATCTCTTTTGATCTATTTGACCCGTTTTAGGTCGAAACGATCGTCAGAGTTATCCGATAAATCAAGTGAGACAAAGCACATACGTTCAATCAGGTTGTTTCCAAGTTACCTAATTGATTCAAAATGTTTCACAATGAATGCACCTTTGAATCCATTCAACATATTCATTAGAAGATGTTTGGACCAATTTTGAAKCAAGAATATTAAATAATTTAGTTGAAAGCATGAATGCTAGAATTTTCCAGCTAACTAGGAGGAATTGATGCCAAACCTATTATTAATTTACGAATATTTTGTTGAAATTTGTTCAATTCTGTGTGGAATTTAGATGGGGATATAGTTGTGCATCAGTCCAATTTAAATAATTAATTATTAAAATACGGGAACTGTTATTAGGTGACTCTGGATAGTCTGCTTCTTATTATTTTCATTTCTTTTGTCTTTCTGATTAATTTACGTTTGTATTTGACGAAGGAAAGCTTAAAATTCAGGATGGGGCTATAGTAATGTTCCCCAGTTTATGAATCGACCAAACACAAACGTTCATAAATGTTTTATCTGAGTAAGTAATTTTAAATAACATGACTGAACAAGGCTCATTTGTTTCTTGATGCACCTTTGCTGCTGTTTCTTATAGAGATTTAAAAAATTCTATACCTACGTCATGGATCAAGTAAGGATAAGTGATGAAACATGTACTGTATGTAGCGTTGCACTAATACCAAATGTAATTTGAGATTTATCAGGAGTGGACTTAACCGTTTTTGGGGGGGGCTTGCCCCCCCCGCGCTAATCTAAATTACAAGTAAAATTATCTTAACTATGACTGAAAATGGTGTATATGAAGCCGTCACTCGCAATTTTGGTATTAATGAAGACCTCCGGCGCTAACCCAACCATCAGTTGGATCGTTCACAAGCTTCGCCGTTCAGCCGCGAAATAGGCGCTAAAGCGCGCGTTGTACGAAAATACAGCCCGCAATCATCCGGCGAATCAAACCCGAAAGCGTTCCGCCGTCAAATTCAAATTGATTAAACGGAGCGACGCTGTCAGCGGCACTATCTCTGCCGGCAACGAGAAGACATCCGCACGCCACACGTGTAGGCCTATTGGGCCCGGCTGTCAATCACGCGCCGTACGCGAAAATTAGCTTCGCGGCATCGCCGCCGAACGGCCCCCGGCGAAATAATTCGTGCCACGAACAGTTCCCCGCTCGCGCTACGCACCCGCCATCTGTCAAATTGAATAAAGCACGTATCAATTACAGGCGCTCCCCGCCCCCCACTTAAGCGGCATTATGAATTCAACGCAATCACCAAAAATTGTTTTATTCATTCCCCCGACAGATGGGGACGGGGAGGGAGCTATTTCCGGGATGACGTAGTCGGAAACTTGTCGGGGTTTCCCATTTGTGGAGAGGTTCGACTGGCGTATGATGGAGAGGCATCTACACGAAGAGAAATTCATCTGCATATACAATAGTTAGAAACACACATACCATCCGACCGGATCCCACCACTCCATGTTTCGTTCTTGTTTGCACTCCTCAGTTAGGGTACCAAATTAATTGACCAACGCCTTATACTAGGTCGTACAGCAATCATAAAAGTGAGAGCAACAGCTCTCAACGCCATATAGTTCTCTCCAAGTTATTGTAAACACTTTTACCTAAACGTACTATGACTAGCAATAGATACACAGAGAAAGATTATTCTCTATGTTTAGCATGGTGATTGGGGACCTAACGAAGATAGAAAAACCCGCGTACTAGGAGAACAAATCTATTTTGAATGATTGCCTCCAACCCGGTAACTCCTTCTCGGTAATGATTTTTGAACGAATTGAATGACTGAACTGACTGATGTTAGCATTGAGTAATAGGGTTTCAATGACGTGTTAGAAGCTGCATTGTTTTGGCGGGTGCCTCTCGACAGCCACTTCACAAGTCACATAGGTATTCTAAAAAGCTTGATTCTAATCACACCTATCTAGCTCGTGGATATGCCGAATCTGAAATTAAGATATGACAACAATTTTGACTACTATAGGGTGCCCCAATAAGAACGATAGGAAGATAAATTCAAATTAAACGATAACGCTTCTAGGTATCAAATTGGTTTTGGCTTTATTTAGAAGCTACATTCATGCCATTATGTATCAAACAAGACATCATTCAAATGGCCACCTCGAGATCGCTGGCAGTGCTTCAAGCGTTCGGTCCAATTTCGGATAACATTTTCCAGCATTTGCGGCGTTACTCCGTTGATGGCTACTCGAATGTTGTTTTCAAGGGCATCCAAAGTGGCTGGTTTGTTAGCGTAAACCAATGACTTGTCGTACCCCCAAAGAAAATAATCGAGGGGTATCAAATCACACGATCGCGGCGGCCCATTGATGAACGCTCGTCTCGTGATTATCTAGTCACCGAAATTTTCTCGCACAACATCAAGTGTATCGTTGTTTGTGTAGCTTGTGGCGTCGTCTTGTTCGAACCACATGTCGGTAATGTCGATGTTGCAGAGCTTTGGCTACAGAAATTCTTCCAACATTGCTCGATAGCGAGGTCCATTGGTGGTTACGGTGTCTCCTTCCTCATTTCGAAAGAAATAAGGACCGATGATGCCCCCTTGCCACAATCGGCACCATACATTCAATTTTTGTGGGTACTGAACGACTTGTTCGGTCACTTGTGGATTGTGCTTAGCCCAGTAACGGCAATTTTGCTTGTTGACGAATCCACCGAGGTAAAAATTGGCTTCGTCAGAGAAGATGATTTTCTTGCCAAAATCAGGATCATCGTCCAACATTGCAAGCGCCCAATTTGCGAACTCGCGGCGGCACCCATGGTCTCCTGGCTTTAGTTGTTGCGTCATCACACTCTTATACGGGTGTAGGCCCAAATCCAAGGGCAAAATTCGCCGAGTTGTCTCAGCGGAGAGGCCTAATTCGACTGCTCGGCGTCGATACGACCAATTTGAATCATCTTCGACACTGGCCGCTACGGCGGCGATATTTTTTTCACTTCGACCAGTTCGCATTCTGGTTGGCTTCTTCTAGTCCAAAAGTGTGTACTTACGCTCAGACTTTTGCACGGTGCGTCGAATTGCCTGCTCACTGAAGCCATGATTACGGCCGACTTCACGACGAAATTCACGTTACGTATTCACAACAGAACCTGAATTTCGATAATATTTTTTTATTATTTCTAAGCGTTCGGGAAGCGTGAAACGATGCATGGTGAAATGGCAAACCTTACTGAATATTTTGACAGCTGGGTGACGTTTGTGCCTTTCACAGCTGTTAATTAACCCCTGTTGAAAAAACTATCACTACTATTGGGGCACCCTGTATAATAGTATCTTTATTCCAATATGCTAAATGTAAAGAAAACTTTAGGAAAAGCTTCACATGGCTGCCAAGTGGTAACTAAATCTTTACTTAGTGAGGAGATTGAGCATTCAAAGCAGGTTCCTAATCATCTATTGACGAATCTTATATTAACTGAGAAGTTTCGCGCGTTAACCATCGTATTTTGGGGTCGTGTAGCCTAATTACAAAAGAGCCATAAACTGCAAGAGCTGTATCCTTCTTACAACAGGGCGCGATTGGAGGAACCAGCTTTCCCGTATTTCGAGCACGGAACGATAGAACCATGGCCTGGCAAATTTATACAGCTCACTCCAAAATGAAATAAACAGAATTTAACAGAATAGCGTAATATTTCTTTGATGCAGAATAATATTTAAATTTTACTTACGAATCTTCTAACTCACCCATTTTGCTACACTTTTCCGTAAGCTTTTAAGAAAATTTTATTCACTCAAAACTGCTACAGATTTTGGGATTATTATCTAGCAACCGAATATGTATTTTAATGGCTATGTTTGCTTAAGGACTTAAAACCCAATACATAATTCGTTTTAGTAAGCTAAGTATCACTTAACTTGTTCCATATTTTTGCCACAGAAACGTCAGTTGGCTTTTTCTTTGTAAAATGCTCTTCATAGCACATTTACCTATATTAATGAGTTAACACAATTTATTTACATGGCGGAATTTTAGCAAAGAATGAAAATTTATAATGGAAATACATACATGAAAGTCTCAGATCGGTGTATTCTATTGAATGGTTATCCTCATAGGATAATTGTTCAAACAAGAGTTATGTTGTGTTCTGTACCTCTTCCATATGCAATGTAAATTGCCATGTTCCATAATTAGTGATGACCTAGCTGTCTTATTGGGAACTGCTTCCTAAAGAAAGCGACTTGTATTCTACCAAGTATCATGTCTCTGCTGTGCCGACTGCACCGCAGCCAACTAGAGAGAGATTGGTTTCGCTGTTGTTATAACTCATCAGCGCACTCTAATGGTTTTGCCATTTTTGTGTCCAATAATGCACAGTACTTTTATACCCACTGCTGCTGTTTAGCAAATATCTAATTGTCTTTGTTTTGTTTCAGGTAAGTGTTTTACACTTGTCACTTGGATGCCCAAGGCAAAGCTAACTGCGCGAGGTGTTTAAAAAGGTAAATGTATAACCTCTAGATGTTGTAAATGTGCTATAGTAAAATAAATTCGTCGACAAATAATGATTAAAGCCCGTGTTGGTATTGTATTATTACAAAAGCTCAACTTCGTTTACCTGAATATGGAAAATTCTCAAATGCGTTTATTTAACGAGATACGGCTTTGCACAAGTAGAGAGCATATTATGCCTACAACAAATACCTTCCAGTCGTCACCTCCATTCGTTCCAAAAGTCTGTTTTATAGCGCGGCGTCATCGGTGTGAGAATTGCACCTGAATTTAATTTCGTGCGCGTTAATTTTTTGCTATAACTCCTGAGATATTCATGTAAATTATATGGCGTATTGTACGAGAGGTGTATGTGAAGCTACTATTAAAATCACGACTAAACTGCCGTAACTTATCACATCGATTAGTGAAAACGCAAATAGCCGAAAAACAGTACGAAATACTAATTTCTTCTTCCGACTACGTTCATAATTTATCTCGACAAATTGGTTTTTGTCTCACAGAATAATTGATATGTCGATGCTTGCCGATTGTATTATTACGGGCAAATCATGTGAGCTGACCTATAGGGCCAATTTCAGCCAATAGATAATTCATTACGAACTGACCCCACATAATTAGCAGATTTCCCCTTAAACGTCGGGCATTAATAAAAAAGTACGATTTTATTGACGCCATAACTGCGGGGTATGTCGAGGTTCCCATTCTATCTATATTGCTATGACCCACATTGTGAAAATTTCTTTTCGTATTGTCCTCGGCGCCACGTTTTTTCGTTAAAGAACCTGATAAGCTCGTCCCGCTCGTTTTCATTTTAAGGAAACAATTTCAGCCAACGGTCCGGAGATAAAGTGCGACTACATACAAGGACCTCGGGGACATCATGCACGTATATTGAAAGTCTCGCGTCAGCAAATACACGACGTGACAACGGGTTACACGGGGTCTTCCGGAGCAGACCTTAGGATTGACGGTGATAAAATCTGATTACAGTTTGATCCTAGAGTCTAGGTAACGCTTTAGAAAAGCAACTAAAGGGTGGCCAAAGATATAGCATGTTTGCGCTTTAATCCTGTGTTTAATTCTCCAGCGGTAAGCAGGCCAATTTTTTGTAATTTTTTATCTAACGTTAAAGTATTCAAATTCATATTTTGTTCATTTGTATTATATAGTTTTATTTATTTTTTGCTATACTATGCTCAGTTAACTAAAATTCGAAACAACATTATTATATTTAATAATAGTTTCTAATACAAAAATAAAAAGCTTAAACTAATGAATAGACTTGTCGTCCACATTAATAATTGAATCTTGTGCGAAAAGAGGGCATAAAAATTATCGATTTTTTTAGATGAACTGTTAATTTCTTCTGTTTGTGCCGAATCATAGGTTGCCTTGTTTGTCGCAGTTACGCAGTTTCTTGGTACAAATGAAAACAGTTTTTCGGAAAAGATGACATATTTTCATAGTGATTTACAGGATGGGTCGTTTTAAAGGTAGTTTAGTTACGAAAATAAATTGTGTCCCAATGGCTTACAAATTTAGTTGTACATATGTCTTGAGTTCAAATATAGTCCGATCGTCATACATATGAACTTCAACGTACTTTAAGTATTTTGGAAATATGCTAGTATAGCAGGGTGAGACTAAAATAGCGGCCTCTACTTCTAGGGTGTGTTCTACACCTAAAAATATGAAGAAAAGTTATCTTACATTTTTACATGTGCGACTTCTCTACCGAGTTATAGCCTCTTGATGATGGACGGTAAATGACAGTTCTTTATTGCTAACTTTTTTACTTGTTCAGCGATTTTCATAATTTTTTCGGAATCTGATTTTTAAATGATGGCTCATCGAACTGTGTAAATAATTCTTTCACACCTCTCTTGTGGAGTGAGCTGTTAACCAACCGTAAGAGTCTTCGGCTTAAATTTTTTTAGACGGTTATTTGTTTCGTTTTGAATTTACATCTTTTAAATCTATGGTTCATATGAAGAAGACAATACCCTCTTTTGTTATTTGTCAAGAACGCACCATTTACGAGAATAAAGCACTCAAAATGCAAAATAATTTAATTAAAGGAGGTTGGAGTTTTACATCAGCTTCCTTTGGCAGAAGTTAGTTTGAAGATATTGCGCATTTGAATATTAATGGAAGCAATAAAGTGTAAAAAAAGCAACAGGAATAAGTTCGTATTAAATTAATGCAACTTAAAGATCTTCATTGGTATACGATGGTGAATGCTTTCAGCGTCCATAATATAATATAATATTTTGTCGGATAGATCGCTGTCTCTTGAAAACACTGACAAAAAATTAATAGTCTGACGTTTCGATTACACCTGTAATCTTTGTCAAAGACGAAGAACCTCAAAATTTGCCTGACACAAGTTCAAACAAAATTTTGTCAGACTATTAATTTTTTGTCAGTGTTTTCAAGAGACAGCGATCTATCCGACAAAATATTATCTTATCTTTATTGGTAGTTTTAAAGTAAACTCTCAAAATGACCACCACCTTCCGCAATGCAGGTTTTATGTAGTGTATTAGTGACCTCCTCGCTCTAAAGAAAATGCTTTGAGTGTTTCGAATTTCTTGAAAACTGTGTTGAATACGACGGCGGAAATCTTCAATACTGTTAACAGCTGTTACACGTGACCCCACACTTAAAAATCCAATGAATTGAGATCTGGAGAACGCGCAGGGCACGCTATAGGCCCTCCTCGACCAATCCAATTTTCACCGAATGTAGCATTTAAAAGACGCCTTGCTGTGTGACTGAAATGTACTGAGGCTTCGTCATATCCGTTCTAGCTTGAAACGGTACATCTTCAAGCGAATTGTTTTTGCAATAATTTCGATTCTTATACCTAAATTATTCATATACTTCGATACCTTCAATATCTTTGGTGCTATCAAGGTTTTGGGCGCTTCTATTTTCTTTTCGGTGCCTATTTTTCCAACTTCGTATTGTTTCAATTTTTAATATTTTCATTACTTTTAACACCAGTGATACTTTGGATGTTGCAGTACCTATGGAACTTCTCATACTTTAAATTATTGCAATACTCGATACTTTCAACACATTTGACGCTTTCGACCAGTCAGATAATTTTGAATACTTTCCATAATTCGGTATTTTTGGGTATTTTCGATACTTTTGATACTTTCAATACTTGAATACCACGACAAGGTGATATGGATCTTCCATACCGGTGAAAGTAATAATACTTTGAATAAGTAGCCATACTCTGTCAAGCCCATATCAAAGCTTCGATATTTTCAATCTTCTATACTTGTAAATACCTTCGATACTTGGATACTTTTGAACACTTTCGATACTTCGGTACTTTTGAATACTTTCGATATCTGAATACTACAAAAAGATCGTATCGATACTCAATAACGCCAAAGATATCGATACTTTAAGTAAGTCTCGATACTTTGCCTAGACGTAGTCAATAATATATAAATTACAACTGAAACAACTTGATTTTAGATTAAATGAGTTGGTTATAGGAAGTATTTCCTAATTTTCATTTAATATGTCGTACTACGTGCTTACCTCAAAACTTCAATAATTGTTTTTCCCGGTAATGATACTATGAATAAAGTTCGTGCGACACGATTTCTGCTGAAAACGCGTCAATTCACATTCAACCCGAATCCGCTCCGAATTGCCCTAATTAATGCCGATATTGCTTTATTATTCTGGCCGAGATCCCATGCTAAATAAGCAGAACGCCATGGAAGTAGGTCAGTGGCGCGGGGTGGCTGCCGCCGGTAGGGTCAAATGTCAGGAACCTGCCCCCGGGCCCGTTATCTCTTCCGGTTCAAGAGTTCGGTGAAATAATGTTTTTTATTTCCAGCCGATGCCACTACACCGTAGGAAATGACGTGTTGGGACATAAAAACGGTTAGGAGTTTTTGTTTCGGGACGCTGGAGGGCGGGGGAGAAATATTAGGTCGTAAATTTCGGGTTTTGCACCGCGAAAGATGTTTCGGATTAAACTTCCGTTATGGGCCAGCAGCTGCCTGAAAACTCCTGATACGAATTACTGAATTTCTGTATCGCGCAAGAACAGAAATATTATGCAAAAGTGTAAGCATTACCAGCTTTCCACCTTACATATTGTAGCTTTTAAAAATTAAAAAAAAAAAAACTCCAAACATGAGTTTTAAATTTAAAGATCGATTTTTAAATTCGCTTCTTGTGTGTGGATTTGCGCTTTAAAAACCCCTAACAACAAATATGTTATTATAGAGGCTAAATTACCTCTTCTGGATTAGTCATTAATCACCAAGAATGATAAAAATATATTCAGCTTCAGTAATGTACAGTCAAATTCTTGATAATGAGACGGCCTAGTGGGGGGGGGGGGGGGTTTGGAAGACTACTTATTTAGGTTCCTAAGTGAACAACTACCCCCTAGTTGCCGCGAGGCGGCGCGGCTTAGACTGGAGAACAACCATTTCTCTAGAAATTATACTACCCGTATAGCCCACTTAAATACAGAGAAAGTTAATTATTGCCTGAAATTTGTTTTTAATTAACGTCGATGATATTTTAATATTTTAATGGTCTGAAGCTTGCAAATAACGAACAACGAGTGCTTCAGCTGCAAATGCGCCGAATGGCGTTCAGCAGTGTTTCATATGAACTTTTATGTATATATGTATATATACCTGACCTGACCTGACCTCGATTCTGAATAGGGCCCTAATAGCTCAGAGGTAGAGCGTTTGACTAGTGTTCAAAATGTCCCGAGTTCGAATATCGGTTAAGGCTGGCAATACTTTTTCGTTTCTTCTTATGCGCGCTTAAATATATATTTTTTATTATTATTCGACAACTATTTCCTTGTTTGCGCCTTGACTCCCATTCAATGGGGAACTATAAATCCCTTTGCTTTTTTTCATAAATGAAGGATAATTATAGGACTGACAAACATAGAGAGACAGGAGACGGGTAACGTTACATTTATGTACTGGAAAATCAGTTTGGGTTCAGTATTATTTATTTATTCATACCCATTATGGAATATTTCCGAAATGGTGGGCGCAATACTGCTATTTAATTTTAATGGATTAGCTCAATTTTGATTATTGTTATTATTATGTGCGATATTAGTAATTAAATATGCATATTTTCGTATTGGAGGTTGGTATATATTGTTATTAAATCCAGCTACGTAAATGTTATATCAAACAATGCTATTTCATATATCAAAGTGCGTTAAAGGCATATAAAAACTATCTAAACTAAACAAAACGGAAATATTGACCATTTTAGCGTATTAAATAAAGCAGTTACCAGCTGTATGTAGCTTGCATTTGTTTTCCTAGAAGAGCAGGTAAACTGCCGGGTTCGAGGTTCCGAACTGCATACACCTAACACGTTCGACGTATGTATTATCAGTTATAATATCACAAGGCAGTGAGAATAAATCGAAAATAATTCGACAGAACTTCAAGAACTGTTGCCTCTAGGCTCGAGTGGGTATTGCCAAATGGCAACAGTTCGAGAATGAAAGTTGTGGAGAATTATTTTCTAATTTATTCTCACTAGCGTGTGGTATTCAAAAGATTATTTTTTCACTTAACAAGCAGATACAGTGTTTCAATATTATTCATCGAATGAAGACGTATTAAATCTTGTTCCACTTATTTTTTTGCAGACTTTAATGACAGACGTCAATCCAACAATTTTTGTTGTGATAGAAAACCTACCTTAAATTATTCCAGCGAGAATTTGCTCTTGTGAAAATTCCCACCATAATAGTGTTTTGTTTTGCTGAAAATGACATAATTGACCGAAATTGAATTTTTTTATTGGTTCTTAGTAACATCAAAAATAATCTATTACAATCAATTTTATCCTTATATTGTTTAGCGATTGCTGAAATGTCAATATTTCCGCTTTGATCAGTTTAGATAGTTTGTATATCCCTTTAGCGCACTTTGATATTTTAACTAGTTTAGAATACTGAATACACGCACACATTAGCGAGTATTGTTTAATACACTATTTAAGTTGTCTACATAGCTATCTTTGATAACAGTATTGCGCAATAAGCATATCTATTTACCAATATCGCACATAATAATAATCAACATTGCAAAATCGCAGTATTGCGGTCACCATTTCCGAAGAGCAGATATACATTTAAACACGCTGTACGAGTAGTATCATTTCCAGTGAAATGGTAGTCTCAATGTCCATAAATTTGACTATACATATACTGAATGGCTTAACTTGTTGTAGAATAGATTACATGCTTCGTTTGCAGATTCTTTTCCATATAAATTAGACAAAAATCAATTATTCAATATGTCGTTATGTTAACGAAATTAGTTTCTTAAAATTGTATCAAAATTCTTCGAAATTTTGAAGCGCTTGGGCTTATGGCAAAAAGCTGTGACCTGCGCGGATGTCCCATTAGAGTTATTCCGTTCAATACAGCTTAACTGATAATATACTTTAGAAATTTCGTATCCTGAGTCACAAACATTGATAAATTAGTATCCATCGTAAACCAACTAGCTTAACGGCACACTATTTCAATTTTACTGCACCTAATGCATCTAAGTGCTCCATATATTGATGCGTCTCGCTTTGCGTCATTAATTTATCCCACCTACTTGCTCCGCAACTGTCCATTTGCGCAGGCCATCAGAGACCAACCATAAAAATAACCGACCGTCAATTTGCATTTTTCATTGCAATATTAATGGACGTCCTGTGCACGGAGGTTTCGACATCTGGCGCCTGTGAAAAATCGTGGGGTTGCAGGAAAATTATTAATTAGTCACGCCGTGTTAGAGATGTGAGGGGATGTAGATTTAAATTCTTAGCTTTAGCACTAATATTTTGTTGCATAGCAGTTACACAGTGTAGAGCAATTCTTGGTGGCTCTATCTTTGATATCTACATACGTAAGTTTGACCTTCCAGTCGTCACCTCATTCGCTACAGGTCAGGTGATTGCATCAAGCGAGTCCCGTCATCGGTGTTGTAAAAGATTATAATAATCTGCATGAAATGCTTAAGGTAACTAATGTATATAAGTAGATAGGGATTAATACTGTAATTTTTTTCTAAATAGCTGTCCAATTACTGCACTGACCATTTTTTAGAAAAGAGACTGGGCATATACCTATACTATCGCGGTCTTTTTGCGGATTTATAAAAGAGGAATATCCCACCATTCTTTGTTTTGTTATATATCAAAGGGATCAGGCAGCGTTTTTGATGAAGACTGCTATGCCGTTTGACAAAAAAGCTTTACAAATGTAACCTAAACCTTCCTCACGAATCACTCTATCTATTGGTAAAAACTTTGTGAAAATTATTTCAGTAGTTTTTGAGTTTATCGCAAATAAACTAGACAGACACACCCAGCGGAGGACTTTGTTTTATAATATGAAGTGAAACATAGAAAAGGAGATAGTAAACTTGAATATGACAAAGATTAATTGTCCAAAAAATTTTTTTATTATACTGGGTTATTTTTTTCCGCTTCCAATGGCGTCAAACGATGGCCAAATGATAATGTAGGTCTTTGTACTTAGAGACGTTACAAGCCTACGACGTAGTTCTTAATGGCATGGCTAGAAGACGCATTGGCGATTTTCAACAAATAACCAGACCATCGGCAACGTAGCTCTCTGTACTTACTGATGGTACTAACCTACCCCGTTCTTCGCAAAGCAACCATTAGATGTCTTGATAGTCGATTAGACTCATAATTCCTGTGATATTCGAGAAAGTATATATATATATCCTATCTATTAAGTTTCTGACGCCTGGAATTTTTATAAATTTTCGCCGTATTAGTTGATGCTCTATTTTCGAGACAAAATGGCCCTTCTACTCCTTCTGGGATAAGGACTGTGAAGGGTTTCTGGAAGGTTAACATCACGCTACTTCTTTATCTATATGCATGGTAATTATTACAATCTTTTAACAATGTACTCCTGGGTTACAATGAAGTGTTTCTTTCTTTACTCATAGCTTTTTCCAGATGAAGCTTTAAGTACCTATAGCGCTTCTGAAAAGACCGAGATTGGTAAACTTCTAAGGTACCCGAGACCCATACGAGACCGAGACTGAACATACGAGACTCTCGCCGTTTCGAGAGTCTCGTGTTTTAAAAAAAATTGTATATAAAGAGAAGATTGAATTGTTTACGCTATTTACGGTAATTCGGAACTTGAACACTTCAAATGTAAATAACACAACATTCGGACAATATAATCTAATTATTTAGCTAATTCTACTACTCATAATTTTAGTAGTGATTTAATTAAAATAGTATCTAATAAAATTATAAGTGGTAAATTTCTACTGATTATACAGTTAATTTTATGTGAAAGAATTTTGACCGAAAGCAACAAAAGATTACCGGAGGTTTTACACGTTTACATTATTTTATTCATCATATAATAATCGCGAGTTCTTACTTAAATATTACAAAAGCACATTAAAATAAATAAAACAAATTTTTTATAATTCTGAAAAAAAAGAACTGAAGGGAAATAAGTAGTGTACCATAGAGAAATCTGTATGCCAAAATTTGGGAAGGTATAAAATGAATATATACCTTCAATAAATAATCCATTTTGAATTTAAATATATGCATTAATTTCTACTTTAAGTGTAATCCACTTTATTCTTTTATTGTAGAGCGTTTTCGGCTACAAAGTAGCCATCATCAAGTACTATCAAACGGTATGAATAAAGAGAAAAGAAACTTCTACAATTAGTTTGACAAAGTCACAAATTTAGAACAAACTTGACCACAAGCCAAAAGCAACCTACACGTCAGCAACACAAAACATAATATTAATTTGGAGCAAATAAATAATTTAGAAACATGACAGTTGGTATTACATGAATCGCTTAAAATAGTAAAATTTAAGTTTGATATTTGCTGCACAAATGTAATGCATTTAAATTGTCTAGTGTGATAATGTGCTTATTTAACTAAAAAAATGGTTAGCTAACCATGAATTTGTTGTCACAATATCTGCATTTTTATACCTTTCAAATTGTTTATGTTCTTTACCTCTAATTAAAATTATTAACCAACTGAATTTTACTATTTTATATGATTCTAGTAATTTCAGTTGACCTGTTCTAAATCATTTATTTGATTTACATTAATATTACGTTTGTGTTGCTTTTGGTTTGTACTCAAGTTTGCTTTCACTTGTCAAACTAATTGTAAAAGTTTTTTTTTTCTTTATTTATAACTTTTGATTGTACTGATGATTAGTTCTACAATATAAGAATAAAGTAGATTACATAATATAGGTAAAACATTTTATAAAAACATTTATAGGTTTTTTGTATCACAAAATGGCTTTACTTATCTTATTTGAGTTAACTAATGTCTTGTATTGCTTATTGTTAATCGTAAATAATGTTTGCTGTAGACGTATGTTTTTTCGACAAAAATGAACAGTTCTGTTGACATTATTCGATGTGTTAAATGGATCGAAGCAAATGGTTTAACTTTTAGGACAAATCAATTGTTTTTAAAAGAAATTGACTCACTCCCATCATTTGGAAGATACATGCAATATTTTTATCAGCAAACAATGAAATATTTTTCAGTATGATGAAATTTTAATTGTAGATTTTAATGAATGCTTATCAAGTAAATCTATTAGAAAGTAAAGGTTTAGTGAAACTTGAGTCTTTTTTGTACAGTGTCATTTAGTACTCAATCCTCAAAGTCATTATTTTGTAGTAGCAAAACAATCTATATGATTTCTTTTTATTTACATTTAACTTTCTTTTCAGCCTGACGAAAGCTGGAAATACAGTGGAAAGCTTGGCAAAAGAACAAAGAGTGCAATTGATTTAAGATACCATTAGGTCGAAATCCCCCGAATCTGAAACGTATGTAGATTAATCAATTGTGCGACCGCTATTTTCAACATATATATAAAAATATTTAGAATGTGGGAAACTTGTAGGGAATTCGATCTTGATGGAATTAATTAATAAGTATACTCTTTTTTCGGTGCCGAGCTTTCGACTTTATTGAGAGTCTTCATCGGGGCTTCGAAAGTAAGGTTAATTTTAACTGATCAGTTTTTAATCTGTGACAATTTAATGTGCTTTTAATCTGTTAATATTAAATCAATGTGTGAATTATAATAGACAATGGGTTGCAGAGCCATCAAATAATAATGGTTCATAAATAATATATACTATACTATATATTATGAAATATTCAAATAGTTTACAAGCAGATGGGGCTACCTTGAAATTAACCTCACCTTCGAAGCTCTTACATTGACTGAATAAAGTTGAAAGCTTGACACAGAAAAAGAGTACTTATTAATTAATTCTATCAACGTCGAATTCCTTATAAGTTTCGCACATTCTAAATATCAACAAGTTGCGACCGCTATTTCCCTTCAACGTTATATAAAAATATATACCTTTTTAATCATTGAATGTCAATCAATTATAAGAATCTTAAAAAGTTGTCATTTTACGTATTTATGACAACGCAAATTTATTTATGGCATATAATTTTAGTAAGAATTACAAATATACGTGGTGTTGTGCTCCACATTTTTAACTAAAGAAATTGCACAAATATTGGACAAATATCGGAATACTAAACTTAATCACCCGTAAGCACAACCACGTAACTGTAGAAGGAAGATATTTACGATGCAATTTAGTTGTTTTGAGGGTTACCTACATATTTTTAATATCGTCTTTTATGACATCCTTGATTCTTAAAAAAAAATCATATCGGGATTTCAAAACTATTAGGATTACCACACTTATCAGAAACACGAGACCGAGACTAAGTAGACCGAGACCGAGACCAAAGAAACTATGCATTTACGAGACCGAGACCGAGACCACACAAATCTCGGTCTCGTATAGCCGAGACCGAAGCACTAAGTACCTAGTGCTATAGTTTCAGATGTTTGACCTCATTCTTTAAAGTTTAAGACCTACCAACTGCCGAGGATTTCTTTGTATAACGAACGCAATTATTGAGGCAATTATGAACTAATTACTATTTCATTAATTATGAAACTAGCTCTATTTATCACAACGAAACAATCAATTGTGTGGGACGGCAAAACAACTCAAGAGCTGCACACATGCAGCCTGCATTTCCTCTCCGCTGAAAATTGCTAGCGTTTTTAAGTTTTCAGGCAATGCACGACCACATTCCCGAATTACTTTTTAACGCAATTACTTCTTGTGCATTTTTTGCTCGTTAGCGACCATTTTCTCCATTCTGGAAACCGCAAGTATTCCTGCAATTCGTCCCATTAATTCAGAGATTTCCGTCTGTTTAGGAAATGTACAACCAAGGAGCGAGGCCTATTTATTTAAAAAAGTTGGCGAGAGCATTAAAAGTCAGAAGCAGGGCGGCACTTAGCCGTTATTTATTTCGACATAGCACACGGCCATTCGCGACAAAAAAAGGATTTATTCCAAAGCTCGCGTAATATGAATAATCATTGCAGCTGCGACGAAATAAGTTAAATATCCAGATTTAACTACTGAAGAAAACTATATTTTTCAAGACTATGTGACAAGACATGTGATACTTGTTCTCGGTTATCGAACAGTAATACTAAATCTATAAAAAAAACTTTTTACGACATTTTTAGATCTTTTCCCTGATATTTGCGTACTACAGGTTTGAGTGTCACGGTTATGTTTAGTATCTGTTGACATTTATATTCTAGCTCTTTTTGGCAAGAAGTTTTCAGGACATGAAATCGCATATAGATATACAGGTTTTCTGTAAATGGTTGATGCATTTAGACGACGTTCGGGGAAATTATTGCTAAAATTAGTTTGCCGTTCCTAGAGAAAGTAAACACAAGTGTATTGTTTTGACAGATACTTGTCAGCTGTCGGTTGTCGAATTATTTGATAGATTTTAACTTGAGAAGACACGTAGGAGTGTATCTTTTCAACATTTGTTATAGTTTTGGAGTAATAATAAACCTATTGGTTTGTACTTTTGTGGACTAGAAGAAAGATGACAAAATTCACGGTTAGGATCTATACTGAGCAGCGCTACACCTGGCTTCCATATTACAATGGCTTAGAGGTTACCGCAAGCCTATCCTTACATTTATTATTATTATCATTATTACTTACCTTTGTAAGAACACTAGAACCCCAGATTGTTGATAAGTATTTATAAAATATCCGCAACCTTCAGTACAGTATATCGTAGCTTGACACCTAGTTTAGGCATACAACACTATATGATTTGAAACCACAATTAATAATATGTTTTGGCAGAACATGAACGTTACACCTTATATCATAAATATACAGGTTTGACATAATTAGATCTAAATGGTCATTTAAATTATAGGTGCCCTTCAGTTTTCTAGTTATTAAAATTTGCTTCCGTAATAATATAATAATACGTCTAGTATCAATAATCGGTTAATAATCGAATTATCTATTCGGTATGGAAATTTAGAGTGCAAATAATAAGTATAGACAAACTGGCTGTGTATATGTTGCAAGTGTTATTAAGATGGCTGTTGAGTAGCTTTAAATTAGAAATGCGTCCATATACCCAGTAATGGAGGAGTGAAACATTATATTCCAATAACAATAAAACACTATACTGAAAGTCAATAATATTGATTATTGGTCTAACAGAACTCTTTTTGCTTCTTACCGCAAATTATGCACCAGGTTTTTATTTAAAGTTTAGTATCTACATAAGTAGTTTATGTTCTATGATTACCTATTATGCTGCTTACACGCAAGATTTTTCCACTATCTGTAAAATCATTGATGTCAAAAATAGGTATGTGAATTCATTTTTACATATTTCTAAAACATTCAAATCTATGAAATATAAGGCATTTTTTTAGTAATAACAATAGTGCTTGTAAAACAAAAACGTTTCCTTAGGTCATAAAATTAATAGTTTACAAACAGGGCAGAATAAGTCCCTCTTCGATATTCCTTAAGTATATTAGTGCAGCAGTTGAAATATTTTACAACTACAAATTCCACCTTCAAAAGAATATCAAGCGTTAATCGCTAGTTTTTTTTCTAATTTATATTGTTATGCCGTTTTCTGTAGACCACATTTCCTTGATAGTTAGTAATACTTCGAAGGATTTCTAAGATTCAAAACTCATACCTATAGTTCATTTATAATATCTGCTGGTAGATTGTCGTTAACTACAAAGTTAGGTACAAAATAATTATTTCTTTTACGTTTATTGCTAATTTCATATATTAATTGATGTTCAGGTTAGTATGGGAGTTCATATTCGAAAAATACAATCTGAACTGAACTACATACTAATGCTTCTGTATACCTCCAATACTATACTGCTTTAAACGAACCCTTAAAAATTTCATTTTTTTGCGTAAGTGTTGCAAGATAGCAAGAAAAGTGTGGTTTTACAAAATTCATTCCAAGTATAAAGTGCCATGTGCAAAATTATTTTGGTTATCAAACATAATTACCTTAAAAATTGAAAACTGATCCATCTTCTCTAAGTGGAGTTATTAATTAATTCTTCAAAAGAAAATATTCTTAAAGTGAACTTCCACTTTATTATAAAGTGGAAGTTCACTTTAAGAATATTTTCTTTTGAAGAAATAATTACCTTAGTTGTATGATTCGCCAAAAATAATAGTTTGTAGACAAAAGCATAAATTCGTAGAGTATCTCTCCTATAGAAAAGAAAAATAAATATCCCTTCAGTGTACATTTTATTCTACTGACTACTGTTTGTTTTCAATCTTTGCAGCAAAACAGACAGAATAGTTATCGATCATATACGTGCAGTAACGTTAGTGTATTAGAAAATATTCATACGGAAATCGGAAGAAATGCTAATGTTGTATATGTTTATATATGTGAAGTAACATCGCGGTACGTAATAATAATAATATCGATACCTGAAGCTGTTAGACGACCTACCCTGGATTTTTTATGTGATATTGCTTAAAATCCCTACACCAGATAAATGTAAGTGGTTTACCAGTACAAATTTGGGTAAGTGATTGAGTGGAAATGTTCAAAGCATTGACACACGTCTAGAGATGTGTCAGATAGTTGGCAGATTGCAATCTTAATATTTGCCTAATTGTTATATTTAGTTTTGTTTTTGCAGGGATTACATATTTTATTTTTTAGAGTTTTTATTTACTGTTGAATGAATTGAAATGTGCATCCAAACATGAAAACACTGGGGACTCTCATTAAAAAAAATCATACGATGACGTCAAAAAATTTTTATGTTAAAAGAAGCCAACTTAGAAAAATCGACCCGTTCAGGCGTTTTTCGGAAAACAAGACTAAATTAAAGGTTTTGTTCTGAATTTTATTATCGCTCGAAATTTACTATTACCTGCAATTTTCGCTAATTTCTTCTCGTACTGCACATAAACCCGTTCCCCAGAGCCAGCTCTCGCTTGCCCGCGCTTCTCGCACCGATGGAGCTCAATATTTAGGGGGCGAATTAATTTATTGCCCGGTTTTTGCCCCTCCGAATAACGAATTGCAGTTAATTAGCTGCAAATTTATTCAGGACCGGTCCCGCCAAATAATTACCTCGGTTTGTTGAAATTTTTAATTCGGCCCTGCCCGGGCCAGCGGCCTGCATAATGATGAGACTATCGCATAGTCCGGGGAGGGCAAAAAGGGTCCGGAATTCGGACGGGAAAGATCGCGCGTTGCATCGCCATTTCCGAACCAATTAGCCTACCTGTAAACACCATTACCATATCTGTGTTTGCGCAACTGTGACAGGCCGTATTTAGGGCAGCAAAATGAGCAAATCAAATGCGCTTTTGCATTCGAAAAATAATGAACAGCTGTCTGCATAAAGCAAACGCTATTTTGGTGACAGGGCCGTGCACGTACCGTAAACAGAGCGCCCTGGGTTCATTTGCAACGGTTTTCGTTAGCGATGGGAATAATCGAGATATTTCAATAATCGATTATTTCGTATCCATATATTTTAATAATCGACTATTATTAGTAGTTAAACATTAGTAGAATTACATCTTTAGTTTTGTAGGGCACAGATGCAATAACCAGTATTCATGCTACATCGTTGTCGTTCTCATTGCGAATGCTCGAATTTTTTATATACATTTTGACGAATTTACATTACTTACTACTGTTTAACGATCCCTGCAACTTCAATGCCATCGGAACGTGTCTTTTTCAAAAGCTGGACAGCTTACTAACTTGCGAAGGAATAGATTATCGCCAAAAAAACCTAGATCAAATTTTATTTTTAAACAGCATTAAAGATTTTGTTTAATTTTGTGTTTAACGATAAAAACAATTTATTTTCTAAGACACATATTTCGGTTGTTTTTCAATTAAATTATTTTTTGGCATATGGCATTTATATATTTTATACATAGGTATTCTAATTCATAAAGGAATTCTTACATTTATTTTGTTATTGGAATTTAACATTTTAAGATTTTTTTTTGTTGGAGGAAGAGCGAATAGTATTTATTCAAGTTTATATTGGTATGCGAATTCATTGATTGTTGTTGCATTATAGTTCTGCATTATATTATTACCATACATGTATATCAGGTCAATAATAAATGCTGTACATATATAGATTATATGTATTGTCAGTTTACTACCTTTTATCCCATTTATTACATTCAATATTTTGTATTTTATCCTTAGTTAAGCAATACGCCAACAATTAATTATAATTCCATTAAAATTTTACATTAAATGTTCTAGCTGAACAATAATTGAGAGAATAATCACTTATAATACCACAAGAGCTTCAAAATTATCGGGTATGCCAGATAATTTTGAAGCTCGTGTGGTATTCGGGGGATTATTTTTCCGACCCAAATGTCGGCCAATAGAATTGCACCATGAGATGAAATGAACAGTTAACAAATAAGAATTTCATAATGAATAAAACAACATTTAATTAAGATTCAGGTTAGTGCAATTAAAAATACAATTGTTGTAAACATTGGTGCATGTTTTCTTCAAGTCAGAGTTATCGGTAATGGTCCCAGAAGAGGTAGATGGCATGAGGTTTATGCTGTTGATGGCATTTTCTGCAGTAGGCTCACTCCTTCGCAGTTTCTTGACAATTAATTCGTGGTGTTCCTGGTCGAGTTGGAGATACGGCTTGATGGAGTTACTGTTGGCATGTCCAGTTATTTTGATTATCTGCTGCTCTCCCAGGCCCGATTTCGCTAGATTGGAGACGGCTGTTGCACGACTGGAGTGATTGGTGATTTTTTTGTTACCAAGGTCAAGCCCAGCTTTTTGTGCTGACTCCTTAACCCACTTTGAAATCGTGTTTTGGCCTACTGGGGAATCCTTGTACCACCTAGCGCCTGGAACTTTATTCCAGAATGGATTTTGGGTCAGGAATAGTCTGTCGCTCTTGATATTGGCATCTCTCTTCTCTCTCAATTTCTGGAACAGTCTTACTGGGCACTTGTCAAGGATTTCCCGATTCTCCACCAGCCACTTGCTGTCTGATAATTTTTTATCACCATCTTGTGTGGTCTTGCTGAAAATTGGATTGTATTCAATTCTCCCAGTTGTTTCCCCGTCATTTCGCTGTTCTGCCTTGAAGTGATGTATTGACGCCATGCTGCCCTCACCACCTCTCCAAGCCAATTCCACTGATATTATCATGAATAATTTTTTCTGGAGGCCATCAGGAGTTTCCTCGTCCCAAACAGTGGTCATTGCATCCCAATCTTTTTCCTCCAACGCTGCTGCACTTGCCCTCCGTTTTTCCGGAATAGATTGTAAAGCCTTACGCTTGGCATCACGAGCTCCTCGAGCGGTTTTGAATGCAGCATCCGAAAATGGGTTGATTTTGATGTCGAAATCGTTCAAATACTTTTCTTGAAGTAATTTGGCAGTCTGATTCCACATTGTTTTTATTGTACCTTCCTTATAGTCTTCTCCATCCATTTTCTTCATATTGTAAGCGTAATCTTTCATAATGTTTGCCAATTGCGCTTCACTCGTTTCAGCACTCAATGTGTATTTCCTCTCAGTACAAAAAGTAGTAAATTGGTTCCAAACTGTTTTTTTTGCCTTCTCCGTATTAATGGGAACATTTCCTTTGACTTTTTTATCGATGGTGGACAGAGAACAAACTCCAAATCGACTCATTTTCATGCAAAATCTCCAATTTTCACAATTGAATTCAACCTGTCAGTTTGACGTGTGGTTAATTTGACTGGATCATGTTTTGTTTTTTATATATAGCAACTACCAGAGAAAATAATCAAAAAATTATCAGTATAATACCATGTAGGTTGTACCACGTGACGTCGAATGGTGTAATTCTATTGGTCGATATTTGGGTCGGAAAAATAATCACAATATAATAATATAGCTGAGCAGCAATTTATTACGAGTTGCATTAGTTGGTCGGAACGAATGATTAACGAATAATCGATCCACGCGCGAGGAATTCTACGTATGTAAGTTCGTCGATGATATAAACTACATACTAATTCGATTATTGCATCTCCATTGTTCCCATCCCAACATCCCGGAGTATTCGTTCGTACAGCGCTAGCGTTGACCCGCGTGACCACTAATATTGGTATTACTAATTTGGATGGTATGATCGATTATTTCGAGAAGCTTTAATAATCGACTAAACCGATTATTGCATCTCAATTATTCCCATTACTAGTTTTCGTGCAATGAGAAATACTTAACGGGGTGGAATACTAAAGTTTGGAAGCATAATTCCACTCGACCGCGCTCGAGTATATTTCGAATCGTTTACCTGTTTAAGGGACTAAGGACCGCCCTAAAGATAGTTTATTGCACTAGGTGTACATCCTTACTTTCTCGTAGAAATACGTTTTCCTCTGCTGTGGATTCAACAGGGTTCCGGTCCAAGTTAAAACTAGGCAAATCGGAGTAAAGCGCATAACACGCAATAAAAATTCGAGTTATAATAACACTTAAGGTGTACAAGAAAGGAATAATGTTTAATGTCAATTAGTTTAACTAGTTCTATAGACATGATTGTGTCCACAGTTCAAAAATGCTTGAGCAGTTGCACAGAAACGAAATAGAACTAGTAAGTGTCTCATTCACAGCGTTCATATGATTATTCAATTGTAGAAAATATTACGAATACTTAAACAGAATTTACACTGTAATTGCCCCCTAAAAGATGTACAAATTATAACGTGTATTTTTTCTCCTACAATTTAATTAATCGTTACGGCGAAAAGCGCAGCCTTCTAAAAAAACTTATTAAAAATGTACTACGTTCAGTATAGTTATCGCGAAGTAAAATCCTTCAACAGTTTTTGTCTGAAAATAGCACTGCACTATCGGCTACCTGCCATTGATAGCTGATTATGTCATTTAATTCTTATATTCGAACTAATCTGTGATTTCAGACTATATAAACATTTGTGATCTGAAGCAAAGCTTTGCGGTAAGGCCTCACTATTACCGTTTGTCAAAATTTTAATTCATTAAAATTCATTAAAGTTAGGTATTATTTGACATATTGTGACTTAAATGTAAATTCCAATTCCATACCTTTCAATAGGGATCATTACCCTCCCACTGTCGTTTTCATAAAAAAATTAAATTAATCTAGGTATTTCCAGTTTTTGACCTTATTAATTTCAAATAATCTGGCTTAATTCGAAATTTCTTTTGGACTAATATAAATAAAACTAACCCGCAACAGTTTGCCGCAGAATTCGAGCTGCCGTTAGCGGGCTACCCTCAACAGGGCATCTGAAGGCCTCAAATATTAAGCGTAACACCATTTATTCTAAAAGTATATACACTTCGTTGGTAAATGAACTGAGGTATTACGATAGAATACTAACAGTATGTTGCACCAATATGGAAGGAACGTTAGCATCATTTATTTATTTGTATAAATTATTATTTCTGCGAAAGAAGAATTTTTGTCCTTTAGCTTCATCTGCTATACCGCGATACAAGATAAAAAAAAAGTATAAATTATTAGCAGTTAACTAGACAAAATTTCACATTTATCAAATATGACTACCGGGCGTTAGTTTTTCGTGAAGTTATAGTCAAAAATTTATACGAATTTACATGCTATGCACATGTTACGGTATACACCATTTTATGGGTTTATTTTAAAATCTTTAAGAAAAAAACTGTATTGTGTAAGTAGTAATCAATTTATATGGGTTGTTCAGTTTTCGAGTATCGCACCGAACTTGCATTTTTAAATAAACCTAATTTGTACTTATACCTGATTTTGAGTGTCCATAGTGCAAGCAAAAATATGATGATACGTTTTCGGAGATAGACTAGACACAGTTATCTTGCTCGGCCAATAAATGGTCTATTTAAAATAAAGTTTGATTTGGTACTTACTCGAAAACACAACACCCTATAGAAATACGACATAAAATGAGAGTACCTAATTCTTACACATTATACCCTTTATTTGAATCGAAACATATTTCTCTGAGATTTGAAACAAAACTGTTAAATGGGTAAGTACTGTAACTGGACCCTTAAGGCTATTGATCACGCAGCGCCAAAACGCCAATTTTAGTTACGAACGCCACCAGTTATTTTCGCTCCTTTTACGTTCAATTTAGCGATGAGTGAGTCACCAAACTATAGACTACGCTTACTGATACGGAAGAGTTGGCTACATGTGGATAATTAGGAAAAATCCAAAATACCATTAGTTGTATAGATGTATAGATTCTATGTGCTGCTTCGGATCCAACTCAGTTTTGAATGCAGATATTTAACATATTTATTTGTAAATTAATATGTAAAAAAACAAGTAGAGCATTATTTGTGGCGTTTGAAAGGAGCAGTGTGTTTTACGGTGTAGAGAAAGGGAATATAATTATGTGTTGGGGTATAAATAACATAGATCTTACATCTGATGCTATTACTTCGCTATTATATTGTCGCATGCCCTCTAAGCACTCGCAACATCGTTGCAATTTTCCAACTAATAGGTTTGTTCAAAAAAAAAGACACATGACAACTACGTAAAACAGAAAGCTTCGGTTTTTACCTAAATAATACGGAAATTGAAAAATCGGGGAGTCAAGTTCGTGCTTGATCAGCGAGTATGTTACAATTTTATTAACCCTTACTGTCTTTCAAAATTCCCTATCGTTAATAAAACTTAGCAATAAAATGCATGTCTATGTTGTGCTGTCTACACCTCAACCAACTGCAGATACATCTATTTCGCTGTCATTACAGCTCATCAGTGCAGTTTAGGTCTAGTGTAGACAGCACGGCATAGACCTGAACCAGTTCTTTGCCGTGCTGTCTACACTAGACCTAAACTGATGAGCTGTAATGACAGCGAAATAGATCTATCTGCAGTTGGTTGCGGTACAGACAGCTCAACATTGACATGCATTTTAATGTATGTCGGTTCTTGCCCGCTAGCAAAAAGTGCCATGAGGGCCTGCTGTCAAATTGAAGTATGCAGTTGCATGCCAATTTGTCAGGCTACAGGTCACTTCCTTTAGGAAGTATTACCCGTTAAGGCAGCTAGGTGGCTTTGTCATCATGTCAGTGTAATGCTGACAGATTGCATTGCCATCCTAAATTCTTACTTATAACTTAGCAATGTTCTCTTAATTTTGTGTTCGTAGATAATTTTTACATTTTTTTGACATACGTAACTTGGTGTCTGTTTTTGCTGACCATTTTTGTTAAAATTAGTAATCTAGTAGCTTGGATACGGCATTTGACTTGACCATCCCTGATCCCATCCCACTTCAAGTGTTCATTCCCGCTGAGGCTCAGATGCGACAATATAATCTATCTAGACTTTAGGTATTTTTGTGAATTATTTAGTAATATGAATTTTATTTTTAATTATTTCTGTTGGCGCCCGTTTCGGATCAGTTTGCATAATTAATATTGTTAAAAAAGTATCGATTCCAAATTTCCTAAAAACTGCTTAATGCTTGCAATTACCTTTTTTTAAAAAAATCACAGCCATAAATTATGCAAATTCATATTTTCCAGTAGTTTGCTGAACTCCAAGAGCAAAATAAGAGTTATTATTTTGATTACAAAATTAACCAAAATTTAAAGACTTAGCAATTATTTTCTATTTTTTGGTTATTTACACTAGTCGAWTATGTAAATGGCGTGWTACGTCTATGAAGATTTAATATCACTGTATGATGTTAAGTTACAATGTAAACAGTAATGTAGAMACATTGAAGTATAATTCAACATTTAAGACAGAACTGCAGAATCATTGAGGCGATTCAACTTTGCCAGTATTATATATCTCTCCAACTTTCATGATATAAACAACTTGAGACAATCTGATTAAGGGCACAAGGAAAAACAAAATCCAAAACAACGTTTCAGATTTTTTTAATACTCTCGAACTACCCCTTTGGGCATCATCAAGTCAAGAGCTTTATTCACCGGGCACCCTTGATTTTTCAGCGCCGATGATCTCTTCACTTTTAATTACACGCCGGAGTTTATTAAAAAAAGACGCCCCCTCGGGCTGGCGTTACGGGCAGAAAAACCGTTAATTAAAAAGAAGTCCGGGCCAAGTTTGGGCCTGGAAACCCCTTTAATCACCGAAATAAAGTCAATAATTTCAAACAATTACCGGGACCGTATTCAAAGGAGCCCTTTTGTTACCGCCAGCAACGGAGAAATTATGACGTAATGGGGCCGGGCACGCCAAAAATTCCCATCGTGAATTTTAACTATATAACTTTTCGAGCGTGCAGGGTTAGGGGCGTAGAGGGACCGGGAAACTGTACCTTGCAATTCTCACATACAGGGTCGCTACAAAGTAGGGAACCAGCAGGATATTTCAGGTTCTGTTCGACCGATTTTCCTGAAATTGTGCATGGGCCTATGGGAAACTAAAACACATTATCTGGAATTTTCTCAACTCCATGTCAGCTCTCGTCTCCGAGATATGGGCGCAAGTTGCATTTTTTTTATTGGGAAGGGGGTCAAAAGTACATCATTGAAAATGATATTTCTTCCTGTTTTCAAAAACGTATCGCACTTGTGGAATTTATTGCTTCTTTGTTGAGGAAGGTGTAATAACAAACTTGGGTCTTGCAAAAAAAACTTGTGGATAAAAACGTAAGAACAAAAACTTCAGGTGTCTCCATTTCCTCGTGACTGGTGATAATTTTCATTCACTTTGTCATTTGCAATCGCAATGCCTTAGTTAACTGAACATGATCATATCGAAATTTTGATGATGATTGGTTATAGGGATATAGAAGGCGAAGTTATTCGGAAGTTGTTGCACTCTACAATGCAATTCATGAAGATCGTAAGCCAATTGCCAGGTCAACAGTTATTAAAACAAAAACATTGCAACGTTTTGACGAAACCGCAAGTGTTAGAAATCGTCAAAAACCAGGACATCCAAAGGTTGCTACGAGCAAGGAAAGTAGCTCGAATGTATTTTAGATGTGCAAGGGAATCACAAGTGTTCCGTACAACAGCGTGCTCTCACTCACCATATTAGCAGAAATGTTCAGAAAATTTTGAAAAAAGAGAAGTGTCATTCATATAAAATTCATTTTTACAAGAACTGAACGAAGATAATTTCGATCGTAGGATATATTTTGTGAAACTGCTATGAACAAGGTAGACGAAGGTAGAAATATTTTATATTGGATTATGTTTTCTACAGCAGCTACTTTTTTCCTCAATGGTGATGCGAATAGACTTAATAATTGCAGACATTGGTCGGACACAAATCCGCATTGGATGGAACAATTCCCCACACACAACACCCTCAGAAAGTGAATGTCTAGMGAGCACTTTATTGGGCCTTTTTTAATCGATTGCGCGAACACATTGTACCAGGACTTATTGGCCTGTTCCCTAATCGTGAAAATGCTGGGCGTTCTTCTGAATAGAAATGGTTTCAGCAAGAAGGTGCACCGCCCCATTTTGCAGTCAACCTTCGTAGATATTTGAATACGATATTTCCAGACAGATGGATTGGTAGGCGCGGAACGATAGAATGACCAGTACGTTCCCTTGATCTGATGCCACTTGATTTTTTCCTGTGGAGTTATCTGAAAAAATTGTGTTTATGCTTATCTGCCACATAATGCAGAAAATTTAAAAGTACGAATCAGGGCACAAACTCAGAACTTATCTCCAAATATGCTACGAAGAACACTAGATGGGTAGAATGGGGTACAGTTTGAGCGTCTTCTGTAATGTAAATCTGAAAAAATACTGGTTTTTTCGCGGAATCGTGTTTTTTTTACTTTTTGGATACCCGCAATAAATTGATCAAACTAGACGAAAATTGTAATGTCTGGCTTTTTGTCCATTTTAGCGATAAAAAATTGTTTTCATCCTTTTCGCTCTTTGTCAGACTCAATTATTGTATTTACACTTTAATCAATCAAGAAGCAGTAAATTGTACAAGTTTGATACACTTTTGAAATCAGGAGAATTATCCTTTTCAATAATGTGCCTTTTGACCCCCCTCCCTTTCATTTGAAAACGAACAGAAAAAATTTCAGAAAAGTGTATTTTAATTACTCATAGGCGCGTACACAATTTCAGAAAAATCGGTGGAACAAAACCTGAAATTTCCTGCTGGTTCCAAACTTTGTAGCGACTCTGTATTTATGCATATCGTGAGCAGCCATTTTGTTAACTGTGTCCATTTTTATTGTTTTTGTTTCATTCCAAAAGATATAATGGTTCACAATTCTTTATATAATAAGGTCCTAGTAAGAAGGAAAGTTTGATTTCGTCATATCTTTTTCAAGGTATAAATGAAGTGTATAATGCGGTCTTGTTGTTCTACATTTTCGAGGTAAAACCTATCAAAACAGACTCTAACAGGTAGACGTATAATCTTACAAGACATTGCTCGAGCGATATTTCCTTGTCGCGGCATTCTAATTGCGTGAGCGAATAAATAAAATCCACCAGCATCCTGGAATTGCATGTCTAACTGGCGCTGGCTCATATTTCAGAACGCCAAGTTCGAGATTAAGTCTGGGAGTCGTGCCGGTCCGGTTACAAATGCTCTTCAACGACTGCAAACAGCAATTGTTGGCAATTTCATTCTCCGGTCATTCTTATGATTTTCCGCTCACGTAAGCAACGAATGGGAGGCGAGCGGGGCTGTTCTCGATGCTGCTGGAAATCCTGCGGGGTCGTAAAAGTGATGCAGGCTACGGAGAGCTCTGATTTGTTCTGGCAGTTTGAGTCTTCTTTTTTCTTGATAATGAGCGCATGTTTCATACCAAATTATTTCGACTAAGCAGTTTATATTTTATTTAAGTTGAAAAATCTCTTGGAATTAGGTATAGGTGAATTTCAATGTAGCTCCCAGTAGTTAGGCACTAGCAGATTATTAACTATGTTCGCTTCTTTTCAAAGCCAATGAAAATTTCTCAAATTCAGGAACTTCTTCTATTTTTAATAATATCTCAAAAACTTTGCCTAAAATAGGACCTAATGAAATCAGTCGAAAATGCCATATCATTGTTTGATCCTTTTTTATGTACAGGTATGACTAATAAATTTGTTTATTAATTTACTTACAAGTGTGCCAACACGGTTGACGATTGTTTTGATCATTTAGGAGCTCAAACCAAATACAGGGTTTCTACAAATGATTCATGCAAAGCGGGTGGCGTTGATTTCTGAATTCTTTGTGCCGCCTTTTTGAAACTGCTGCCAAGCTACAATATGCACGGCGATAGTAGCTGAAGGTTGCACATCACCACACAGCTCTGAAATATGCGCTTTATGTAAACTTAAAGTTAATTATCCCACAAAACACTATAGAATATGTTGAAAATTCACATTCCCAGACGTTTTCTTACATTCKAATATATCAAATAATTTAAAAATCGACAGATGACAAGTATAGGTCACTTTCCTGAGGGGCGGCAAATTGATTTAATCGATAATTTCCATAAGCGCCCTGGATGCATGAATCATTTAGAGAAACCCTGTAGATCTTCGGCGGGAAACTTTTTTAAGAGTTGTATAGAAGATGCTTCCGTAAATTTAAGAGGAGAATTTATTACATTTGGGAGATTATCAATGACCGGTTACTAAAAGAGTTAACTTTACCATCATTTAGAAGCTTCATCAGCAGTTTTACACACGAGTGTCGTAGCTTGGGGTCCTATTTTATCGGTCGTTTTAATATAATACCGATTCACCCGAAACGTCAGCATTCTCGCCGTAATTAATATAACCCGTACATTTCACCATCGTCGATTAATTAAAAACGGGCGAAGCGTATCCATCTCTATGAGTATCACTCGGTGGCAAGTCTATAAATTGGCTTATTTCAGCCTCAGCCCGGTTCAATACCCGCACCAAAGGGATCCATCGGTTCCTGCCCTAATAATTATTTATTTATTCGCTCGTGCCCTGTCCGGGGCCTGATAACGCTGTCAGCTTTAATTATCGGGCAAATTCCAAAGTAAAAACACGTGTAGCGCGTAAACGGTCCGTGTCAGCCGTAATCTACTTACCTTTGTTGGCTGTCCCGACCTGTCCGAACCGAGAGCTTTCATTTCATTTTTAATTCATTCCATTTCGGCAACAAAGCCCGGTTCGAACACGTCCTGAATGGTGATAATGTATGTTTTCCTTGGACGGGGTATCCCCGTCGAGGATCGGCCATTATTCGGCCGTGATTGACAGGCGCACCGCGGACGGGTACGGGGCTTTTAAAGTAATTGACGGTATTTGGATTGTCTGGCATCGACGGTTGCGTTATTTAGTTTCTGGAAGCTACGCTTCCTCCAACATTGTCCCCGTTATTACAAGTGAAATCGATATTTTTTTACAACGTAAGATGATGCAAACGTTATGCTTGTCCATGTAAAGCCTCCTTAGTTTATATTAATTTTAAAATGAGTTTTATTATTAATTAAAAATAAATGGTCTAACGGTGTAGATTTGAATTGAACCGATACTAATAACCCCCCTGAGACCCGGTTATTTCAGCAGCAATAATCCGAGAATGTGTCTATAAAGATACTAGTTCATGTATATAATCACTGTCGTGTCTTTTTTAGTATTCACAATTTTCCACAAAAAGTTTTAATAGAAGCAAAATAAATTAGAAGAAAGATATAAATATTAGTTTCTATCGTACATAACAAAGCAATCCCTTTCTCTTTTTATACATAAATGTACCTTGCATTTAAAACAAAAAATGAGTCTATTACTGCACTCGTTTTCCTTCTTTGGTTCCATCTAGATGTGGCAAGTGGTCGATGGAATCGTGTTGGACTCCTGAACATGGCCTGAGTTCTTCATTTCCTTTTGGGACTTTAGATATGGCCCAATAAACACAAGTCCGTTTAAAGAAAGTTTTTTAAGTCAATACACCTATTAATAGAATGCCTGTAACTAATACGTACCATCAACTCTTAGATAGGTTACACGAAAAAGTACACGTTTTTCTTAGTGTTATAATAACGTTAAACAACGTCTAAATTTTTACGTTGTTCTCTACGTTTTATAATGGCATTGATTCAACGTCTATCACACTGATTATTTATTGGTTCTATAAACGTATATTTTAAATGTTTATTTAACGTACTCTTATTATGATAAGCGAGCGGTATACAATACGTTATGGAAGCACCTATTTAAAAAAGCTCATTTTGCTTGTTTTAAAAACTTTATGGTTAGTTTAATGTTTATATTATAGATTTTATGCCTAATTAATAAATATTGTCATTGGATTTATATACGTGCTAAAGAAAAATAAACTGAATCTAATTTGTGTAACAGATAGGTAAAGTAAATACATCACTAAATGAACAACTAAGAGTTTATCAAATAACCTTTTTTTCTGATGATTTGCATGTTGTACAGATCTCCTTTTTTATAAATAGAACCGATGGAATTTGAAGGAACCACACTTTTAGAAAATGCTTGATTTCACATAAGTTAATAGTTATGCCATTTTTGTTTCATTGTTCATTTCTAATAGCAACTTATACAACTGTAAAGATAATATTAATTACTTAGTTGACGTTTTTAACGTTATTTACAAGTCAATATATAATGCACGTAGAGTTGTGTATGAACGAACACAAATTGGCTACTCGGATGGTACTTGCTATCTTATTAACTATCACCTATTCTACTGAATCGCGACTTGTGACTTCTATAGCTAAAGCAAAGTCATGCATAGAAGGAAGGAATACAGATAAACAGTCCAGTTCATTTTGCACTTGGTTGGTTCTACAGCGAAAAACGGGCATTCGGGCTTACGCTTTTGAACCGAATGGTTTGAACAGTCTTAAAACAGTTTTGTTTTGTGCCGGTGGCGTCCCACAACTGATAGTACTGTATTAATATTAATGAATTTTGTTGTTTTCTTAGCACTCCGATTAAGTTTTTGGTTTCACTGGTTAGATTGTAGGGCAATAAACAATTTGCGTGTTAATTTGGGTTAGATGACTGCTAATTAGTGTTACGAAAGCTATTTTTTTAATTATAAGTATTAGGGTTTAACTATTGTTCAAATTCCGGGAGAAGTATCGATCTAAGTAGTGTCCCAAAATTGGAGTGAACTGATTTGCAGAACTGATGTATAGTAATTAATATTTTTCGAAGCATTCACTTCGATATCCTGGTAACAAGMAATCTGTGTGACTTCGGTAAAAGGGGAAATTCTTACAAAAACTAACCTTCTTCAGTTTTGAGAATAGTGTGTTTGAGTATTGGCAGCAGCGTTTATGAAAGAGCTCCCAGCCCTCGGAGCTTGCTATTGGTAACCCTTGTATTTATTTTGGGCAACGTGAATGGGCTTATGCAAAAACTCGAGTGCTTTTAGTTTTTTTTAGTTCTAAATAAATTCTGGTTATCGAAAATATCCGTGTTTTGCCTGATAAATTAATTTTTCTAGTTGAATCCACATATTATTGTGCTGTTTCTTTAGTTATGCCAGTGTTTATGGTACTTCCTGATGTGGAACAGTTACAACGTAGGCTCTTATTGTGACTCTATCCTCAACGATCACGCATTTTTTTCATTAGGCAATTTATGCTATGTTGTTAAAGTAGGATCATTAGAACTTCGTTATTTTTAGCTTATTATTGCGTTCCCCATGGTCTGCTGCACATTAAATACAACCCGAAGTGTATTTTCAAACTCGCTTGTATCTTTTTCATCGCTGTATCATTACAGAATGTTACACAAATCAGTGCGTACTAAAAAAAAAACAAAAGCCTCATTGGATACATATCTGCGTAGCTCACCTATGACTAAATTTAAMTAAAAAACGATCCTCCCCTGGAAACCGGGGCCGCGCTGCGTTTCATCTATTGTAATTTTTGCAAATACCGCCATGCGGCACATTCCGGTTCACATACCACCGGCAAAATTCATTTATTACATCCACAAAAAGCAACCAGCAGTCCCCGATTTCAAGATACCACTCCGTCTCGTGCAATTTTTATTAGATCGAGGCTTCTGTCTGTTAGGTAGCAGATTTATCCATCTTTCGTTTGGGGGGAAATCTTGCGCCGTTTCTCTTTGTTTATAGGCCGAAACCTCAGCATCTGCAGCTGTGCGAGGGCATAAATATCGGATAGCGCTATCCGAACATAAACTGAACGGAATGCAGGTCAGGACGGAGCGTTATTATGGGGGAAAACCGCGGGATTAGACAGTGGCGCGCAAGCAAACGGGAGGACAGGGTGAGGGGGCATTAAGGAGTCGATTTGCTACCAAACCCATACCTTTTGTATATAGGCAAAACCGCTTATATGCCATGTTGCAGACAGCATGGCATATACGTGCATTTTTATGTATGTCGGTTCTTGTCTTGTCAGATTAGAGGTCACTTCTTTTAGGAAGTAGTACCCATTAAGGTTTGTCATTGTGTCAGTTCATTGCTGACAGATGACATTGCCATCTATTTTTATACTTACCTCCTCTAAGTTTTTTTATAAACAAATACGTCATCATAGGACTGTTTGGGGTAATCACCCCTTCCTGTTTTAGACAGAACACTTCTGACGTGTTGGCAGCATGAAAAAGCTCCTGAAAATGTACTTGAATGAGTTGGAGGGGGTTGAAAAAAACGACGCTTATTCTTATTTTGGTATTACGATGGTTCCATTTTATTTACGTGATTATTGTACTCTGTTATAAGCGTAAAGGTTTCTGTTATTTTTAGCAACACTGGTTCGACTCTCTTCTGCCAGTTTTGTGTAGTACGTGACTTAAAATGTGCTTGCGACTTTAGTCTCATTATGATAGGTACTTATTAATACACAATAACATAACAAGAAGGTATTATTTTCTATACCAGCGGTCGGCAACCTTTTAGCTGTTAGGGGCCACATAGTGACAAAATTAAGTAAAAGCGGGCCGCACTTTTCATTTTTTAGCAAGTACCTATATTGACGTTATTAAAAATGCAATGCACAAATATTCATGTTTCTGCCACCATCAGTTGTAACGCTCACCAGTTTTGCCCATGGTAATTGCATTGACACTAACGTTTGTTCTAAGTGGTTAAATAAATCTTCCCCTGTAGTTGTTCCTTTCAGGCTGCATAACTGCAAAAGCTCCTCATAAACATTAAAGTTCTCGTCAATCCCCCGAACAAATATTAGTAGCTGCGCAGTATGTGAAACGCCGATACCTAAAGAGAACCATTCAAATATTTGTGCCTTTTCCTGAAGTTGTTGAAATAAATTGTTTCCCAKATCTTCAGTACGCCGGGTACACGTTCGGGCAGAGATATCTTCAAATATRTTTTTCTGATACGGACACACCTCTTCAGCCATAACTAAAGCACACTGTTTTACTAATTCGCTATCAGTAAACGGTCGGCCAGATTTTGCAAGAATTTCTGCTACCCTTAAACTAGCACGTACACCCGATTCATTACTTTGAACTTGAACCTTAAAAACATTTTGTTGGTTCTTTACTGACAATTTCAGGGCGTTAATTTTATTTTGTCGCGTTTTAGATTATATTCTTTTTTAACTGCAATAGTTTTTTTGGCATATTAGGCACTAAAAAATATAAATCTGTCCATGCATCGTTAAAAGCTCTATTTTCTTCCCATAACTTCCTTTTTTTTTGAAGCCATTAAAGAGTTATAAGAACTATCAACCGGAGTAAGTTCTGCAATAATAGAGTTCAATTGTGTTGAACACTTGCTATTTAGCTTTGCAAAAAGAGTTGTGTGAAATGGAAAAAACAAACACATTTACCTAACAAAATTCAAAACAAAATGATTGCTTCTTGCATCGCCGCAGATGCAATTAGCAAGAATAACTCGACACGCTTCATTCGATCGTCCAGTAACTTCGAAGCTTGAGTTGCACCTGTTAGCTGACGACAAACAAGGTAAGGTTTGGCTTGGCATATTGAGGTAACGCTCAATCTTCGGTACATCAAAATTCCACTACTGCATATGAGGGATGGTCAGACCTGCTCAGTGTTGGCCTCTCCAACACGTACCGAAGATTGAGCATTACCTCATCATCCGAAACCTTTCGTTTTTGCGCGAAATGAAAATAATTCCAATTGTTTAGAAGATCATTATTAACACCGCGGGCAGCAAAGAGGATGTTCGCGGGCCGCGGCTTGCCGACCCCTGTTCTATACAATACACTTTACAAACACCTCTAGAGGTAATTAAATGTAAAGGGCTCAACAACTATGCAATTACAACTGGACATTAAGGTATCTATGGTATTAATTAAGGTATCTATGGAACGTCTACTTTGCTGACGTGCCAATTCCAACTGCAAAAGGGGCCCAACTTCGCCTACTCAATAACTGCGAATGAGAGTGCACCTCTGGTAAATTCAGTTTCACACTGTCGAGGTACGAGATGTTTTAAGAATTATTAATTCTATTAAAAGTAACGCGGTGGGTATGAATGGCATATCACTTAATATGATTAAATTGGTAGCACAGACATCGTAAAATCATTTACCTTCTATTTTTAAAACATTTCTTTTACACTCGCGATATCCTACCCTGTGAAAGCGGGCGAAAGTGATTCCTTTGCCCAAGATTTCGAATCCTGTTGAACTCGAGCAACTGAGTCCTATTTTACTAACGCTCTCTAAAACTTTAGAAGCTATCATCCGGAATTACCTAGCACAGTACGTTTTTACTAAAAATGTGATTCTTGAATGCCAATTAGACTTTAGGCCACACCAAAGTCCGACCACGGTTTTCTTTCATATAACTACTAGTATTTTTGAATCCGTAGATAGGGGAAAACTGAAATATTTGATTCCGTTGACCATAGTAGACCGTTTGACACCTTTAACCACCCCATTTTGTGCAGTGAATTAAAAACAGTTCGAGTATAACATGGAGTCCCACAAGGTTCACTTTTGGGACTGCTACTGTTTGCTTTGTATATATTGCTGAATTTACACGACACGAGGCACTGCCAGCATTCACCATTACGCAAATGATACTCAGTTATGGTTCGATTTGAGGAAGTCTGAGAGTGTAATCGCGTCACAGTGTATTAATACTAACATGCAAATACTTCCGAATGTTTCTTATGTCCATGGACTTAATCTCAACGCCAGAAAATTGGTAGCCATGCTTTTTGGCCGCAAACAATCCCGTAATATGATTTTGAAAAGTAAATACATTGAGTGTCAATGTCAATGGCACAATATCTACGATTTGTGCAGGATGTAAACAACTTGCGGCAGTCCTCATTTCTAACTCTAAAATAACTTTATCCCCACAGGCACGTAATGAATTTCTTTTGGACTACACTAGATTACACGGGATTGAAAATTCATGCATTAGATTTGCCCACGGCATTAGGTATATCTAGAATGTCCGGAGTAGACCTAAGGAAGGACTGTTTCTCTCACGGACATGTCTACATAGCCTGTTCGAGATAGTTCTACGAGCTTCTAGTCCACAGAAGCCGAACCGCAAATGAGATACAAAGGGCTCCTACATTAACGTCATTTAAAATGTATATGCGAGCTCCTCCTAAGCAAGCACATCCGTGGGCAGAGTACCTAGTTTGTTCCATGCAAATGTTACTCAGTGGACTGAGACATATTCAAAAATTATAGTAATAACAGTATTCAACATCCAACAATAAGAAAACCTTTGAATCGTTTCTACTCAGCAGTGATGGGCGCGTAAAATACGCCATGTAGATTACGCTATTATCTACGCGTAAACTATGTAATATTCTACCTCGAAAGTCTACTGTAGAACATATCATTGCGTAGATAAACAGAAATATTGAAATATTTAGTTTTCTAATGGCGTTCATCATCAGTATTTTTATTCCTTGCTATCCAAGCGAAATACTACCCCGTTTTAATTAAGTTAACTAGATAAATGTCTAAACAATAATAATTTGTTTGGGCAATTGGGCATATGTTAATTATAGCCAGAAAACCAGACTAAGCAGGGCAAGCGTGTCGTCATAGTCACTTTGGAGACCTGAATCGCTTAAAAGGATTCCTCTATGATTGTAAACAGTGATTTTATTATTTTTCCTCTTTATAAAATGATATAGACAGGCAATTTCATACGCCACCATTGTTCTTTTGTAGCAACCTTTTTAATCGTAGGTCAATTTTATTATGCTATATTGACAGGGTATACAAGCACTTCTATTTGCTGATCTAGGCACATTGATCTAAAACAGCAAGGAGCAAGTGGTAGTTCCTTTAGAGATATATCAACAAGCATGTGGTTCCGAATTCAATAGCATGTAAGAATAGGTTTCTTAGGAATATAGCTAATATAGTCATCGAAGGAAAGACTTCGACACTCATGCTTTCTGCTTTATATCCTAAAGAAGCAAAAAAACCGCTTCAATGTCATAATGACTTACTAAAATATGTTGTGTAAGTTCGTAATATAGGTATTAAAAAAAACTTTATTAAATCTTAAACATTTTAAGCAATTTGACACATGACACACAAGGCAGGAAAATTAGAAACTAGATAATTTTCGTTTAGGTTTAGCGTGTACCTGATACATTTTAGCCATAATATACTCGTCTTACATTTTCTACTCAAAGTGCTTTCTCTACGTTTTCTACGCGTGTAAAGTAGAAAATTGTAATTTACGCGTAAATGCCCATCACTGCTACTCAGTAATCTTCTTCTAGAATCCAGCCTGACAAGAGTTGCATCTAATCGATGCAGCTTTTCAGCTCGCCGAAAGCCAAACGTGCTGCGCCACGTGAGCGCGATGAAGCCATGAATAGCGCCTAAGCAGGAGTTATGACAGGAGGACACACCCACGAAATGCAGGTTGTTTATGCCGCCTGTCAGACTGGATGGATCGCCGACAGACATGCATGTGGTACATCTATTTTTATTGATATTAATAGAGGGGCAAGGCGCGAACGGATCCGACCGAGCGGGACGGGGAGGCGGCCCTTACGGCGAGGTGTGAAATATTGTTTCCTCTGATAAATGCTGAAATATGGGCCGGTATTCATATTTTATGCGGTTTATTAGCGGAATGTAGGTGGCGTGGACGTGGAAATGGACTACGGACGTTGGGCTGCACGGCAGCGGACGCGGAAGGCCTAAACGGACACGTGAGGGGTGCATTCGCACTTTAAGCGCATTCCATTTGGTATAACAACTTCTGGTAGTCAAATATGAAATCTCCTTAATTGGGTATAAAAAGGAACTGAAGTAGTTGTTGAACTGCACTATGAATAAGCGTAAAGTAATCATCTGATAGCACCCCAGACATTTAAATTTACATACATGAAGAATACTCCTTTTTTAATAGGGTAAGGTTTGCAGTTTTTTTTAAAGTTCACGACTTACCAGATTTAATAAACTTGTAGAAGAGATGCTTTCAAGATATGGTGTAAACTTACATTTTTTAATACAAAATTGCTGACCATAGCTTGAAAAAATCAGCCAATTTTTTTGGCTTACGAAAGATATAAACTCCATATGATTGTTTAAGAAATGCAAGAGTTATGCCCATTTTTCTGTATTACTCTGATTCTAACAATTGACAAATGCATTCAGTGTCAAGTCGTCAATCTTTATACTTTGACAATTAGTTAGAAAAGTAGTTGCTTTAATGAATTATTAGAACCTGGAAAGGTGGGACATTGTGGAGTCATACACGAGCAAATGGTATATCAAAATGCAACAATAACATCAACAAGGCAAATCTGTCACAGGTCTGTTAAAAAATAATGCACTTTATCCATACAAATTATCAGTGTCACGAACTCTGTATTCCGGTGACGCGAGATATGTTTAGAATTCTGCAGATGGTTTAAGAATTTCTGTAGAGTTTTCTGGAGTGATAAAACACGATTTATAAGCTACGATATGTTGGATAGTTATAACTAGCATACCTGGATGTAGGAAAATCCCCACTATGTTGAACAGCGTAGGCCGCAATTCAAATTAGAGTTTAATGTGTGGTGTGGCATCATAGGGTGAACAGTTACTAGTCCGGATATTTTTGACTGGTCTTTACATCAGTTTCCTCCAGAGCGAATTCCAAGATATGTTGGAAGGCTAGCGCAATTCTTAAAGGCAAGTCCTTACAGCAGAAATGCGAAATTATTTAAAGGAAGTTTTTCCCAACTCCTGAATTAGAAGAAATCGATTAGTTCTATGGCCTTTTAATCTCCTGATCTATTGGATTCAGTTATGAAAGGAAGGAAGACCCCCAAAGAAGCCGTTAACGAAGATTTCCTGGGGATCGTTAGGGGTTCATAAGAAAAGCTTAACTTTGTTTTGAAACGGCGCAAGAGATGCATTGATACTAATAGTAATTATTACACGCTTTGTTATAGTTTTCAAACTTATGGATACCACGCTGCATACGTAAAATTCAGTCAATTCATCAACACCTTTCGAAATGTCTTGTTTTGTAATAGTACATACCTAAATGTATCTCTTTTTCTCGACTAACTAGGTTAAAATTACTAATTACACCTTGAAATTGTGCAGTTTTTGAAGTCATAACCAACTATAATTTATATTAAAATGTATACCATATCTTGATAGTGACGGCATACCTTCAAGATTCAACATTATCTGACTGGAGACCTTATTTTCTACAACAACTTTAAAGGAATAAAAAAATCGGCAAAAATTTGATTTTATTAAAATATTTAGTAAGTCATGAACTATCTCAAAGGTGCATTCAATTAGCTAGTTTCCAATAAGCCAGTGTTAACATCAAAAACAAGAAGACCCTCTACAATATTAAGCATCGTAATGAGATCAAATATATAAGTTTAAAAATAGAATTTGAGAATGAAAAAGGCGTATAGTATTTTGGCTTTTCTGTTGACTGAAGGACCTTAAGCGTATGATAAAGTAAATAACGCATAATTCTTTTGGAACAAATAATATTTAAACAATTTTCGACGTCTAATGCTAACATTGTACACGTCCATATGGAAGTTTGAGGGCATCACCTTTTGTAAGTGGTAATGAAACTAAAAGGTAAGTAAGTAAGAAAAGCGCCACAGCTTATGTAACACTGGCAAAATAAATCAAACTAACCTTCCGATTGCACCTGCAATCTTTGTCAAATTTAGAACCTCAAGAAATTAGCTATGGTAATAGTAGTAATAGGAATTTTAACTTGACAATCGAAACAGGTGTTTTCCCTGAGCGATTTAAGCACACTATAGTTATACCTCTTCATAAGAAAGAACCAGTGACTAGCGATAAAAACTATAGGCCTATTAGCATCTTGCGTCATTTCTCAAAAATCTTTGAAGGTGTCCTATATGAAAATATCTATTACCATTTCAAAAACATTTTTAGTGAACAACATCGATCTACAGTATCTAATTTTTCTAATACAGCTGTTCGTCTGTCGATAGTGGCAAACATATAGAAGGCTTTCGACAGAGTGCCTCACGATTGCGGACTCGAGATCTTGCTCAGTGTTCGCATAGGGAAGGATCTGTCGAATACTTTCCTAGCCTTGTCGGGTGTCCCGCGATGGAGTCGCCTTTCGCCTCTCCTTTTTGCTCTATATATTAATGACCTACCATCTTGCATTTCTTCATCTGACTGCTTACTCTTTGCAGACGATTTCAAGAACTTTAAGGTAATCTCTTCGGGGGTGAATTGTCAGCGGCTACGGGATCATCTATCAAGGGTTGACAATTGGTTCAGAGAAAATAAATTAACGCTAAATACAGATAAATGCCTTTAGCTACCTTCCAGAGATTACAGCGTGGAGTAGATATCTTTCTCATTCCACTGGTTATCATAAGACAGCCCAGCCGTTGAATTTGTCCTAACGCTGTCCTGGTACTGTGCTTTGCAGTGGAGCACCACAGTTGTGTACAGCCAGTACGCGACCTGTGGTTTATGTCCCCAACTGTTTCCCCAAAAACGTCTGCACACTCACGTGTGCAACACGCCTTTCGACTGATTTTGTTAACATAATCCGTCCAAGCCACTTTGGAATGCAGCTCTATTAGTTTATGAAACAAAACAGGGTCTGTCAGCTAGAATACCGAATCAGGGCGCTTCTGCTGCCCTCTAAGCAGTACCTTACTGATGCGAGACCAATAAAGCTTTTCTGTGTGTACACTTTTTTCAGCCTTGACCATGACGTTTCGGATTCACGTGCAGCTTACGAACACGAGAACTTGTTTTATAGCTCCCGATGCCGTCATCTTTCCCATACAAACACGCGGCGGTCCCGCATATTGCCCGAGAGACCCCGTCCTCCTTCATCCCCCAATAACATTTCCAAATCCGAACGTAATATTCTCGCGGTACAATGCGCGCCACGGGACCCTCTCCTACATGCTTCCCACGCATACATACATAATAAAAAACAAATTCTCCGGGCGCAATTTTAAACGCGCATCGGCTCACACACGGATCCGCGAAGATCAGAAAACCAGCGGATGAAAGCGATCTATATGTAAATGCGGGCAGTTTAAAGATTTCCATCGCATAAGTACGGCCAGGGGCCGGCCCCTTTGTGAGTCGAGACGTTAATATCGTAAATTCGGGTCTGATCGGTTCGATATTGTGCCGGTCCTGGGGGTTATGGTGGTGTTTTGGACAAGGAACGGGTGTGACGAGAGCCCAGAATCGGTGCACAGATTTAACTGATGCGTTGGCTGCATAAAATGCTGGAACACTCTTGTCTTTAAAGCTCGGAAAATATGCGCTTCAAAATTACTATACTTAGAAAAATTACCATCCTAAATTGCAATAAATATACAATGCAGACCGCTATGAAACTTCAGCATTTTTGTAATTCCATTTGAAAAACAAACTGTTCAAGATACCCACCTCTATATCTTGCAGCGGTGCATGCCAATTCACAAGGTTTACGCGTAGATTTATTTGGAATGTAGCGTACTGAGGCGTCACTTTTTGGAAACATAAACACATGTCGGCAATTTGTTTAACTCCTACTGTTTTATATACTTTTGTTATTATACATTTTTATACAATTTTCTATGTATTCTTTACATGCTTGATCTGTCACTTTTTTTCCTTGTTTAATTTTAATTTTACATAAGTAGGTATTCCATAATTAAAAAATTAATTAAAAAAACTGTCCCAATGAAGTAAAACAATTTGATAGAAAACTTTTTAATGAAAATACTAAATTTTGTATTAAATTAATTTCTCCTGAAGATGTTGCTAATGTTATTCTTGATTTGAAATCAAATGCAGTTGGACACAACTGCGTTTCTTCTAAGATGTTGAAATTCTGTTATCCTGTTATTTGCAACTATGTTGCTCCATTATCATTTGTTGTTTCGAGCATAGTTATTATCCCGATGAGTGGAAGCTCGCTTTAATACGACCTTTGCCTAAAACTGATGAAATTAAATCTGCATCCGATTTGAGACCAATCAGCATCTTGCCTGTGTTGTCTAAGGTATGTGAATAGTTTCTTCATAAACAAATATATAATTATGTTTCTGAAGCTAAAATTATACCCGAAAACCAGTCAAGTTTTCGTACTCATTACAGTACAACTGCCTTGACTAATATGGTGGACGAGCGCATTGGATCCCTCGATGCTGGCAGGGCAGGTCTTTTGGTTTGGAGTTTTCGAAAGCTGTTGGATCATGTGTTGCTTTGTAGTAAATTGACTTACTAAGGTTTTGATGAGGTTTCTGTTAATTTCTTCCGATCTTATTTACTCAATAAGTGCCAGCGAGTCTTGGTGGGTGGCGAAATGTTTGATGTCGGCAGAGTGACGTCGGAAGTCCCTTAAGGATCTATCCTGTGACTAATTCTGTTTTTATTTTACACCGATGATTTACTATCGAAGCCCAAATTTTCAACCTGCGTGTCATACCCTCACGATACTTACCTTTTACACCATTTCAACCCACAGAACATAGAGAGGGCATGCTTAGAAATGAATGAGGACCTAGGAAACATTAGTGAATGTTCTAGTAACATTAAATTAAAGTTGAACGGCAATAAGTGTTCTGTAATATACTTCGCGTCGAAATCGTCACAAAAATGTTTTGTGAAGGATGATATTAATGTACATGTGGACCATAATCATCTGCCTGTATATGAAAGGATCAAAAGTCTTGGTTTACGTATAGTTAATAACCTTCGTTTTAAAAATCACGTGTCTTCTGTTATTAAAAAATGTTATGTTGCTTCAAAGCTCTTTTACTCTAATCATCTTATTCCCAACTTTAAACTTAGAAAAAAATTATGCGAATCTCTGGTAGTCCCTCACTTACTTTATTGTATTGTCTTGATGCCGTTAATAAATACAGGCTTCAGAAGGTGCAGAATAACTGCTGCAGATTCATATTTGGACTAAAAAAGTATGCTCATATCACATACAGCAACTGAAATGGTTAAAAATTGATCAACTTTTTCATTACCACCTTGGAACTTTCTTGTTTCGTGTCTTTTGATCCTCTTCGGCAAAATACTTGCGTGATAAGTTTCATAGTCGTAGCAGCTTGCATTGCACTGATTTATCTCTTAGATATGTCCACCATTTATCAATGCCTAGCTTCCGAACCTCATTATACACGCGGTCTTTTACTTATAATGCTATAAAATGTTATAATGAACACTTTGATTTGTTTACTAAAATATGCTCTGTATAAAGTTTCAATAAACAAATGATGTATAGGTTATCATTAGCTTGTATTTATAGTCAAAGCATGCTACTATAGCTGTTAATGTTTTTGGTTTGTTTGTTTTTCATATTGAACTAAGTTTATATTTTATTTTGAGTTGAGAGGAATAGCTACGCTAGACTTCACCCAATAGTATGTTTTAAATAAAGTCCTATTATCATTATTATTATTATTATTATTAAATATTTGACAGTTTGCTGTGACATTGATTCTTTGATGCCCCCATAACATGCTTTGAAGTGATTTCATGTTATATAATATTGTTTAGCTCTAACAGCATAATTAATCGCCAATTAATTAATTTATCATTTCAATTATTCAGTTTTAATCATCGTCAAACTTGTATTGCAACCAAAATTTTTATATTTCTATTCAAACCTAACAGAGCATTACAGATCTGTAAACATCCTTCAGCTAAAACTTCCTCCTGACCCTTTTTGCTTCCCCTCCATGTAGCCATAGAACCTTATTTATAACGAGTCTTCGAAATTCTCGAAGTTTAGCCGCTGTACGTGACTTAAAATGAGGAACAAGTCGCTCCGAAAACAGGAACTAATCCTGCGATAATAGTTTTCATGGGGCGGGAGGGGGACAAGCGCAAGGTGGAGTTTCAAGTTTGGAAGACGATATAAGGAAGGCGATAACGTTGTTTATGGGTTTAAACTGCAAGCTAAGCCGGAGCCATTATAGTTGCAGAACAAATAATTCAAGAGGTTATGAAGCCATTTGCGCCTAGATTTCGCTTCCGAAAACACAGCAATTTGTGATTAAAGAAAACGTTTCACTCCCATATTATACATTTGCGGTTAAAGTCGTTATACATGGTAGCAGATAATAACGTAAATATTAAAAATTGACATGAAATAATTCAAAATATACTAGAACATCAGATGGGATTATTGCACTGCTTACCTCTAAGGTAACTACACAGGTAACTTGAATTTTTTGTAATAAAATACACATTTATTGGTAGTTACTCATTTCCTTGCATCTCAGGCAGATGCTACTAAGAAGGTGCGTGTTCCATTGATAAAAACGTGTAATCAGGTCTAGCCATATCTGTAAATACCAGTTACCTCACAGCTAAGCAACTCTACCGTTCCCATAGAGCATGGTTCAAAGCGATCAGTTATTTCCGGTGGCATTATTAGTAAAAGTTTCATTTGGCTTTACTAGCTTATTATATATTAGACCATTCTTATTCCAGAAAACAGGAAACGTCGTCGTCGTCATCGTCAACATATTTTTTTCAATTTGAGATACTCGAAATATATCAACTTCTACCAGCAGTCAGGATTCAATTAAAAAATTATTTTCTTTTGTACCTGGCGAGCACTATTTTGCAAATGCTCTTTTCGATTCTGCGTTGCAGTGCAGGTTTTGTAGGTGTCCCACTATTAATCCTTTTGATTGTGCTACTGAAATGTGATTTATTTTGAATGTGCTCACTCCAGTATCAAGCCTATTAAAATCGACAAATATGTGTTTCTGCGGTCTCCGCCTCCCGAAGTAACCCAAAGAACTAATCAGAAATTTAATCTCCCCTTAACCCTAGCTTGACACTTCACCCCGTCGGACAGCGGAGATAATGACGATTCCTGTTTTAAAAGTAATTAAAGGGATTTCAGCGGTCGGGGTTTTTAATTAGGCCGGCGGATTTAAAAGAGAGCAGGGACATTCAAAACCACTGCGATGTTCGTGCAATTAAACAACGATTAAAAACCACCGGGGTAAGAATATTTGGGAAAGGGGCAGTTTAAAAATTCTAAAGGAAACGGGAATAGGTAAGTTTAGGTTGTACAATCCCTCTACAAAGCGTCTATAAGCAACATCAAGTAATTTAGCTAAGAACGAAAGTTCCTACAAGCGTCCTGAAAACATTTTTTCTACTTTGGTGGAACAATATTCCTGCCTGCGTTACTTCTGTAGTGTAATTTTAACCGTGCCTATCGTTTTTACTGTTTGAAAGAGACGAGAGATGTCATATATCTACAACAGTTTTTGGTAGCAGAGATATCCAGCTACCTTTTGTAATAGGGTACTGATTTTTTCAATATTATCTATTACAATCGAAACACCTGTTGCTTTGAACCCTTTACTGTGTTACAACACTGTGTAGGTCTTGCATATTAGGAGTAAAATTCCCCTCAACTACAAAGAGGCTTATCAAAGTTCGAAAACTGTAGCAGATTTTTATTATCTGCATTCACTCTTTTATGCCCACAGCAACAGTCTAATTTTTTTAGTCTAAATTTTGCATAGTAACTAGGTTAAGTTTATAAACACCTCCTTTGATTTTGTTTTTTCGGAAAAATAAAATAAAATTAAACGAGTCCTCCTGAAATGCTTGCTCCTTCAAGTGGAGTTACACCTCCAAGGCCACCCTTCAAACTTTCCAGAAGTTGGAATTCCGTCGTTAGGCGACATCCCCCGAACGGTGAAGTGATTATAAACTGTTAACTTTCTAAATTCTCCTAATTTGCTTAATTCGGCTCTTAAAATTCAGACGCGATTAACTTCGTCCTCCGCCCGCACGAGAAAAGAAAAAGAAGACGACACGGAGATGTTTATCGCGATCCTGCTTAGCAGGAAATTAAACCCGACCAGACAAAGCGGCCCAATTAAAACAAAACCGAAGGCATAAATTTTTGTTTGGCCTAATTGTTAACGCAAGTTCCTCGGGAGTTACAGGGAAACTCCAAAGAGTTACAGCACCCGGAGTGGAGTTAAACCGACTGCTATTCGTTTGCTTTAATTAATTTCGAGCGCAAACAGCGCGAAGGAAGTTGCGAGCCAGACGTTTTGCTGCAATTTTTAATTTAAATAAGTGCCCGGGGCGAAAAACTGCAGTCGCCCGAGAAATACAGCTTTAATTTACTATACGATTCGCGTCATTTGTCAAGCAGCGAGGTGCTCAAGAGACCGCCAAAGGCTGCTTTTTGTTAGTACCTGAGAAGGAATTACTTTACTCTTTGCTCCGACCAGTACCGGCTTTAAGTTAGCTGGATTCAAAGGTGCATTGCATTCTGAATTAGCTAGGGAGCTTGAAAAAATACACTGCTTGAAAATGCCTTTGTCACGAGTTTTACGTGATACCTCTGACGATTGCTTCGATCGTTAACGGTCAAAGCTAATTTTATCTAAATATTGTTATCAATTTAACATCTTTTATCAAAGTGACTGTGGTCTCAGAACAAAAGCTTCATTTTATAACGCTGTTTCTTCGTCTGGTTATGATGTGGTAGTTTTAGCAGAAATGTATTCACATTTCTGGCGATATTTTGAATAGTGAACTGTTTCCTCAGGATTATTGTGTATATCGAAGTGATAAGTATTTTGAGCAAACTGGATTTTTAGAGGCATCATTTCATATCTAGATTATGATTTTTTTAAAGGCCTTAGCACTTATAATGAGTTTCACGGATACAGTATAATTGTAACGGGCGATTTTAATACTCCAACATAGTGAGCGATTTTGTGAACGCATATGTCGTAATCTTAACCCTTTCGCTACCGAATTCATTTTTGGAATGTATGTTTGGGTTATTTTAGTCATTAGAATTTAATTTCGTGATATTGGCTTTAGCGATCATCTTTATCAATTGCGTCAGTTTTTGCGGTCTTCTTTCGCCTACCTTGGCTCTTTTTGCATTCGCTTATCGTACGGTCGTACGCCGATTTTCGGCGGTTTATGAGCAGATCTACTTGGTAAGGCCGATTCTGGGATTGTGCTTTCGATTTTCCGTTCAATTTCTGGAGTACTTATAGTAGTTCGATTTTGTTGAATGGAATTTCACTCAATTGTGGACTTGAAAATCTGGTCCTAACTCGACCACCCTGCCGTATTCGTCTAACGCGGCGTTGCCCTCTATACGAGGTGAGTTCGAAAGATTGTGGGCTTCGGTGCAACGAGTGCATTATTTACTCGCTTGTAGGGTTCAAGTACCGACGTATTTACATTCAGATTCAAGTATCCTCCACGTTTTTCGTTCCAGTGCAGACGTGAACATTTTCCGGTACCAGTTAGTACTCGTACATTTCCAGTGGACACTTGGATTGAGAAGTTCTTGTTTCTGAAACTGCATCACAGAACATCATGACTGCACCTTATAGCGGCGGCATTKGTMGTAGTTATCTGACTTGGTTTCGGGGCTTGGGCCACTTTAACGGAACGTACACATTAATAAGTCTAGCTTTAGATACGTMTTAMTTTTTATACTGTTGCTACTTGCTATTGGTTCCTATTCCTACGTGGCTAAATTGAGTTTATTGATACAAAGTTTCCTTACCTCGGTGTTTGATATTAGATTATTACATTGTTTTTCACTATTTGCTTAATTATCGCGTTTCTTTATTTGTATCGCACATCTTTTGACATAGTGTATAGGGATACTTAAATCCTGTTATTGGTGTTATGAAACCGAAATATGTACATTTTGTTGAATTTAGATTGATTTATTTGTATGTTGCGATAATGTATATTTATTGTTCTTTAATTTAATTTCTGTATTTATTGAATTGAATATATGTTTCGCGAAGCTTCCATTATCTTTTGTTTTAGATACCGCGCCATTAACTAATGTTATATTAAGGACCTGAGTGTTACTTTTGCCTATAAACTGACGTTTAACGAACATGTCACAAATACTTGAAGCATTTCAATTGTTTGGTTATATTTATAGAAATTCTTGTGTCTTTCAGAGTAGCAAAACGCTGAAATCTATATGAATTTTGTTAATTCGTTTAAAATTTGAATACTGTCTATTTCCTTATATTTCGTTTTCGCGTTGCTACAAAAATGTATACAACGTATACATACATATGACAATAACAACATCTGCTCCGGTCAATCTACTCGGACCCCATGACTAGTTTCGCTCTTGTTGGGACTCCTCAGGTTGTGATGCCGAGTAAATTGACCAAGGTTGACTGCAGTGTACCGCCTGGATGGCGTTGAGGGCCTTAGCTTTCACTGAAAAACCTCATTCATGTTATATGACTTACCATTCTATGTCGCGGCAGCTTGGACAATTATTTTCATTTAATTTTTTACTACAACTAAATTTCACAAATCGTTGGCGAATCGTTAATTCACTTACATCAAAGTCTCGATAAATGCATTTTCTCACGAAACTGGTATTCTCGTAAGCGAAAATGAAGTAGTATGTAAAATATATACTAACCTTGTTGAATATGTCTATTTTTAGAAGGTATATAATGTTAATTAACTTTGACAATTAATTAACCCCTCAGTGCTGATCATCAGCATTGGTTGCGACTTTCCGAACAACCTTATAAAACATATACATTTTTATCAAACGGCTTATACGTAGCTCACCAATTTCAAACCATGCTAGTAAAGTGAATACATCATGATAGGAACAAACCACCCAACACAAATCATTAAATAAACTGTCTGGTTTAGCCCTCGAGGTCTCCTCTGGGAAAACGCCGATTGTAGAGGTTATTACAATTGCTACAATCCCCATTCGATCTTGCGTCTGCCAGTGTTAAAAGGGCGTCAGACAGCCGAGCAACAAAGCCGTAATCACTCGATCACGTCTCTGAAACGTTCCATTTGTTCGTGCAGTCCGTCGTACAGTTCTCGAGAGCTTCGTTTGATAATTAGCGATCGACGATGTTGGGATCGCATGCCTCCACTAATGCGAAGCTTCTGTACACTTTTAAATGTGCATTGGCGATAAATTGAAGTTGTTTGTCTTCTACTTTCAATAGAGTTGTGCCTGATCAAATTAATAAACATAGACTATGTCAATGAAGCTGATTAATTGATGCAATAAAATCCACTTAAGTGATTGCATTCTAAACGCGACGAATGACGACATCCGACGTGTAGCACATTCGACAGGCGAGCAATCTTTCCCAGAAAAGAATTGCGACCTCGCGTACATCAGATATGAACAGAATTGGTAGCTAAAATATTTCTACCCCAGCAGAATCGATACGTTCCCAGATAAAAGGAAAATGAACGCTGACAGTTCTCGCTGATTACATCTGTACGATTTTCTTTTCGCCATCGTCATTCCACAGGCAGTGATGCCAAATGGGTAAGAGTAGAAGCCATTCCTGAAGACTTCAACCATAGTAGTATTGTACTGTTTATGTTTAAAGTGTAACTTCTAGGAGATTCAGAAGTGTCCTATAAAAATAAGCTTTGCGAAACTACATAGACATATATATTTTAATGCTCTTCGGTACCAACTTTTTACTGAATCGGTGAAAAAAAAATGCCAGTATTTATTCCGAACCTTCCATTAAGTACAGACATGGCAAGGTTTTTTAAAAAAATCCAAAGTATGTGTTACATAACCTACCCAGGTCATATATTTAAATTTAGAAAGCTAATAATAGTATGAGTAAGTTACTTTATAAATGTGATCGTCTAGTTCATTAGTAGGACCCAAAAATTACGTTGTGTTTAAATTAGTTCGATATGAAGCTCTGTAACGGAAAGGTAAACAAAAACACATAATTCGGTGTAACATATATATAGTATATTTTGCACCGAAAACTGCGGAGTGCTTACAATAGACTGGAGAAAAACCGCAGGAAAAGCTCCAGTCTTTACATAGTAAATATATGTTATATTTAACTATGAAAAATATGTTTGTATGGTAGCAAATCAGGCTAGACCTGAATTTACTTAAATATCGCATATTGCGTCATAAATCATTGGAGGAGGCTCCTCGCATAAGCCAGGTATGTAGCAGGGACCTGTATGTGCCTGAGAAACAAACAGAATTGTTTAATTGGTGGTCAGTGGTAGAACCACATTGACCGGTAATAATTGTTGTTGCTGTGAAGAAATTGTATAATTAAGCTGTAAGGAAATTATCAGAAACAAGTGACGAGACAGGGATTTACGTAAACAATACATCACAGGGCAAATAAGGGAAAATATCAAAACAATATAAAAGCCAAACAAAACAAGACAGGTATATACACATACACATAATACATGGGGGAAACATATACAATTAAGACAGCCTTGTATGACTTATTCAGCGTGGTTCTCGAAGGCAATAGCCTAGAGCTAAAATCCCATATCCCGCAGTAAATGGTGCCTCGGCATTTTGGTACGTGGAGACGCTATGCTCACAACGCCCAGCCTAGAGTTCGAAGGAGGACATCACCACTGTCTCTCAGGTGAAGCCTTTCGGGCTTCGAGAGCACCCACGTTGTAGGATATCCTTGGTAGCCTAACAGCCTTTGATTTCTGCTAAAGGCATTCCCAACGAGAAGTCACACCAAATAAAGCCTGCAGTGGCCCAATGCAACGATTAAATGACGTGGTGTTGATATATGTAGAAATAAAGGGTTAATAAATGCATAAAACAATAATAATGGTAACGTAAATGCGATTTCGTGAGGGGTTTCAGAACAGAATGCGTAAATTCGTAATAATAAGCAAAAGGGAAGCTGAAAAAAACGTACGTATAGTTAAGTTATGATCCTGTGGCATAACATAACAAGAGATATCAATGCAGCACAGAATTTTACCTAGAGGATCGTCTCCCAGCGGCGCTCTAGCAGGCGCCGTSCGGAAGGGTCGACCTCGCCGGCCTGTATTTCGTGTAGTGGCCTCCAGGTCTGCTCTGGCCGGGTTATCGCAGCGGGTGGTCTCCGAGAGCGGATCTCGCCCCGTCGGTGCGATGTCGGTCCGAGTGGTGTCTCCCCCGGGCGTACAGCTCGTTGTCGCAGAGCTGGTGCCGGTGGTTCTTAGCCGTGCGAGGTTACGCACGTTCGCTCCCCCTGCCATTCAGCTAACTCTCGGAGAGGAGGTCTAGGTGTCGAAGGAATGCAAAAGGTCGGGCTTGGCGTCACGATTAGCACTTCTTCAGGGGTCGCCTCTTCCACAAGGGAATTAGCGTCACGATGAGGGTTACTAAGGGGTCACTTCGCCCAGGAGACGAGCTTAGCGTCACGATTAGCACTTCCTCAGGGGTCACCTCTTCCACAAGGGAATTAGCGTCACGATGAGGGTTACTAAGGGGTCACTTCGCCCAGGAGATGAGCTTGGCGTCACGATTAGCACTTCCTCAGGGGTCACCTCTTCCACAAGGGAATTAGCGTCACGATGAGGGTTACTAAGGGGTCACTTCGCCCAGGAGACGAGCTTAGCGTCACGATTAGCACTTCCTCAGGGGTCACCTCTTCCACAAGGGAATTAGCGTCACGATGAGGGTTACTAAGGGGTCACTTCGCCTTTAGGAGGAGAGAACTGGATGACACCTGAAAGAGATCTCAAGTGAAGTCGCGGCCCCAGCGCCACCGTTTTTATACGTTTTTGGAGGCCCCGATTAGAGAGGGGTCGTATCACGATCTAGATTAGAGTGGGGTTATAGAAGTAGTAGGTCGGCGCTCACATATGTGCGCGATCGGGACTTTTCTCCCGAGCTGCAGGTGGTGGGAGCCTTCAGGCACGAGCGTAATTCTATGCAAAATAATAATTAAAAATAGCACTTAGGGTGATATGTTTCATATGGTACTGGGAGAGAAGGTAGACTGCATTTACTCTCTATAAAACAACTGAACATGTGTATCCTTAGTACGCCTCAAATTCCTGTATTGCAAAAAAACCTCAAAAACGAGAAAAGAAGATATCTAAAGTGTGCACAGCAAACCTTCAATATACTAACACAATATTCAGATTAAGAAAAGCCGTTAAGAAACCTTCCTTAGTAACAGTATCTGCTTTTTACAAACCATTAAGTGCAAACTACAATAATCATGCTTATCTAAATTCGAAACTAATTTAAAAATGTTTCAACCATCCGCGTAGAGAAAAAGTCTTGGATGTATACATTATTAATTAAAATTGATTATAGTATTGACTGATGTACCTAGTTTTAGAAAGAGCAAAATTAAACCGATTAATTTTCTACTTTATGCACTGTATCATAAAATCATCAAAGTATCTAGGATGCAGGATGTATCACCTTGAGATGAGACAAAATTTCAAAATTATCCAATTCAAGCTCTATACGCTATAAAATTACTTTGAATTATAACGGATGTCGCAATTTGACGTGTAATAGCACTGTATTTTCTTAAATCGAACAGTGTATATCTTTGCATTTTTTAATTTCCTTATCCACTTTGTCAACAACACGTGCTAAAGCACAGTATTCTAATAAGAGACTTTAAACTTTGCAACTTTTAATTATGGCTAATTTGATTTTTTGAAATGAATCAGTATAATTATTTCTACTGGCATTAACGAATTATACGATTTTTTCTAAAAATCCCCATAAATACGCAGAACTGAGAAAATTGGCTCGATCTGACACCACCGTTCGTAGCTTGGTTGGAAGCTTCCCCATCGTAAGGATTGCTGGAATTAGCCCCCAATCGGGTAGCTAACGTAATCCACCGAAAATTAACTAAATTCGATTTTTTACCGTTCGGATATTGCCGTAAGCCAATATCCGTCAGATTCCGACGAGGCCATCGAAAACTATGATTGGCAATTTTTGAGCCGCGGAAAAAATACGCGATACGTATTCTCGGCTCTCATAATTTCCTGGCGTAAGAATTAACTTGGCAAATACAAAAGAAGCGAGAGGACGATTTGAATTTTTAATTCGGCGAAGTAACCGCTAACAATGGCCGTCCGCATATAAATTGAGATTTTATCCAAGCTGCATGGGTTTCCACTTTCCTGTTACTGGTTCCATCCAATCAAGTGGCTGAGCGATCGAAATTGCGGCGATGCTAATGGCTGGTGAAGAATGGGGTTGCCTAACAATGAAGTGACATTTCTATGTGTTTTTCTTTTGTTTTTGTTATCTTCATTATGATCCAAGCGGGAACGAAAGTTCATTTCTTATGCTTTCCAAACTTTAAAATGCAAACTGTCTTTTTGATATTTTAGCCCGCCATAATGTTGGTTAAGGTTTTTGTTTCAGTACTATGTGAATCACTAATTAAACTATTACACTGCTGTTTACTGGAATAGGAAGGTTGGGATACAATATCCTTAGCAACTATATAAACCTATATAAAATAAAATACCTATATAATTCAAGTATTTGACAGTTGATTTTTAATACTTTCCAGTTAGTACTATCTACTTAGTTAATTGGATATAATTGACCCCATTCGTCAACGTGAAAGGCATCCATATTCCATCATCTCCAGTTAATCAAGAAATAAATGATCATTCGGCGTTGCAATTGAAAATTGAGACATGACACGAGTATTATTCCTAAAACGGAGTAGCATGAGCATTGAACTAAAGAACGTTCTGCACTTTTCAGGAGCATTTCCACTGAAATTTGTTCAAGTTTTGGCAATATCGATTGTGGGTTGATCCTCAAAGCTTGTTCCATTTTGTGCCATATTGTTTATTACATTAATGACAGAACTGTTGGAATGCCAATGAAGAACGTTAACATTTTAGTCGCCAAGCCACCACCTTCTTGTTGTATTGTATCCCGTCCTGCTGAGTGATGTCGCCAATATTTAACTCCACGAAGCTTTGTAGCAGACTATTTTGCAATATTTGTCCATATTTTGCAGCATTTAGGATACCATCAATAAATTCAGAAGAAACTTTGAATTTTGTAATCCTGATGCTGTCGTGCAAGCCCAAACCATTACTCATTTTGGAAATTTTGCACCACATTTGCAATAATCGTCAACCCATATTACGTTCAGTTTCTTATTACTCTATACCAGTCTTCTGTTGACCAAAACAGTTTAAGGTTTGCTTGTTAAAACCTGGATTTTTATTTTTTCTTTGTGCTTTGTCACAAAACATCCAAGGCAAACGCCTTTGTTCTTTTTTGACCTTAAAACTTTTTCGTCTCCGATTCAGCTGAATACAAGTATACTTACTGATTTGGACCTCCTGAATTTCGGAATGGTTTCAGTTGGTCGCTAGCTACAACGGTTCGCTCGGAAAGTGTCCTTATTTAGGGCGCCTGCAGTCCTAGCTCATTTTAGAGCACATTTTTGAATTCTGCAGTTCAAAATACATCTGTACGTCAATTTTGATCTAAATATATTTTTTGTCAAAAGCCACAAAACATCAAATGCTAACTAACCCCTTTGTTCTTTTTTGACTTTAAAATTTATTCGTCTCCGAATTAGCTGAATACAAGTATACTTACTGATTTGGACCTCCTGAATTTCGGAATGGTCCCAGTTGGTCGCTAGCTACAAAGGTTCGCTCGGAAAGTGTCCTTATTTAGGCCACCCGCAGTCCTAGCTCATTTTAAAGCACATTTTTGAATTCTGCAGTTCAAAATACATCTGTACGTCGATTTTGAGCTAAATCTACTTTTGTCAAAAATCACAAAACATCCTGGGCCTAACCCCTTTGTTCTTTTTGGACCTTAAAATTTTTTCGTCTCCGATTCAACTGAATATAAGTATACTTACTGATTTGGACTTCCTGAATTTCGTAATGGTTTCAGTTGGTCGCTAGTTACAACGGTTCGCTCAGTCCTAGCCCATTTTAGAGCACATTTTTAAAATCTGTAGTTCAAAATACATCTGTACGTCAATTTTGAGCTAAATCTGTTTTTTGTCAAAAATCACAAAACATCCAAGGCTAACTAACCCCTTTGTTCTTTTTTGACCTTAAAATTTATTCGTCTCCGATTCAGCTGAATACAAGTATACTTACTGATTTGGACCTTCTGAATTTCGGAATGGTCTCAGTTGGTCGCTAGCTACAACGATTCGCTCGGAAACTGTACTAATTTAGGCCACCCGCAGTCCTAGCCCATTTTAGAACACATTTTTGAATTCTGCCGTTCAAAATACATATGTACGTCGATTTCAGCTTAAATTAATGTTTTAACAATATTACACTTGTCGGGGCTGCCCCAGCAATTTGTAGGCCTAACCGAAAACAAAATAAAATCGTGGATTTTTTCTCTGAGTTGCATTTAAACTGGCACCAAAAAAATGTCGTCGTACATTTCGACTTGTGTATTTAATTCCCCCCATTTAACCGATTCAAAGAGCTGTCTCCGATTGCTTAATTAATAACCACGGCGCCGCAGGGGAAAATTCGCGTTTCACTTTGTTCCCGTCGGCGAGCGCCACGTCAAAACTAATAAAAAAAAAACATCGCCCCCTCGGAGTTGATAGAAAACAATCGCGCGGGCGAAAAAAAAGACCTCAAAGTGAGCGGCGGGTTATGAAGTATTTAATTGGGTGCTCGACTAAAAGTCGAATCAGCGCCACCTACGGCGGAATCGGCGCCCGTCCGGAAAACATGAGGAGCGAGGCCTCGCTTTGTAGTGCGCACCCCCCCTTTGTGGTTTTTGCGGCGGTCGTCTCTCAAAGGGCGCCCGCGCAACGGCAAAATTTAAATCATAAATAATTGTTTCGCTTGCAGCGGCGGACCTGCTCTAATTCACAGGCAGCGCGCGCGCTTTTTAATTCGTTTGAGCGTGTTTTGTTTCGCGGTGGGCGGCCGCCAGGTAAGCTGATAGAACTGCGCCTACTTGAATTGCTCCGGGGGTGGCAAATGGTAAATAAATAGCTTTTAAAGCCAAAAAACGAATGTTTAACCCAGGGGTTACACAGACGTAGAAACGAATTTTCAGTTTTATTAGCAATTCGCCCGCGCCGGTTTTTCTTTATCTTCATTTTTTAATCCAGGATTTGATTGATGCTTTTTTTTCTTTCATTTCACGTTGGTTAACTATAGATCCAAATCTTCAAACTCGACATTTCAGATTGTACGCTTTCGATGATATTAAATCCTTGTTTCAGTTCCCCAGAAGAACCTGAAGCTTCACCGCCTCAGCGCCAAACCGGGATACATGCGAGTCCAGTGCATTGCTGATGGTGTCTTTCCGCAGCCACAAATGACCCTGCGCTCCCAAGAAAGGTAAGAAGAACTAAATTTGCGATTTAAAGATAAGGGCTAGTAGAAAAATAGATGGCAATGCCATCTGTCAGCAGTGAACTGACACTATGATAAAGCCACCTAGCTGCCTTAATGAATACTATTTCTTAAAGGGACTGACCTGTAATCCTAACTTTGGAATGAAAATCTAGATTCACTTGATAATCGACAACGAAGTCTTAAGTCAAGAAACTACAAGGCTTCTATAAATAATTCATGCAACGCGGGCGGCGTTGATTTCTGAATTCTTTGTGCCGCCTCTTTGTAACTGCTGACAAGCTACAATATGTACGGCGATAGTAGTTGAAGGTTGCCTGTCACCCCACAGCTCCGAAATGTGAGGTTTCTGAGATCTTACAGTTACTTATCTCACAAAATCTACAGAATATTTTGAAAATACACACTCCCAGGCATTTTCTCATATTAAAATGTATCATATAATTCAAAAATCGACATATGACGAGTATGCGTCACTTCCCTGAGAAATTGATTTAATCGATAATTTCCATAAACGTCCTGGATTTTGTGACTGCGAGATCATAAGATTTGATTTTCTTTTTAATTAGATGAAGTGGTTTCCAAATACGCTTGTGAATTAGCTCATTTTTGTTGTAACTTCATTTTATTTGTAATCCTTTTGTTTATTTCGTGTAATCCAATTCATATTTTCGACGCACAATGTTTATACTTTATTAGGCAAGGTTTTTTTGATTTTCTGACGTCCAACGTATCAATTTGTGTATCTTTTATAACTTTTAGCTGAAGATGAGAGTGGATTCCTTCGAAGTATCTACTAATAAGTATAATTAAAGGATGTTCTTCGAACGCAATAGATCAACTTCCTTACGAAATCAGGTCTATTTTATGCTGTCTGCATTATACCTAAACTACACTGATAAGCTGTAATGACAGCGAAATTGATCTATCTATTGGTTGTGGTGCAGACAGCATAGCACAGACTTGCATTTTTAAACAGAAGAGCGTTATTGTGAACCGTCGCCTCAACAGATCGAGTATAATTATAATTTCACTGCTCTGCCAAAAGCTGTAGGTATTCAATTGAGTGCAAGCGGTATCACGTACTGCTTTGTTGCCGTGATTTGTACTGCATGCTGCTTTACGTATAACGCCCCGTTGCTCGAATTAATGCCTATAAACCCCGGGCGTAGCGTGTACAGAATAGGTATGTGGTATTTGGTGCGATTCCACTCGCGGTTATTGCAATTATTGTGTTCATGCTGTAAAATAAGATGCTCATGTTGCTATAATGCAGGCATTTTTTTTATAAATCTCTTATTTTATTCTTACTCATTTTATTATAAACTCGAACTTTCAAATAATTTTTGTGGTAAAGTTAGGATAAAAGCCTTAGCGCGATGGTCATAAACAAGGACAAAACTCTTAATAGCTTGGCCGGAGCCTATGTTATTTAATTATAAAACTTTTAACTGTATGTTTCTTATATAATATCAAGGCAAATCTGTTTTCGGCTGAAAAACTGACATGATCACTTTTTTACATTATAAGAACTGTAAATGAAACTGGTGTAGTCAGGTATAGATAAATATGAGAAATTGGAGCTTCTTTAAGACGTCCACTTTGTCTGTAGCAAATCTTTTTTAAAGTAAATGTATCGAGAACCTTCATTTGTACTTCAGCAAGTTGTTTAGAAAGAGAAAAAGCATTGTTGGTTATATCTTCCTTAAAAAATGTCAGCAGCGATATAATAAATATCCTTGCAGTTATCCTCTTAATACCCCTACGACACCTAAACCACCACACAACCGATCCGAACCGAATTCACAGCAGCAATTCGGCTTTGAAGTTTACAGCGTTTTAATTGAACCCATTTGTTTATTGAATTACGTAATACGCGCTTCCGCGCGAAGCCAACTACGATGTGGCCGGATAACATGTCTGGAGTCGTAATTTTAGGCAGCAATCTCATTAGCGTACGGCCCTACGTGCAGTTATAGTGCTTGTAGCCCGGTTTTATTAGCATTGGGTAGAGAAGGCACAGTATGCAACGCTACAATATTAGGTCGAACGTTTTACTTCGGTAATAAGTTTGATAACTGCGGAGCAACATTTAGGAAGTGTTGGAAGCATGTGCTGAGCTGTAAGTTATGTTGTCAGGGTTACACGATCTTGCAGAGATGGTTCCCGGGCTGAAATTACGAGTGAAGTTTGTGTTTCAATTGGAATATCCAAAGGGGGGTTAGCAATACCGTCAGTATACTCAGTGAAGTCGGAAGCTTTAATTAATTTAATGAAGTATAGATGAAAGGGATTATTTTATGGATAACTATTAATGAATAATCGACGACGTATATGAACGTTTCGTTAAAAGCGTTTAATGATACGCGGTCTGATATTGGATCGAAAAAATATTACACGTTGCACGAAATTGTGGTAGATTGTATTATTTTGTGGTAATACCTGAGAATGACTCAAAATTAGCAATATCAAACAGTTCAAGTCGAAAGCTTTCCTCTACTTTAATTACACTAAGTTGTGTGCGATTCCAATCAAATTCTCGTAGTTCCGTCTTTTTTGCCTATGGTAATTGTGGATTAATTCGCAGTTAATGCACTAACAATCTTCAAAGTTATACTTCTGTTAGCCGCCACCTTATTAAAGCTAATCGGCAGGATATGAACACGAGTTACGCCATCAAAGATGCTCTGTCTTCGGTACGTGTAAGTTCAGTCGCTCTATGCAGGATGTGTCCTACTCCAAACTTTTTTAAGTAACTCATCTACCGTATGAAAAAAGGTAATTTGCCAGATTTATCCACATATTTGAATTATGTATTGTAAATATATTTATAAACTTGGCGGACTTGGTTCATACAACTTTGTCAATTATACATGTGGTCTATCTTGAGTCGTTTTGACGTTATCTAACATTTTGTGAAAAATATGACTTGCAGTGCTAAGAAAATCGAAAACACCTCTGAACCTGAAAAAGATAGGATGGTTTCCGCCATTAGATGTAAAATAGAATGCGCTATTTGATCGCATATCGGAGCTTGCCAAGCTACAAGCTTTATATTTATAAAGAAATTCAAATATGTGCATTCCCATTTTCTTTAATAGAACGCTGTAATGATTTCTTCGTTATTGCTCAAACTACAGTTTTTGTTTTTTCGATAGCTATAAAACTTCTATAGCATTTGTTCTTCCTTGATATCCCCCCTCCCCTGAAAGAACCGAACTTTTCATGGGAGTATTACTTTCTGATTAAGACTCCAGCTGTTTAAGCTCTTCAAAATCTAATAACAACTGAAATTCCTTCCAACGTTGCTTATCACTGATTTACTCAAACTGAAGGATCTGAGACTTTCTTTATATCTCTTCGGTAGAATGACTAGTTCAACAAATTTCAATATATAGTCACATTTATTTTTACATTTCTTAAACTCCTCAATTCTTCATTTGGGACAAATTTTAAAAACACGTTTCCTGTTGTATTCGTTACCTAGTGTTTGTCGCACCGGTCTTTGAATGTATTGTACTTCAAGTACGTCATTTCTACTTCTCCTGAGAGCAGATTTTCATCAACACTCAGAGTGGCTCATTTAGCATTCCTGAAGGCAGTTTAGCAGTTAAGCTTGAATTGCTATTGGTATTGTTATTGTCTCATATATGCGGTAGGGATACCAAAATGAATTATTTTCAGCACAGTCCATGACAACTAACATTTTTTATTTTCTTGTCATTTTTGTCGTACAAGGGCAATTCAAAAATTTTTATATGTGTATTTAGCTGCTAAAATAGAGTCAAATTTTTTGTATAGCTACATTTTAGCTTCGTTCTGATGTCTTCTTCAGATGACTTTATTTTTTATTTAAGAACGTAAATTACGTGTAATGAGAAGCCTATTTGGAAGTGGTTAACAACTCCTTTATAATGTGGCAATCAAAACAGGAAACTTTTGAAACGCTAGAACTTGGACAAAGCAATTCACTTAGAGCGCTTTTCTCCAATCTAAAATAACCAATTAATAAAATACAAAAAGACACCTTAAACAAGACAGACAAACACTAAGTTCACCAAGTACACAATACATTCAAGTAGCGTATAACTTTCAGAATAACAATGTTGATAAATGGGGCGAGAAAATGACCTCTCAGCACGATTGACTCCTGAAGTGATAGCCACGAAAATGAATATTCAATATCTACTAAAATTTATAATGGTATAACCTAAAGTTACATTTATTTTGCGCGTGTTTGCACCTTGCCTGTTATTAACCACTTCCAACTGGGTTCCCCGGTGTCCTATTTAATACATTTTTGACGTAGACAGGACTTACGCCTAAGATAGATAATGAGTTATCAGCGGTGGCTTTACGAACTACAACATAGGTTGGTAGATCAGTAAGTACATACATTGTAGTTTACTTAATAGGTCAGTGTTGTGCTAAATATTCACAAAATAAGAAAAAATGAAAAATGCAAATTATAAAAATGAAACTATAATCTAACATTTATAGCCGAATTGCTTAAATTGTAAACAGTAACATGACAAGTAACGTTTCAACTATGTATCATTTCGTATTTTAAAACAGTTTTTCGAAACTGTCTGTCATAGTAACATAAGTAACATAAATATGGATAGCTGGAAACCTTACGTACCGTAATTTGAAAGTGACACAGAAATTTGCGGTTTTCTTTAACCGGAAATCAAGAGGCACCGGCGGGGTGTATGGAAAATCATTCCCTTCATCATCGTCGCATAACAGTTTGGAGAACTATGTTTAAACATTTATTTTGCTGGTTATAACGAATCGGTTATGTTCAGTAGGATGACTTTACTGAAATATCTGGACTATTTAATACCTATATTTATATGAAATCGAACCATATGCAATATAAAATTAGTTATTTGGCAAAAAAGTAGCAATTTCTAAAAAATGGTACATAAAATACTTGCAGTTCTTTGTCACATATTGTATGTGCATGCACTACTGCAGTATCGAAACAGCGATGTCGAATTCCCACCGCACGCCGCGATCGTCAGTTATCATCCTCCAACAATTCCCAATACCATCGGCGCCCTGTATTTCAGACATTTCAGCAGCTGCACGCCTCCTATCTCGCGATTTACGATCTTCCACAAACTTGTTTCCTTATAGCGTTCTTGTAACGCGAACGCGAGTTTGGAAATGCAATAATTCCGGTGGGCTTCCGTATACTGGAGGCAATTAGCGCACTGCATTCCGTGTTCTCGGCGAAATTGCGATCCGACTTGGATACAGGGAATTTACGTAGGTACATCTGCCACACGATTCCGCAGTTCGCGGTTTCGCCCATTCACAATGTCGTTTCTTTTCTCGTAGCCATGCTTATGTATAAAGACAGGACGAAGAAGCACAAAAAAGTGCTTTAATAAACATAAATATTCGCTGAAGGCTTTACCTTCAATGTAAAAAGCTATCTTGTCCGACAAAGCCTTTGCTTATAAAACATGCATGCCTAAAACTTGAGTTTATTACACATTTTATTATTATTTTAAATAAAAAGGTGAAAATCAAATACAAACAAAAATACTTTATTTATCTCCTAATCTGAACTTCTATCTTTGTCTGTCTTATATCCTCTCCATCGAATCTGTTAATAGATAGAAGCTTTTCCAAGTTATCTATTGTAAAACTTCTCCTGTCACTAGAATACTTTAATAACAAGAAAAAAAACAGTGCTGTTTTTTCAAGGATTTAAAAGCTTCATTAAGTTTGTTATTCGAGTAGCCTAGATGCAAAACTCGCTAATCGACAAAATCTCTAAATATGGGTTGTCAACTTTTATGATTAAATGGTTTATATCCACAATGCAGTGAAGTGGTGTTTGTGAGAAAAAAAAGCTTTTTGGTGCCCAAAACTGGGTGTAAACTTGGCTAAAAGGTGCAAAACTCGCCTTATATTTGGCCATTGGGGAGTTTACAAAGCATCCAATCAGGATAGAGAGTACTGGACAAGTGACTGGAGCAAACCAATGACAAATCACCACTATTTTATTGTTATGGCCCTTTAGGTCCTATTTTACTACATGTGCCTAGTATTTGTGTAATAATTTGTCTTGTCCGAGAAAGCGACAAAGCTTATGAGAAACAGAGGTAATAATTACTTCAATTCAATAAAATGGTTTGTAAAATAAAAATTTTAGACATACGCCAAAACAACTTATGGCCACAAAGAACAGCCAGGCAGACCTTACTACTGCTGTCAATGCGACAAATACAAATCAAAATATTTACGCCTGTAGGGAAAAACAAAGCAAGACTGTTTTATAATTACATGTTATGAGAGAATGGTCTAAATGAAACACGGATAATATGTTGATTCCAAAAGTTCAAGTGGAATACAATCCCTTGAAATTCTTTAATATTATAAGCATGCCAAATTGCTGTTCTAACCAGATTATAACATTTGTCACTGCTATCCGAGAGGGAACTGGTACACCAGGCATTTTTCTAAGAACTGAACTTTGGAAGGAGCTTTTACGAATATATTCTTTCCATTTTGAAATTTAAATCATTGACAAATGAAAACTGTAGCCTTATGGTTTCAGCTACACGATTAAGGTCATGTGCTAAACATGTAACACGTAGTTTTTATGAAACAATATCCGAATTTAAGCACCAGCGTCTGAGGCCATAATAGGTATTGTTTAATATTTTTTAAGTAAGAGAACAGGTAATGTTTCCGAGCTTAACAAATGTTTTTGACGAGTTCAGCACTCTACTTTTTCTATGATCTCTAACTATCTTAAAAAAGTAATGCATACGATTCATTATTGAATTAAATAATGCGAATTATAAATATTAATTAATGACAACATTGGAACAGTTATTTAGTATTATAGACGTTTCACAGTATTAAAGTGTTAATCCCTTGTTAATAAATCTACAAAAAATTCTGCATTTGCTAAGTAAAAGTTAGCTGTAGTATGTTCCCTAAGCATCAAATTGTGTTACTGTTGGCCCTCTCTAATTCTTTGCAACTTATTAAATAACCTTCAGTTGAAAGCTCTACATTCATGATTTCGATAATTTTAATTTGCCACATATTTCTCATCACTAAACCATATGTAGTTATTTCCAACTTTTTATCTAATTTCAGCAAATACTTGTTCATAACTTGAAGCAGTGCAATTCTTTCTCAATATACTTTCAGTTGGCGTTGAATGTATTTCTCCAAAACATTTCTAAATGAAGGAACTTATTTATGGGTATAATTACTAATAATTTTGCTGTGAATTGTTTTGTTCATTGACTTCTGAAGTTCAAACAACAGATTGTCCAATAGTTTGCTGCTTAGATTCTTCAACGTGTATTTCTTTAGCCTCCTAGATGTACATTTACTTCTTCTTGCTGTAATATATTGTATTTTTTATCTAACAGAATCTAAAAAATGAAACTGCCATCAAAGATGTCACCACAAGAGCTAAAGCTTCCATAAAATTGCGGCTTCAACGCAGGCTTTGCAGAACAATTTATTGTTTTCAGTTCTTAGTTCTGGAACGTTTCTAATCCACTAGTTCAAGATGCTTTTTGTTCAGGTATCGTAGGAAGTGCAATATACTCGTATTTACTACGTACTAATATTTTACAAAACTGTAGAACACATTTAACACAAGGTAGCATAAAAATGACAGAAATGAATGTCAAAGTACTTACGCCATAGCTCTAACAATCAAGATTACTTTCTTGCAAGTTTAACGAGTTGCCGCTTAATAACAAAAATAAAGTGGTGGGAAGAAAAGATTTAAAAAATAACTATACAAAGGGACAGAAAAGTTCACAGAAGCCTAAAACGCGACAAGAAGCATGAGAGCTAAAAAAAGTCGTTTGCCTTATTTTCATTAATTCAGATACACCTAGGATTTCAAGATTTCATAGTGCCGCTACAGACAATATAAATAAATAAATAGTACGGTCTCTACTTATTTGTGTTCGGCAACACCGAGAAGCTTCTTCTCGCCGCGAAAATTGACTTATTCGCAAACAGTCGGCGACATCAAAAGTTTTAATCCCGGGGCCAGACGGCGCAGCTAGGAAAGTTGTCACGTGAACTTGGATTTAAATTCGTTTTACAAGGAACTCGCGCCCGAACAGCCACGTCCCTTTGTCGTGTCAGGGTAACAAATTACGTAGACGGGGTTGTAAAAGAAACTGCATTCTAACTTGATGTTTGCATTTGGAAACAGTTTCGAGCGAGAAAGCGTCTATTCGGAGTTCTGAAGGAGATGATCGTGAGGAAGATACTTAGTTTGAAGTCTTAACTTTCTGTGTTAAAGAGTAGGGACTATAGCCAGCAAGTTTAAAAAACGGATATATTAAAAAAAAACATTTTATTACTTCAAATGCAAATATCATCAAATGTAACAAACGGCAAAGTAATACGATAGAAATACCTACTTTATAATATATAAATTAATGACTAGTCATATATTTTAGTTTATTGCATACATGTTTTATACAACTGACATCTTAGGTTTCAGAGAGCAAAGTCAAATGAACACTAAAAAATACCCTAAAAATTGAGATTATTCACAGTATCGAATAAGTGCTCCCAGGTAGTTGCTGAGCTAGATAAAAAATTGTCACCTGCATACGATGGCATAGGCCCATCAGTTGTGTGGCATTGTTAAATATCTTTTTTGTCATTTAGAGCCGTTTGCCACTACACTTATTAAGTATTGAAATAAGTTCTTAAAATTATTATACGGAAACTGGATGCGCGCGCCGTTTCAGTACAAGAAATAATTAGCCTACGTTCTATTTTCTTGAACTGAATTTTCATACTTCGTGTTAAAACTGCGCAGATCGATGCGCACTAACCTGTATAACCGTTTATAAACAAAACGTTCATAGAACCTACTTTTCGAACCTACGCAATAAGCAGGGTTGTGAGATTAGGCAGCTTTTGTACTGATATCGGCGAAATGTTCTTTTGAATAGGGGCTACCTGTTATTTTGGGCTGACTTCCTACTACCAGCTTATTAATACATCAACATGAAATGCAGTTTTAGGCCTCTTAAAATATGTATATTGGTATGAGTAAACTTTTGACAACCCCGGGAACGTGATGTGTTGTCATGCTTTTGTAAATGAAACGGAAGGAATGCTTTTACGGAATTGTGTACCTTGTTTCCTTTTTGTTATGGACAAGTTCAAACAATTTTTCAAATGAAGCGTTGCCCATTTGTAGAAAATTTTTATATGCTGCTGGATCTTCTATTAGCAGCTTTTCTTTCAGCACATTTAAGAAGCCATGAACAATCATTCTCCTTGCAATATCATTGTTAGTATCAACGCTGATGCATTTAATATTTTTTTTCAGTCAACAGGGATTTTTTACTTTCAAATATAAATTGTGGTAATTCAGGGTTACCACAAACACAAACAACAGTAAAAGTAATTGTTTATGAGTGGGTTACATCTAAGGTCTACTTTTCTCTAACAGTAGAATAGACCTTACGTTGCATTTGCTATCGTGTATAGACAGAATTTAATAGATTACGGTTAGATTAGTTTTAGGTTGAGAATGTCACGATCAGAACTACAAAAGGGCGCACGCGTACGTATTGAAATACTTACTGAAAAGAATTTGTAACTACAAATTGGGAACAAAACCCTACGCTTATTTCTTGTATTGAAACGGCGCGCGCATCTAATTTTCAGTATAGTAATTTTAAGGACTTATTTCAGTAATTAAATGAGTATAGTGGCAAACAGCTCTTAAATAAAATAGGAGCTGAGTGTAGTTTTCTATTGTAATCAAATTGTAGTGAAATAACCTTAAACACAATGAATTAGAGAGCTTAAATACTTATTTCGACAGCTAAGCTATCATCTTCAGAAGAGTGAATTACTTCTTCAATGTTTTGGCGGATTAACCGGAGGATATTCCCTTCAGCAGGTCTTCAACGGGTCATACACAGTTTTATTAAATGGAAGTATAAGCTGAATCAGAAGATATTAAGTATAAGCCTTTAAAATCAATTAGTAAGGTCAAAAGACTAGTAGGTAGTTAAAGGGCTAAGGGAAGTTTGTTTACCTTGCTGTATACCGATTAATTTCTTACTACACATCATTATACCATTCCATTATGGGTTTCAGGGTGCCTTATTCCAGGATTACTAACCTTCTGTCATCTCTGACACTGCCCGATTCATCTCTTCTAGTACTCACACTTCTTTGAGTGTTTTTTTTATATTTTATCTCCCTTTCAGCACGGTTGCGTTCAAAAAATTTTACCGTTCAATCCACTGCGTCCCGATTATTCCCCTAATCCCCTCCCGCGCCCCTTCCGATAAGCCCACGATACAATTTCAGTCCGTACTTTACGACATACACGTCAAATAAATTTCAAGTGCGGCGGTTTTCAGTTTTTCGTCGTACGGCAAGCAACGGATTTATCACGGCGATAAATTATTTAGCCCTAAATCCGTTCAATCGGGATTCGATAACGCAAATAATAATGAATTTATGCAATTTGCCAGCGGGAATGGGCAGCGGGCAAAGTGTGTATTTCACGGCAGATGGTCTGGAAGTAATTGGCGCTAGAGCTGCAAACCGTACGTCCGCCCGTTTTGTTTAAAAATATTGCATGGTGCTGAAGCCGGTGACAGCAGTTCGAGCTTTTTTTGCAGAAATATTATAGACAAGTTTATATTGTTATGCCTTTTTTATATTTATTCTGAAGGCGTTAACCATCTTACTCTGGGTATATATGTACGTATGAACACGAGGGGAAGTAACGGCCGATAACTACGTAGACTTGAAATAATTAAGGGTCTGTCGACCTGGGTTTGAGTACAAAGAGTACTCCTTTTTCTTAGCTAAGCTTTCGACTTTTATTCAAAGTCTTCTTCAGAGCGTCTACAATAACATAATTGCAACATTTCTAAAAATAATAGTTTTAAATTCTACTTACATAAATTTGAGACTAATTGTGCATAGTGTTAATATACGAGTATATGAAGATATTTTCCAAAATACTAATGATGTCTTCCTCACGAACAGATTGTTAGTTGGATGATTGAAGATACAGCTTAAATTAAACGAAATTATAAAACACTCAAAATATCCTTCAGTCAAAAGAACTTTACATATGTCAAAGCTGCAACAAATACGTGTAAATATTACCGAGTTGTTGTAAATCAGACTTCTTATTTAAAACTTTTATTTTTATAAATGTTACAATTATGTTATTGTAGACGCTCTGAAGAAGACTTTGAATAAAAGTCGAAAGCTTAGCTAAGAAAAAAGAGTACTCTTTGTATTCAAACCCAGGTCGACATACCCTTAATTATTTTAAGTCCGTATGTACGTATGTATAGAAATTTTAATCTAAATGCTTGAGTTAAAAATTGTACATATAAATGTTACATATTTGATGTCAAATTGTGTAGTCTTCAACAATTTTGTTCTTACATCTGCCTTACAGAGGCTTGACTTAGCGACACTATCGCACACCAAACAATAACTTTATACTGGGTGGCTACAAAGTATGGAACCAGCAGGATATTTATGGTTCTGTTCCACCGAGTTTTCTGAAATTGTGCTGAGTTTATGGATAATTAAAATGCATTTTCTGGAATTTTTCAACTTCGTGTTAGCTCTCGTTTTCGAGATATTGGAGCAAGTTGCATTTTTTAACGGGAAGGGGGGTCAAAAGGCACCTCATTAAAAAGGATTATTTTCCGGATTTAAAAATATATCGCACTTTATTGCTTTTGAGTTGAGAAAAGTGTGATAACAAACTTGGTTCTTGCAAAAAAACTTCGGGGTAGAAACCATATTCGTTATCGCTAAGTAAGAACATAAACTCCAGGTCTCTCAATTTTTCTCGTGACTGGTGATAATTTTCACTCACTTCGTTATTTGCAATCGCAATGCTTCAGTTAACTGAACATGATCGCACCGAAATTTTGATGATGATTGGTTATGGAGGTAGAAGACAAAGTTATTGCACTCGACAATGCAATTCATGAAGATCGTGAACCAATTGCCAGATCAACAGTTATTAAAACATTGCAGCGTTTTGACAAAACCGGCAGTGTTAAAAATCATCCACAATCTGGACGTCATAAGGTTGCTACGAGTGAGGAATGTAGCTTTAATGTCCTTATAGATGTGCAAGAGAATCTCAAGTGTTCTCTCTCACTCGCCATATTAGCAGAAGATCTGTTCAGAAAAWTTTGAAAAAAGAAAAGTTTCATTTATACAAAATTCACTTATTACAAGAGCTGAGCAAAGATGGTTTCGTTCATAGGATAGAATTTTGCAAAACTGCTATGATCATGATAGATGCAGATAGAAACATTTTAAATCGGATTATGTTTTGTGATTAAGCGACTTTTTGCCTTAATGGTAATGCATTGCAGATATTGGCCGAACACAAATCCACATTGGATGGACCTTCTTTAATCGATGGAAATTTGAATGCGGTTAAGTATTTACAGTTCTTACGTGAACACATTATATCAGAACTAATTCGCCTGTTCCCTAATCGTGAAAATGCTMCGCGTTCTTCTGAACAGATATGGTTTCAGCAAGATGGTGCACCGCCCCATTTTGCAGTCAACCTTCGTAGATATTTGAATTCGATATTTCCAGACAGATGGAGTGGTAGGCGCAGAGCGATAGAATTCCCAGCACGTTCCCCTGATCTGACGCTGCTTGATTTTTCTGTCGTGGTATCTGAAATATCGTATGCAGAAGATTTAAAGGGACGAATCAGGGCAGGAATTCAGAACTTTTTTTAAAAAAACTTTTACTCATGGCTGTATTACTGTCAGGAAGTATGAGCATCTTCTGCAATGTGAATCTGAAAAAATACTGCATTTTTCGCGCAGTCAGTATTTCTTTTTTACTTTTTGGGTACCCGATTCGCAATAAATTGATCAAACTGGACAAAAATTATCACCAGTCAAGGAAAAACTTTAATACGTGACTTTTTTGTCCGTTTTAGCGATAAGGAAAATTATTTTCATTATTTTCGTCCTTTGTGGGGCTCAATTATTGTATATACAATTTTCTCAGCTCAGAAGAAATAAATTGTACAAGTGCCAAAAAAAAATGCAACTTCCGCCCATATCTCGAAATCGAGAGCTGACAAGGAGTTGAAATTCCAGAAAATGCATTTTAATTATCCAATAGACCCATGCACAATTTCAGAAAAATCGGTCGAACAGAACATGAAATATCCTGCTGATTCCATACTTTGTAGCGAACTTGTATATACAGCACGCTACTCCACGCTATAAGTAGCATTGTTCCTAGCATCAAAGGTTTTTCAACGTTTCATGGAACTCATGTCGATTACTTCTAAATGCGCATCGGATACTTTTGCTGCTGTTTTTTTTAGCAATTTGTAGGTGTTCTAAATTCAATAGACTGTATGAAAGCAAATTAAACCTCGCATTTAATAAAGCAGATTTCAGTCACTCGAGAAGTGGAATTTGCAGGAATTCAGAGAGCTAATTAAGAGATCTCGCGCCTTCGCTTCGCAATTGCCTACCTCACCTCGATACAACTGACGCTAAAAGAAAACACCGGCGGCCATAAATCGCCGAGTAGGCCCGGTCCTTTGTCTCTCCCCGTTGCGTTTTTCCCTTTTATGAAGCCCCGGACGCAGCCGTGTGTGAGACGATAAGCGTCCGCAGCGGTCATTTCGAGTGTGGCCGCGCAATTTGGTCGGATGGACGGCGGGGAACCTAATAAACCCCCCCAAGACCTAACGGCCTTAATATACTTACAATATATATATCCAGGTTCATTTTTGTTGGACGCAGTAGATACTGAAAGGGGCTTTATTTCGTTTGCTCCACGGGACATTACGTCCTTAACTCCAGAAATTAAATTTACAGTGGCGAGAGAGCCTTAATAAGTTGACTGGAGCGAGAGGCGCTTAAGACGGGGAAAAAACGGGACGAGTTCTCCCCCAGGGAGGGGGGTGCGGACATCGAGAACAATTCCGGCTGCTTCAGCAGGTCGCTGCTGAAACGCTTCGGCTGAAAACAGGGTCCTTGTTGCTTGCATAGACGTATAGTCAGAATTGCGTTTGATATTCGAAGTATTCGTGTGGGTTTTATTCGAATACAAACCTGAAATCGGTTGCAGCTTAGGACATTCCATAGCGCACTTTTGTTGGATCTCTCTCCAAAATGTGTGAAAATTTAGAAATTTCCGCAAAGCGGGACTACTTCGATACGTTTTTGGCATAAATTGTCCTGTACAGGTCCTGTCGAATATAATTTGAGTGATGTAAACATCTCATTGCACCAACTGAACCTTAGGCTATCCATTGCGACCAAATTTAGAAGTGTGAAATTTTTCTAAATATTTTCTTTTATATTGAATTTCGTGTCCGGTGTACCGAGTAACTTCGACGTGGTGTTAAATTGAGTATTTTGACGGTTTTTTGAAGTCCCGGGTACCCTCGACACATAAAAGTGTTGTTTTTTTGAAAATTTAAACGTTTATTTTCATGCTGAAACATAAAAAGATATAAATATTTTGATTTCTAACAGGCGGAACATAAATAGTTAGGTGCGTAAGTCTTAGTTAAGAACAACTTAAAAATACTTTGTTACAAACTCCGCATACCCATTTACTGCAGCTGACGCAGCACAACCAATATGGACCTTTGTATGTTCAATAACGGCATGTGCAGAATGAACATCTATCGTCATCAACTTCCTTTCGATTGGCAGAAGTTGACTTTGAATAAGACGGATCTTGTTTGTGTCCAGTTGGAATATTCGCCATTTTTCTCTGATTGGAGAGGAGCACATCATCAGTGGCTGGTTCAGCTTCTTCTGCTAGCTCTTGCAATTGTGTTTCAGGGGCAGAACGTTCTAGAAACATTCGCTTCCCAGGCAGGGAAACAATCAGTGATGGGCGTTTACGCGTAAATTGTAATTTTCTACGTTACACATGTAGAAAATGTAGATGAAGCATTTTGACGTGGATTTTGAGTAGAAAATTCAAGACGGTTAAAGTGTATTAAGTAGGTACGCGATAAACCGAATGGAGACCATTTTGTTTCTAATTTCTCTGTTTTGCTAGCTTCTTCATGTGTCGATTTCCTTTTTATAACAGTTTTCTTTGAAATATAAAAGACAAAGCATTATATTTTCCTTCCACGACTGTATTAAGTACATTCTTAAGAAGCCTATTTTCACATGCTATCATATTAGAACAGCATGTTTCATATACAAGTTGATTTTTCTCCAAAGAAAGGTATGTAATGTAATCAATTATCACCTATTACTTGCTTCTTTAGATCAATGTACCTAGTTCAGTATACATATATCGGACAATCAAATTGACCTGCAATTAAAAACGTTTGGTGAAAGAACAAGGGTGACATATAAAATTGGCCGTTTATAGAGAATAAAGATAATAAAATCCAAAGTACGCCAGAGTGCTTTTGACAGAACACTAGTGTTTCGTTTAATTAAGAATACATATAAAATAATAATAATATTGGCATTTGAGGCGTTTTGAGTGGTACTAATGATGAACACCCGTATGCGTACAGACCATGGACCTCGGGTGCCAACTTTGGACCCTTCCAATTTCCCACACATTTAGCTGGTTAATTATGTGTATACCTAAAAATTGTCTTATTTTCAAAATTGTAAATACCCTAAAATTTGACCGCAAGTGCATTTCACAATTTTCATTCAGAACTCATATTTTACCTTTGCAAATGACATTCTCTAATAAGTCGTTGTCAAATGGTTTCCAAGCTTAATTGATGACATGTGCGTTTTGAAGCTGCAATTACAACATTCTTGTTGTTACGAATCGTTGTCTTAGGGCGGATATAGCTTTAAAAGACTATCTGGTCAGGATGAGTCTTAACACGATTCCTGCTTAGTTCAGCTCTTCTACCTTTTCCTATAAAGTTTGTTCAACTAACTACTCTTATATAGAATCACATCAGAATCTGTCATATATACGGTGATAACTCTAACTCTTGTACCAAATTTCTAAATTCACATTACAGTTTAACAATTAATACAAAAAACAAAAAAAAACTAAAGATCCATCCGAACTCATGTGTATGACAGTCAGTTTATTTAATACAAGTTATAGGAATCCAGTAAAAGCATTATCAGCACGAATTAAAACCCGGTGTGTTGTTAAAAATGCAATTAAATATATTTCAATTTATCTAAATGAAGCTTAATTTGGTTAAAATACTAAGTAGTCGGTTAATTTTTGAAAGCAATGTACTGGCGAACTAAGAAGGTTGGGCTTGACGTATGATGCTGAGGCATTTGTCATTCTGAGCTTTAATAATATTAGTTATTCATCCAGTCTCTTTCCCTGGGGAGTAAAAATTGCTACAATTGTATCTTTAGCACCCATATATATAAACTCCCACCTTAAATTTCTAAAGCTTCTGGTGTGAGAAGTTGAAACTGTACTAATAGCGCATCGGTTATTGCATTAGTCTTTGATGTATGTTAATTCTGAATCAGAAATCGTGCTCCTATTAGTAGAACTTTTAAGGTGAAATTTATGTTCCTTGGGTACTTCGTATGATACCATTATACATTATGTGGATCACGGATCTTTATTCTTTTTTGTTAAACGCGAGAGCGATGCAACTGAATGCGCCTCACCTAAATGAGTTCATCAATAACGGAATTAGTAATAAAGGGGCTTTGTATGATCAGTGTACATAGATAACATATAAATAATTTGGGTCTTTATTTTGCAGAAGACGTTTTAAGTCGCCTTGCAGAAAATCCACCAAGATTATTCATGGAATAAATACTTCATTAATTACTTAAGTACCTACAACTAACATTTAGTATTTCTATTTATATTGAATTGTACTCTACAGAACGTGCCTGCTTTGCCCACCACTAAAAAAAACTATATATTTCTAGAATTCTGTTTGTCTACACAATGCTATTTTCTACAGTAGATTTTAAAGGTAGAATATTACATAGTACATAGCGTAATTTACATGGCGTTAATTACGCCCCCATCACTGGAAACAATTATCTTTCCTCCCTTTCTTGTCACGGGTGCGTCTTCATAAAGTCCTCTAGCATTCTTTAGGAAATTTAGAAGACTGTGGTTCAAGATTCTCTCAGAGAATAAGGGCGTGCCTGAGCTTTCGGATGCTTTCGGATCAAATGGGATTAGGCCAGTTCTTCGGAATCCAGAGACTAAATTGGTTGAAGCCTTCGGGGATACCTCATTCCACAATTTAAGCAAGAGTTCTGGAAATTGCTCCTTCAAAATTGAGCCCTTTCTACGAGATTCCTTCCTCGAAGCATCCAGTACAGACCGCCACTTTTACGCATTCGGTGGTAGTGGAATCATGTAAATATTGTTGTCATTGCACTTCTGATTACACGTTGTGAAAAGTGGGAAGCAAGGTTGTCTCGTATTACGATGGTTTCCTCCCGTTCCTGGCAATTTTCTTTTACACGTTGAGCAGAATATAAAAAAACACTGCTCAAACAACGTCATATGGAAGCATGCACTTCTTTTGATAATAACACTGAAGGACGACCAACAAGGTTAGGATGATTATTATGCTGCTTATCCAGTAGTGTTGTCCTTGGAATGTTGATTTTCTTGCTTGCAGCTTTTTGGCTCAGCCCCTTCCTCACTGCATCAATAGACTTTTGCATCCCCTAATCCTTATAATTCTTGTAAGGTTTGCCACCCACTTTTATCGTGTAATTCCTGGGCATCTTCACTGAGAAATTCATACGTAGCGCCGATTCAAACGTTTTGTGTCGAATTATGCACGCTTCAACAGGTTGCGGCGAAGTACGATTGGACATTAAAGTTTAGATTAATAAACCCATCCATTAGCTATTGTCATTTTCTAGAAAAGACCCACTGCAGCGCTGTGATTCTATTTCCAAACTTTGTTGGAATTTCAAAAATTCCAACATCACATGCATGGACCCAGTTCCAGACCATTATGGAAAGTACTGTTACTGAATTATAACATATATCGAAAGAGGTGTCTCTCGAATATCAGAAGACTTGCTGTCGAGCTCGAGAATAATATTTTCGGGAAGATTTACTCAGTGAACCCATTCCATAATTATATTCAGAATTTTTACTTTTAGGTAATTAATTTTCAATGTCGTCAATACGATGATATATTCTCCATCACTTAGGAAAAGGATATCGCCGATTAATCGTTAGCAATGACGGCTTCTCATTTTGTCTTGCTATATTGCTTGCGTTTCCATATTTTAAATGAGGTGGAATATTGACGCTAGAAGGCGATTGCGATTGAAAAAAAATATTTCGCTCGCAACCTTTTTCTGCACTAAAATGATATACATGGAATGATATTTAATATATCACACTCTGCATCGTTACCTTGATGAATCGTGTACGAGAAGCTGAAGAATCTGCAGCAACCTATTCGGAGTACACTAGTAGGAGCATTCTGGATAGCCGAGGAACCCGAAACACAAACGGCGGACCTGGGAGCGATCAACTCCGACGATTAACTAGTTGTACGTGTTCTGTTTACGGCCGAAGGTCTTATAAATCTGTCGGCCGCTGCGAACGCTGGGCCCTCGCGATTTAGAGTTCAGATTTTATCTGGGGGAACAGGACGGCCCTTCCTCGGACATAAAACTGCCCGGGCCTAAAACGCCGCCACCGCTATTATCGCGGTATGTATATGTATCCGTTTGGCGATGATACAGGGAATTAATGAAGCTGCAGAGGGTTGTTTATTGGGGGCGAAGGAGGGACACTGGGGCTGGAATTGTTGGGAAGTTACGTGCTTTACTGTTTCATAATTTTGCTGTTATTTTAAATAATGTAGGTCATCCGCAACCCTTCTGGAGAAGGTTCTTCAATGGAACCTCGAGTGAAAACAAGGTACTTGATTGTATGTAAGGGCCGAATTCAGCCTTTAGGACAAATGATTCTGGTCTATATCTCCTCCTTCTTCTTCCGTCTGTTGAAGTTTCGCACGCTGCCGTGTTAGACAAATTTAGAGTAGTGAACATAAATATCACGGTGGAGCAATAATTTGGTCCTCCTCTGACTATAAAAGCAGATCTAGCACCTCCTGCCATGTCATGTCAATGAATCTCAGAATCTTAATATTTGCTTGTCTGCTGATGGCACTTCCCTATGCCATTATCCATCAGAATGCTGTCGTATCCTCTGACCTGACGGATCACAACTATTATTTATTTGCTTCACATCAGTAGATGTTACTCATACGTTTCATAGGTAAACGAATTTCACGTTTGCAGTAAAAAAGGACAAAGCATTCAAAGAGAGTTGTAACACGACCAGTAAAGCATAAAAAACAAAAGGGGAAGGGAACTTTTCTGTTCCAAATTAAATGTCAGTAGTCTTGTGGCACATTTGAATATTTTCCAGGCTTCAGTAGTACAATACTTTGGTCCTCTTAACGTTTGGAAACAGTCTACCTGATTTCAGTTTTGTACCAGCTTTCAAATAAGGTAAACATTTGAAAAAAATGTATTGATACATTTGATTTGACTGTAATAAAGGAAAGAAGCAAAATGAGAAAACTAAAATAAATGGATAAACCCTATAGCATTTTTTTCAAAGTATAAATTGTGTAAAAATAGCTTATATGTGTTTAATTAAACAGGTACGTTAGCTTCAAATATTCATTATAATTTGTACTGGCTTGTGGCAACGCAACTATTTTTTTTCAGATTTTGATTAAATATCTAATCAAGAAAACTTAAAATGCGTGCACAATTATTTTTCCATATAAACCTACCTATTCAACACCAAAAGTTAATTTTTTTAATGAGCCTACCTTCTGCATTTGATTACCTGAATTAGACTAAATTTATCTGTTAATATTTTATAAAGCTTCTTAACCTCGAGTAGTTAACTAGTTATTGTATTGTTAACAATCTAAAAACTGAGTTAGTTGTTTCTTCAATTTGCACCGCAACCAATTGGAGAGATTTATTTCGCTGTTATTACAGTTCATCGGTACAAGCAGCATGGATTTCATAGATTCAATATGTTAGATCAAAACGTCATATTGGCTATATTACAACACTTTGGTTTGAGACAAAGTGCCTTACAGATGTTTAAGAATTACCTTAAAAGTTAGTGATAATTTTTCTGAGACGGCAGTACTGAAATGTGGCGTGTCTCAGGGGTCCATTATCGGTACACTGTTTACTCTCCACGCGTCAGCATTTATCACATCTATTAAAACAGAACACCCTAATGTTTATGCTGATGACACCCAAGTCCTTCATTCCTTTACTAATGATAATGTTGATCATATGGCACGTGTAATAAATTAACATGAACTTAAAAAAATTGGAACGTGAACACACAATAACAGGTTTTTACTTTGCCAACTTAATTTCAAAACTGCACGAGTGCATCAAAGAAAAAAGTCGGGGAATTTTAAGGAAATGAATTTTGTTCCATCAGGACAACGCTCCTGTACACAAAAGCAATATTGCAATGAATGCTATTCACGACGCAGGATTTGAATTGAGTGTATTCACCAGACCTAGCTCCCAGCGATTACTTCTTATTTCCGAAATTCAAAGAATATATACGTGGGACTAGATATGACGATGATTATCAAGTGATGACAGCAGTAAACGACTGGTTAGAGGACCAACCACAAGAATTCTGTTCTAGATGAATCAGAGCATTGGGACATTGTTGGACTAAATGCATCGAAGTTCAAGGAGACTATGTCGAAAAAATAAACATATAATTATTTTCATGTTATATGTCAGGGACCGTATTTAATTATCTTCCCTCGTATGTGCTAAGCCACCTATCCAGGTTATCGATTGGCCATCTTAACTATTTTTTTATCTATTTTAACTTTGCCCGTTCTTTGTTTTCCTTTTGTTCGGTTTGTGGTGCCATAGCCATGTATCTTCAAATCTTGTCTCCTTAACCTCTTTCGAGTTTGTGCTACGCTGTACAAAGCATGTAAATAATATAATGTTAACTTAGCGGTTGAGTGGAAGAGCAGGGAGCTGAACTTCGCCGCACAATGACGAGGTATTATAATTGTAACTGAACCTTCTATACTTTCCACAATTTGTTGTTTCCTTTCCTTTCTGTTGTATTAAATTGGGTAAGCCGATTAAAGGCCATATTATTATTATTATTAAAAAGCTCTTGTCTACCCTGTGCAGCTCTAAACTGCACGTTGCTCCACTGCGCCACGGAGATTTATAAAGTCGCCATTGCAAACAGAACACGTACGACTGGTTAATTGCTACGTCTGAATTGTTCCCCGGCCCGCCACTCGGTCCGTTCCTCTGAAGCGCGGGGACTCCAAGAATACATAAATTCCGAGATAAATAAACTCTTAATACTCGGCCCCCGAGGTCCGTAAATTCTCTCCGCCCTGCTGCTTTTTTTCCCTTTCCTTACGTTAAAGCGACAATGAGGTCGTGCGGAACCGCATCTCTTTTTACAGCCGCATTGCAGGATGGAGATTTCAGCTCTTCGGGCCCTCGGGTGCTGTTAAACAGTTAGGGGTAGGCGTGAATTAAAATTTTCTTGGGGTGCGGAAGGGGTTTGGGTGATTATTTATGGAGGGAAGCAACAGATTGATTCTGGAAGATACTGGTGCGCGTACTGGTTCTAAAAATTCGAGTTTCTCAGTTTACTAGGTTTTTTTGTGGCTGAAATACACTATGTTCATACACCACCAGTGCAATTTTCAACACTACTAAAACACCATAGACCACTACAGTTAGTGTACAACACTTAGATCTCTTGTCTGCTTGATCTCCACTGCACTCCATAACTTAGACCTGACCACCGCCGCAATCCAGCTCGTGTTTATGCAAAGTAGCTTTCGGCTTTCCAGACGTTCTAAGATCATCTAAGACGATTACAGGATCTTGCACGTCAGCATGTCACTTATTTTGATTTGATACGTGGTTAGGGCATAACCGATCACAGTGTCCTAATAGGGGAGCAATTCTTCAGCCTACATTGCTGGCCAATACATGGCGCTGATGGCCCTGATGGTAATGATGTCATCAACCGATTTGTAATAATACATTCAGCAATAATATCCGCATATTGTTTTATTGAAACTTTGAATAGTAAATCTGTTTTGTACATTCGACCATTTTGTCCAAATAGTTGAAAGCACAAAAGAGACAGTACTTTATATGGAGCTATTAGTAACTTGAAGTTCCCACATATGATAAAAGATAAAAGGAAATCCCATTTAGTCAGACAAGATAGATGCCTGATGATTATTTTTACCAATTTTATTTTATTTTAGAAAACGTTTGCTGTGGCCTACCTACATATTTTAACTGCAAAGGATAATTATCAGAGTTGTACAGCTCATATCACTTATATTAAAAGGCAAATTGATCTAAAGTTTTTTGATGGTATAGCCACTGTTGCTGCCTTTTTGTTCTGTAGGAGAAGAATTCTGCAAATTTACTTAATTAATATTTCATCGTTAATATACGGTCTTTAATCTCGGAAATCGGTTTCAATTATTGGATATAAACCTTTATAAATGCCGATACTGCAGTGGCTGCGATTACATCTTGCCAGTGAGACGTGAAAGTAATTTTTATTACAATTTGTTTCCTCCAAATCACAAATTACGCATATATCTCGAACAATAGAGATGTCTATATCATTTGATTTTATCTAATTCATCAGGTCCAATACATCTTGTAATAGTATTAATGACAAAACTGTAGTTGCTCACTTTTATTACACGCTATTACTACTTGCTATCCGGATTATTATATTTCTTGCACATTATTTGAGTCCCACAAAGATACAGCTAACGCTGATTATCGTGTTTTAAGCGCATAAGTCGAAGTTTAAAGTCAATGTCGCTTCTTTTAGCAAATTTCCCAAATTCTGGGACATATTTAAGTCGTAATTCGAGTGAGATATATAGTCATTGATAATTCGTTAGCGCTAAAGAAATCAATATCTATTAAATGCTGCACACAGGGGAAACAATTCACGTAATTTAATCCTACTATTGTCATAACACGAGAGGTTAGCTTTTACTTCATCTTTCAGAATCTAATCCAATCTAAGAAATTCTCTTTAATGCAAGGTAGTCGAAATTCATCGCCTTTAATTTGCTTATTAAACAAACGATAGTCTATAGCAATTTTACACTTTTATACGTAGCTTTCAGTTTTCTGTTTTGGTACAGTTAGTGAAGATGCTGACCATACTGATCTGCCTTTGTATTACCATATTTTGTCCATTATCTGCAGCTTGTACTATTATTGTTTCTTCCTGATTTGATTTCGCACCACTTCTTATTAAGAATAAGGTCTACTTCTTAACAACTACACTTCATTTTCATTATAAATGCTGCTGACAGGGTCGCTCCGTAATGAAGATATGGAGTACAACGTTTTATTCCACACGTGATGAAAGAGAAAAGGAAAACACAATCAGTCCAACATAATTTATTCGATTTACCACCATCTAACATTGTGAGTACAATACATTATTTGGCACAAGGGCAAAAAGTCATGCCATTACTTAGCAAATCAAGTGTATTTACACTTACGAATAAACAATTATTGCAGTATTGCGACTTTGTGCAATAACAATGTCCTTAACTGTGTAGAGCGTATTGGTCCATCAGGCGAGGAGGAAAGACGAAGACGCCAGGGGGTTGTATACACTATTTATTACACATTACATGATTACGCATTATTACAGACATTACCTGCTGACTCTTAATGACTGTTAATAACTATGTGCCAACTGAGTACATGACTAACTTACCTTTAATTACATCTATCTATTTATACTGCTAATTGATGTCATTATACGTCATCAGACTACTTTTACTTTTTGTCCTACATAGCGGAACTATTTTAGTTTATAACAGTGTATTGCTATGCTACATAAGCATCATGTCGCGTAATTATCTTTTCCTGTTGACATAGCTCTGAGAACGTTTCTTTCCTGTTTATCATGCGATAAATAGGTCACTACATCACTCCCCTCTCCAGTGTCTTGCACACTTATTTCCCCTCTTATAGATAGTCTGAAAAGTTGACTCTCCTATCAATCTCGTGTCTATCATTGATAATATAAGGTCATTATACTACAAGTCTGTTATATCTTAGGACTTTAGTACTGGCTTCATATATTTCATCCGGTCAACCTAAACTTCTCATCCCTCTTTGAGAACGACATCAATAATCCCTTGCACAACCTCGCAATTGCTATAACGGCGCAAGAAAGGCGATTCCCCACGGTTTAGCATAAACGGCCCTCCCTAACTGCTCTGGAGTGCTCACGGCTCTGCGTCATGATCATACCCTGCAGGTGGGGTAACAGTTTTTGCCCCGCTGAAGGCAAATTAATACCGTTTTGCTGCAGGAGAGGAGCGAAAAAGCGTCAGGTGATGGATCGCAACTCGGATCAAATCGCGCTATGAGGAATTACCAACACTCTTCTGAATAAGAGCTCCATCAGCATGGGGGTGATTTATTCTGAGAGGGCTCAGATGCAGCGCTGACACTGGATGCATCGTAGAAGTGGATTGGTGGGGTTAAATTGGGTCAATTGACTTACAACAAATGGGATAGTTTTTAAAGGACCTAGGTCATTAAGTTTTTGGCGTGCATAAAGAGGAAGATAATGGTCAGCTGCTTAAGCAAGTTTCTTATGACCACATTATGCAGTGACGCTATTTTTTGACCCTCTATAGTTTAGCAAATACCTACACTTTTAAGGGCGACGAGGGATTGTATTTATAAGACCTTGCTAGTATCACAGACAAGCAAAATTCTATAGTCGACTGTAGATTCTTAGTCAGTAACATTTTACTTGGTATGGTTTTTTGTTTCTGGTGGTTAGTTATAAATAGGTACTAAATATTAGGAACGCAATTTAAGTAAAACATTGAGCTTTTGTACCAGTGATGACTGATGCTTTTCATCATATACCACATAAGTTCTGTCCGAGTTTTGGAAGAATATTACCATCGGTGCTAAGATCGCCGTCAGTCTTCTTTACAGCAATTCAAAAGAGACGATGTGGTCCATTTTTTGTAAATCAAGAATAATTTGGCTTCTTCGGTTCCGTAAATGGTATAGAAACTGTAACGCTATAATTTAGAAAAAGTTATATTTAGTCCTTTTTACATTTATTCAATCATTAATTGGTATATGTATTGGTTTAATAGAACAAGTCGTTGCTTCGCGTACTTCATGGTTTACCTCGACCGGTCCTGCTCGAGTGTTTCTTGCTCCATTCTTTTTTGTATCTTGATAAGAATCGCGTTCTCAGCTGGAAAAATCTATCATTAAACGGCGATACGTTCTCGTGTTAACTTGGAAATAAATCACAATCGAGTAAAAGCTTCGTAGCTAGGTTCCATTTTGAGTGGTTATAGTGTACTCATCGATTTTCGGGATTATTTGGACTAGTTACACGTATATTTGCTGAAATTTCGCACGTTAGTTTGGTTTTTGTGCGTTAGCAAATGTTGCCCGAGCTAGGGGATTCGAAAGCCTACTCGATCGTTTGTGTGGAAGTTTAATCAAATTTTCTACGCCGATTCTGCATTGTGATTTGACCCTCGACCAGCTGAGGTTACTTGTAAGTTTCATTTAAAATGCTCTCTAGCTAAAGAACCTGATATTCTATGGTTTTACTGTCGGTTATAATAGTGCCGAATAGTATTTACAACGCTGAGGTACTGTCGTTCTTTGTCGAGGAGTTTCTTCAAGGGCCTGTTATCTCTGGTGATATCGCGGGGCACGGGACTCCATATACAGCCGTTCGCCGTTAGCCTTAGCCTAAAGGAGCCTATCGTCATCGCCCCTATTTACTTTTGATGTTCACCAGTTCCTTGTGACCTGAAGAGATCGCCCCGAACTTAAGTTATGTATACTACTTGTTATTTAAATATTTCGTTGAGATTCACGTTCATTCATGGTATATAAATCAATTCAGTTTATATTGTACTTTCAAATCTCTTTCTCATTGTCAAGTAATTGAGTATTATTTAACATTAACTTCAATCTTTTGACTAGTTTCGTTAGTATTTTGCATCAATGTTTTGCCTTTATAGTTCTGTTTCTATTACAACGGTAGAGTTTTGCTTTGATTGTTCAATAGTGTTATAATTTTTAAATTCAATTCATTTCGGTTCACGATACCCGAAACAGCCTTTTTGTAATTAATTTTCAGATATTTCAGTGGATACCTCGATATACGTATACCGAGGACACCGCTGGATGCATGTAAGTACTTGGGTTGTATTTTTGTTGAATAGAATTTGTTGAACAATCGTTGGATTTTTTTTTGTTGAGATATTCCTATTAGATCACAGAATTTTTGACATCTTTCACCCGCGGTTCGTGATTGGCGGATATTCGCTTAGCGGTTCAATCACGTGGCGCCCTTGTTTTATAATTAAGTTAATACCCCGCCCATCTCCAATAAAGCTGGCAGCCCGCTTAAGCGCACATATTAATTGATCTTTCGGGTTATATTTTTTTCATTAATTGTCACTTGGTTTGTTTTCGTGATTTTTTTCCTTGTTTTTTAAAAAAAAAACGCCACAAAACATTTTATTTAAATGTTATATGTTGCACCTACCATAAAATACTAAAACAGAGACACCAGTCAATTTAATTTTTGTACCTACTTTTCATGCTAACTTTGTATTAAAATAACCACGTTTTAAATCTTTAGACTAACATTTTTCACAGAAACATATATATTTAACATCATATCCTCATCGCTATACTTGATAGTAAGTATGCATGTGTTGACAGGCTTTCATGCCACAGATAAATTATATATGTATTAGAGTACACAAATATTAGTGGAACTGTATGACAATGATCTAAATTGTTTGTAGCAGAAACTATGATACGCTTAAACTAGGATAAGGGATAATGAAATAGTACAGCTTTTTGAAAGTTACTAAATTATACTAGTAAAAACTATTGATCCTGCTTCCCAAGTTTTATTTTTGGCAAAGCCAAATGCCAGTATGACTAAATTAAAAGTGTTTCAATTTAGTCGTTAGGCGATTGAATGGTGGCAAAAATGGTGGCAAAAAAGTAAAAGTTTGGAAATAGGATCAAAAACAAGTGTTTGACTATTATCAACATAAGGAAACATAGTTTTAATTAAATTGGAATAAATTTTCACCCTTTATTATAGAAGATGACAGTTCGCGGAAACGAAGTGGATAAACTTGCTTTCGCCTTCTATCTCATTACTGCAGTAATTGAATGTGAAACAACTTTTATATAAAATACGTAGAACACGAAGGACGAGTACTCAAACTTCCAAGACCTGAAAGCTGCAGCACATCCAGGTTATTTCGTTAAAAGAAAAATTCGACGCTAACTGCACGAACTTTGATCGTAAAAATGTAAAACGTGAAGAAGTTTACCCCGCCATCAATCATCCGTTTACATCATCGACGCCACAAAATCCTCCCACGCATTAATAAAAGAAACATCCCCACACAGAAACAATGCGTCATATTTACGGCCGCTGGCAAGACAAACTTTATTACTTACACCATTATACAGAGCGGGCAAGATTCCCCGGTTCCCGCTGAATGATGTCAGTTTTTGTTTCTGCGTTTCTCCATTCATATCCGTTGAATGGCTTCGATAAGGGGCGTTTAATAGGTTTTTCAGAATTATTGCCGTGGGGGTGGAGGGCGATTTATGCAGAAATAGAGATGTAGAGATAGGGTGGATGTCAGAAAAATCAATGGGGAATGGATATTTGTGGGAAGTGGAGTTAATTAAAGAAGAGTTACGGTGATCAACTGCACGTTCATGGCGAACGGTCGATGTGGAAGGCTTATCTTCTTGCAAATAGTATAAAAGTATGACTTTTTTACTGTCGGGCGCCTCTAACGCTGACATTTTCTTTACTATTTGAAAAAATAACTCCTAGGAACAGAACTATTTACATTTAAGATTAAATATGGTCGTCACTTTTAATCTAAGGATTTAATGTGATGTTTTAAATTAAAACTTGGTAATTTGAAAAATTAAAACAATATTTATATGCATTGATATAAATACATACTTTGTTTTTATAACCTAATGAGGGTTGGGTAATTTCCTTCAAATTAATTGTTATATGGGTCATTTTGCTAAGGGACTAAGGGACAAAATAGCATTCGGATAAAAGTGAGTTTGTGTCTCACAATATGTGCTCGCCAAAAACACTAACACTTTTAATCCTTTTGAAACAATATACTTTGTTCACCGATCTGCATAGACAAACAGGTGGTCGTCAATATTTTCTCATCTACTTTGAGCTTACTTTTTTATTAAGTGTGCTTTTTGATATACTATATTCTATATATATACCTATGTATTTAAATTATAAACGAACATATGTGATGTTTGATTGGGTTTGCAGGCAATAATTATAATTATAATTATAATTATCTTTCCTACATATATAAATTATATATTTAGTATAATTAACGGTCGTTAAGATTATTTTTTAATGTTTATCGAGGATACCGACCTATATTTAGCTTTAAGAATACTCTTTATATCCTATACCAAGCTTCGGTGGACTTTATTTCGCACCTTCTTCAGGGTTGCTACAAATAATATAATTACAAGTTTTCAATAAAAAAAAACGAAACAGCCTGGTTCAGTAAATATAATATTTTTTATCAAAGAACCATTATTCATACAATTTCTGTAATTTGGAATTTAAAATATTACTATACCAAAATTATAAAATTTGATTCATTTCTTATAATTTTGTAAATAAGTATAAATTACACTCAAACTTTGTATATGCGTTTTTTGTTAATACTGTTATTACATCTGTTAATATTTATCATTTCCAATATTAATATTTTGCCTAAATTGTGTTCTTTTGCTACTATATTTATATTTGCAAAATCAATTTCGTGTTGAGAATTACCTAAAACATGAACGGAAAGAGCACACCTATCACGTTTTAAACGGATATCACTTTTATGTAAACGCAGCCTATTGTTTAATTGCTGGTAAGTTTGACCTATGTAAAAGCTTTGGCAAGATGTACAATTAATTTAGTAAATCACATCAGTATTATTTAGTAGTGGTGTTTTAACTTTTAATTTTGTATACAGCGAACCTACTAACATCGTACTCTTTTTTGCAATATTTATGTTATAATCTTTTAATAAGTTTATTAGCTTTTCTGTCAAATTATTGTAATATGGTAACACTACAAATTTATTTAGTTCACTATTTCGTTTTAAGTTATTTGTTACGTTAATTTGCTCATTTTGCATTCTCGAATTGTTACTATAAAGTAATTTTGTTACTAGTTTTCTTGGGTATGCATTTTTTATAAGTAATGATTCTAAAATTTTTAAATCTTTGTACCTAAAGTCTTCATGATATAATGTTTCTATTTTGTTTTTCATTTGAACTATATGGACTCATAATGCTGCCTGTAGATGTAAGTTTTCTATACCAATCTAATTTTATAGTGTTCTTTTTATCTCTATAAACTCTTGTATTTAAAAGAACCGATCTATCACTTTCCTTATTTATATATAAATGAGCATGTGGGTATGCAGGCATATTACGTATTGAAAAAGTATTGCTAGCCTTGACCAAGATCTGAACTCAGGACCTTTTGAACACCGGTTAAGCGCTCTATCCACTGAGCTATCAAGGCCCTATTCAGGCTTAGAACCTATTTTATTTAATCTAAATTACGTTGACTCACTTATCACAACTGAGGCACTAATTAAATTATGTTAAATTAACATCAGTTTTCTTGAACCACATCTCAATCTCAATGTTGTGTTTGCAATAAGACATTTACAACTGCAACCTCCCATTTTCTTTCAAAATTTATATTTTTGCAGATGACGATATTTTTTAAAAACCCACTTTATTTTTCTATAGGAACTGACCCACTAAACTTTTTTGTATCTGTTCACTTACAATGCCCATATTTATAAAGTAAAAATTGCTTCATTTGCAAATGTTGTAGCGTTTTGTAGCTTCGAGGTGTTCATTCTAATTATACCAATTCAACCCGAATTTCCCGCTGTTTACCATCACTGAGGCTATACAAACAATCTGTTTAAAGCGCGTTTTCCATTTGCACGCCCCATCGCCATATTATACATTCTGATAGTCCCCATAACTAGATAGACATCCGAATATTAACCCCCTTACGCAATATCCCCGCCACCAAACGGAAATACCCGCTCTAATATGACGTAATAAAGCCACGCATTTTCGAAATTGCACACCCGCAGTTTCGCATAAACTTTTACGGTTTCCCGAAATTGTCAGTATCGTAAACATGCAAATATCGTTTCTAATACGGCAAGAGGAATTCCGTGGATAAGGAGATTACTGGTTGGTTGCAGGGGCGAAATCTTCGACGCCGACGTCGCCGTGAAGAAGAAGGGGCAGCTCTACGAAGTGACAGCAACGGGAACGTTACCTGCCCTGCAGGAACCGGAAGAATTCTCCTGCGAGCTGAAGATACCGCGGGCCAACTACACGGTGAAAAGAGAGACTGTCTTCTATCCTGGTGAGTACTATATTTTTTGATAACATAAAGGCTTCTTGGTTACAAGAAGACCTTCCATGAAATCTTTAACCTATACATCCATTCCGAAAAACGGCAGGTTTGGTTTTTTGTTGTAAATTATTAATTGTTGATTTATCGCAAGTGTTGTATTGCATTTGCTCTACCCTTACGTTCCGAATTGGCAACTGATACCATATTTTTTATATAAACGAAAATATTTAACCCCAATCACCCTTATACATTAATACCTTCTTATTCATATTATATACTTACGAGGGTCATTACTAACAATCTTCTATAAATTTAACGTCATACAAAACTCGAAAGTATTGTAGCACCCATTTTTATAGGATGTACTGGGAGTAGGTATGGTAGTATTATTTATAATATAACAATATGATTTTTAATTTCAGAGTTAAAGAAATATTGCTTCTAGGGCCTAATGCACTAGGATAGACATGCTGTAATTTATTTTTATTTAATTTGAGAAGTGTCGAAGCTTTTAAGAAAATATTCGTAAAATTTTGAAACGCTTATTATAATATTGTAACATATTATTACAATAACATATTAGTATACTAATACTTAGCAGGTTTGTCTCTTTACTTCCTTACTTTCAGCCAGACCGTTTGGTTTTTACGCTATTATATTAAAATTTGATATTTGATTATATCTAATCATCAAGGTAGGATATTTACACTTTGGGTATATTTAATTAATTTTAATTTAAAAAAAAACAGTGGTCTCTCATATTAATGCGCCAGCTTACAAAGTTTACAAGAAACTCGGTAATTTATTGCCAGAACTGATTGATTTTAGMCCCCAATTTTCAGTAAAGAAACATTAGACCTCTCTCAAAGATTAAAAAACCTTTCCTGCCTAATAACACAAKACTACTTTCATTTGATGTCAAAAGTTAGTGGAATTCAWGATCTTTTACAAAAKCATATCATTTCAACAAAATTAAGTGACCTAACAAAGAATGAGTTGACTACGTTATTAAACGAACGCTTKAATCAAAATTATTGCCGTTATAATAACAAACTCGTTTTTTTTTATGGATAATTTTAAGGCAAGCATATTAAATTCTAAAAATAAATTGGTTGAAAACATCCACTTTTGGGCAAGATATATAGACGACATTTTTTGTATTTGGACAGGTACAAATAGAACCTTAGATCAAATTTCTAAAATACATAAAGGAAATTATTAAGTAGAACTTTTTAGATCTCACCATAACCAAACATTCAGGAAAACTAACATTGACAATGAAGACAACGACAGACACATTTAATTCATGCACGATCTAAACAATCTACAAATTTTAAATTGGTACCCTTCCATGGTTTACTTAATAGACTTTTAAATCTTCCATTAAACAAAGCAGATTTTGACAATGAATTAAATATTATAAAACGATTAGCGTTCAGCTCAGCAGTGGGTTTGAGCCCACTATCATAGATAAAATGCTAAAGAAAAACAATCCTAATTAGTTTTATCTTAATTCTATCCTAAATCCTATTCATTCAAAAACAGAAAAATGATGGTGGTCTATAAATTATATAGGGAACATTAGTGATAGAATTGCAAAACATCTTACAAACAATAAAGAGAGGACAGAGAAAACTAACAAAAGTGGTGTGTATGAAATCAAATGTCAGGATTGTATAACCGCAGTTTCAAACATAGACTAATTGAACACAAAAATTCTATAACAAAAAATTGCATAGAATTTAACCACATATATAACTAAAATAATTTTACGATTTTACATAGCATACAAAAAGGTATACATTTAGAACGTTTAGAACAATTACATATAACCAAAGCATTAAACGATCCCCATAGACGTACATACCTCCAACGACCAGTTGGAATTTACGAATACGAATACTTTAAAAAAGAGCGAAAAGGCCGAATCATGTATGTGTAAGAGTATTTTACTTAATATACATTTTGAAAGATACCAGTTTCAAGAGAAAGAAAAATAGCTTTGAAGGGCTGTAAAGAGACAAAATTGCTGGAAGGCAGGTTGGTTTATTTCGGCCTATTGCGATGGAAGGAAACTATCGTTAACGTGTGGCCCATTCCTTACTGGAGTTCCTATATATTTTTTTCTTTTGTCAGCAAAAGCTTTACTTGTACAGTCGTAAATGTGTGGTTTAGAATATAATAATTATTAATTGTAATCGTAATGATCTTTAGATATATTAGCAAGTAAATTTAAGTCTCCATTTACCTAATGTTTTAGCATTGTAATTAATATGCTTAAGATTGCACTTATTCTATTCATTTATTATGATATAAAGGAGAGGGCCCAACAACAGAATGCAACCTCTCATGTAATTCTATACGAAACATACTGAGTTATTACTGAAACCGATGCCCTCTAATATTAACAGCAGAATTCTAAGGTTTTACAATCAAAAGCTTTTGAATAGTCCGAGAGCACCAACACAGTGCTTGCGCTTCTATCAACAGCAGTGAATATGCTCTATTAGTATCAAAAATAAGGTTTGCTCTGAAGCATGACTGAAATTCCGATAACAGGTTATTTGTTTCCGAGCATATTTTATTTGTTAAGCAGCAACTTTCTGGAGTACTTTTGAAAACATGGTCAGATGCTAATAGGTCTAAAATATTTGCACCCACTGGGATGTTTGTTTTGGGCGAAATTCAAAAATATTTTTGCAATAAAAACGATTCACAATGGGCGTTAGTTATAAGAAAAAAATACTATCAATAAGAGTAGCACGTAAATCAACCCAAAACGTATCAACATTTAGATTCATTACAAAAACTTTAAAATTATAAAAATAGTAATAGTAAATAAATAAATTATAATACTCTTATACTAGCAATGCCGTATATCCTTGGGTGAATCTGGCAAGCACGCTTTCTAGACTATACATAAACTAAACCGCCATCGAAATGGGATGAAGTATAGAAATGTTTTAGCAAGTGGTTAGATTGCGTTTTGAACGTCTTATAGACGGCAGCCTCAATATTCTTCTAATGTAGAAAATATAGCTTCGATTTTGCTTCTGTCCCATCTAACGTACATAAAGTCATGTATCCATATCCGTTAATGCCAAAGGTATCAATATTATGAAGAGCTATCGACCTTGTGTTCAATGGATAAGCCATTCTCTAAAAAACGAAGATGCCGTAGCCGTCTCCTCCTTCCCTTCCCCAGCAGCGTCGCGTTGCCCTTCTCTGAATTCGAAAGATCGACGTCGGATGTAACGCGACGATATCTGACCGAGAATTTGACGGACAAAATTGAATCCGGTGACTGAATATCGCGCTGAGCAATGGCCGCGTCGAGGCTTATAATATTTTACGGGATCCGGCCCGCTTTCCGAATATAATTTTTCTTGCTTACCACGCGCCTCACAGGGTACCCATTTTCCGACTTGATGGTCGCGATGTATGGCGGCAAAATCGGCCCGCGCCTGTTGAAATTACTGGCAAATATGAATATTGCCGGGCTATCGGGCCCAAGAGCGTCAAATTCGGTGAGGAGATCGGCCTTTTTATGTTATTGGACGTTATTATGGCAGGGCAATATTGGGGGGAGGCTAATGCTTTCTGGTATTATACACGTGCTTTATTTTAATAACGCGGCGAATATTTTACTTCTTTTGTTTGGCCTATAGCTGCACGAGGTGATTTCGTTCCTCTTTTTAGGAAAATATACGATATGTGACTGAAAACCTCTTGTGTATTAGGTATTTAATAGAATATGAAGGTCTGAATCCACAACTTCTTTTTTCAAATATTAGAACCAGTTTCTACACCGGAATCTAAAAGTTGTTAAGCTTTTAATGAAAAACTTCAACCTTTTTGCTGGCCTTCATGTGGGAGGATTGATGAAACTAACTGCAGGTCAAATAGACAAACCCTCTTTATGTAGTGTTACCAGACCATATAGTCTAGATATCATAGGTATTCATAGATCTATTGTAAAATAATTTGGGACTACTGCTTTTTGATCAACCATTGCCTGTTACACCACTAAAAATTAAATTAATTATTTACAAATCTTGGCCGCTTCTACTATCATGGTTAACATTGGAATTAAAATTACCGTCATCACTATCATCTGCTAAATTAATAATTAATTCTGGTACGGGGGMGGATCCAATTCGTTGAACTGCAAGTGTTTTAAATCAATTACCTGAGCACTTAAATGTGGTGCACTGTTTCTTTGTCGAATTCRCCATTTCAAATCKCTCCAAATCAATTCAAMTGCATTCAGCACACAATAATAMGGAGGGAGTCTTACAAAGGTAMTTTATTACCTGTCATATAATTTAGTATCCCATCTTTTCGCGTTGCTTGAGATAGTTTCTTGACAAGAAGCCTTGAATGATATTTAGCATTGTCCATAACAATGATCGATTCTTGAGGAATATTTGATTTTGAAACAAGCTTTCAAAGAAAACTCCGTCTATGTCTTGATGATGAACAATCCTTAATATTAGTTAGAATTTAGATGGCAGTGCCATCTGTTAGCATTACACTGACATGATGACAAAGCCACCTAGCTGCCTTAACGGGTACAACTTCTTAAAGCAAGTGACCTGTAGCCTGACAAATTGGCATGTAACTGCATACTTTAATTTGACAGCAGACCCCCACGGCACTTTTTGCTAATTTGTCAGGCTACAGGTCACTTCCTTTAAGAAGTAGTACCCATTAAGGTAGCTAGGTGGCTTTGTCATCATGTCAGTGTAATGCTGACAGATGGCATTGCCTTTTAAATCCTTACTTACATCATACCATTGCTTTGGTATATAGGCAAAACCAGTTCTATGCCGTGCTGTCTGCACTAGACCTAAACTGCATTGATGAGCTATAATGACAGCAAAATAGATCTATCTGCAGTTGGTTGAGGTGCAGATAGCACAGCATAGACATGCATTTTTATTATTTTATTTTCCACGAGCTGGAGGAGAAATTTTTTTTAACCATCAGTTTTTTTACAACATCGTGGGAGTCGTACCATGTTTCGTCTAAGTACATTATAAAGCATACGTACTAGTATCAGCTTCTATAGTATCTTGTATCCTATTCAGTTCTTCTGGGTGTAAGATGGGACAGGTATGTGTGAATGTCAAGCGATATTAACAGTATCATTTTTAGTTTCTTTATTATTTGATGGTGTGTCTTCTTCTTACATTGTTTCCGCCCCCGGTAAGTCCTGTTTTTGAGTATTATATTTTAAGGTTGAATGCAACTGCGCGCCCAACCTTTTTTACATATTGAAAGCTTTGAATTTGAAGTTCCTAAATTTTGGTTAAATCAATGTGTCCATTGTTTCTCACTTCATTGTCGTTGTTGTGCTCGCTACCCAATAGTTATATAATACTCTGAGTATTATAATACAATCTAATGTATAACATGTAGCTTTAACTGATGATGGATTGGTAAGGATCCCAAACGGTCTCTAACATTTGAATAAATAAGTTGTCGATTCTCACCTTTTTAGTCTACTAATAGCAACATATGTGCTAACGTAACACTTCAGTTTTTTTTCCAAAAACACACTAGAATTAATCTAATTCATCGAGTTAGTATATTCTCTCAACCAGTATTGCAACAACCCTCCGGACACGAAGTTCTTTCTGTATTTTTAGCGGGCACACGATTATCCCGCTCCGTCCAGATTTGCTCCGGTAGCACGGGCATTAAAAAAATAAAGGCTGATTTCTCGTGGGACCGCGGATTTTTCCGTTAATTTCTAGACAAAACAAAACGGCAGTCGACTCTCACAAATGAAAACAAGGAACCTTGGATCGCCGAGGAAATTTCAAATCGTGGAGAAACTAGTGAAGGGTGATTCGACTAAATAATCCAACATATTGATTAATTCGATGTGTAATGCGCTGCGATAGATGAAGATGTACAGTCTAGAAGAAAAGGTGAATTCTTCCCCTATATAGCTATTCTTTGCAACTTTTATAAGCAATTTTCCTTTTAACGTTACGTCATTGTTATTCGCTTCTAGTTAATTAAGTACTTCGTTAAGAAAGGGATTGTTAGATTGTGATTTGCTTCAGGCCTTTTTATCAATAGAATCTAGCAATGTGTGAACAAACAGTATCTTGAATAATAAACAACACTTTTAAATATACAGTAAAATAAAATTTATTAACAGTGACTATTCTATTTTATTTATATTATTTGGCTTGAATGAAAATGACATTTGATGTATTAAGTAATATTCTATGTCCCTATAACTTTTCAAAAAAAAATAGCTGCTTTTAACGTAATGAATTCTTCAGGTTACAGATAAAGAATTCTGTACTTACCAGCAATTTTATTGCCCAAATTTTGTAATCTCATATTCTTCACTTAAATGGGAATGCGCCTTTAAACAGGAGGCGTTTTCTCCGCCGTGGCGCGAGAAAACCGCCGCGACTTATCAGATTTATCCAGGAAAAATATCCTCGAACCAGGAAAAACATTTTTAAGTATGTAAAGCTTATTTGGCCCCCGAGGGACACATTCCAAGACCCGAAAGATAAATATTGTTGCGTGAACTGAGAAATATCCTGCTTTATAACGCCCCAACGCAGTCCGCCTGCTCCGCAAATTTAATATCCTTATTAAATTATTTATTGTCGCATTTATTCTAACATGGCGGTATTTTTTGCTTTGTTTTCATTAAAGAATATGTATTAAAACCCAAATTGATTAAATATTCTTGTAGTGCCGTCATATTTCATTTTGCGTTCATATGCGACATTACTAGGGTGGGGCGAAAAAGTAATTTTTAAAACAAAATTTGCTATTATATGAATATGAATTAAAAGGTAAACACCCGCATATGGTAATTATTTAGAAATTTGGTAAATTTGTGTCTTTTTTATTAGAAAGTAATATCACAGATCCCGTTCCTAAAAAATACCGTAATAATGATGCTGTTTGGAGTTACCTTGTGTTTATTAAGTACATAAATAAAGAGTCCATTACTACAATTTAACCTTACATTTATAATTAGGTAATTAATTAGCTAATTACTAATAAAACAAGCATTTTAACAACATTTGAATATCTTAGAATATATATTATTTTTATTAAAAAACCACATTATCACAGAATTATGCGTGGAATATTATTTATTGCTTGACTACTATTTTTTCTACAAAACTTGAGCATACTCACATAATAGGAAACAGTATTTAAACAAACTAGCTGAGACTGAGCCAGCAAACTTAAGAGAACACATTATTTTGACTTTTTTAATTAAAATTAATGGAAAAATTATGTTACCAAATATTTAAAGTAGAGTTTTTCTATCAAACAATTTTGAAACTTGGAGATTTGCAATCAGTTTCTTTAAGCGTTGTTTTATAAATCCTTTTAAAAAGTAAATTAAAATGACCATTATATGTGAACAAGGGTGTAACGAAAAATAAGAAATAATATTTTCTGTACGTGTGGATTTCTTGATAATTTAGAAAGAAAGGTAAGGCTACGCAAAACTGAAATTTATAGATGCTTGAGGGGAGATTTATAAAATGAGAATGAATTTGCTGTAGATAAATACAAAACATCATCTACATGACGGTAGCAGAATTTAACAAGAAGTGAGAAGCGAATGTGTTAAAATACATCTTTTTGTAAAATACATATTTGTGAAGATTTCAACTATAAATGGACTGAGGTATGAACTCAACTTTTTTATCAAATTTTTATTAWTAAAAAAAACTGAATTACKTTCATACAATAATGATAAATTACAATTTTCAAAAAGTAGGGAGCTTCAAATTTTTAAYCTTGTTTTTAATTTTAAAGGTGGTATTAGAGAGCCCACTGATTTAATTAATTAATTGCAATGTAACAAGTTTAAAGTTAATTCAACCTTGTCTAAAAGTCCATTAGTTTGTTACTAATTTAATCGCTATCGTCTATCTCCATTTTACAAAAAAAATAAACGCCTTATTTGAGTTACCTTCTTTGTATAGAATGGCCTTGTCAGCTCTCGAAAAGCAGCTTTCATTAATTCTTATGATATCATTGGCTCTTAAAGAATTTGTTTAGATTAGAAGAAGGTAATGTTGCTTGCTGATTTAGGAAGAAGTGCTATTAACTTATTTTTGTACGTATGTGGAGTAATGTTTTTTTAATTACAGAGTTGGTTTCAAAAATTGTCTCACAATTAATATCATCTCTCCATTGCCATTAAAAATGGAAATGAAGTACGGTAAATTTTAAATTTATGTTTTTGAATTTATCTTTGCCCTTACACAAAATATGTACTATGAGCCCAACTTTATCCTTATATAAATATCGTATGAAATTATTGGTTTTAAACTGATTGTTTCTGACGAGAATGTAGGTTAGGTAACTTGCTCTTCAGTTTTGAGTGAACATTGCATGCTCTTAGGAATAAAAGGCCTTTTACCTTAACGTCTATATAGGAAAGCTCAACTTTTACTAAGTTAAGCATTTTGTAATGAGACTTCACTTCTTTTCCTAAAGCGATTCAATTTTGGGTGAGATTCTTACAGTAGCCAAAACAGTAGGTCTTGTTTTGTGCAAATTTAAGCTTTTACCAAGTCTCAAGAAGTTATTTTCGTTCCCATAAGAATTTTAGATACTTCTTGTGTCAAAATTGCACCACTGGCTTCCTTTAAAGTTAAAAAAAGATCAATTTCTCATTTTATTTACGGTACCATTGTGTAATTGACTTACCTAGACTATTTTAAGCAGTGTAGTTTAAATTATATAGGCTATATTTGAATGGTAGTGCAATGTTGTCAAGTCTGGAACCCTCCTAAACCTCCAGCGGGAGCCATTCTTGTGGCAGCAAGCGTCATCCACGGGCCACTTCCCCTTTACATCTCCTTAAAACACGGGTCTGGTTTTACCGAAATGCACAGTTCACCAAGTGTGCCGAGAGCGCGTTATAATGTAAATACACAAGCCGCCCGTATGCCCGTGAGTTGTTAAGCCCTGAGTGCAGGAGATAGTGAGGGCATATCCGTATTACCCTCACGGAGTCACTGCAGCGGAGGCATAAACCGTATAATGTCTGGAAACATATCCCGCACCAAGTGTCGGGGAAAATTTGAATTTCAGCTCTCCTTAACGTTTATCTGCGACGGTACGATGTGGTGTATACGACAAAGGCAGMTATGAAGTCGCTGCACTTCGTCGGCTACGTATAAAATTCTTGTTTGTACGTACAAGACTCGTCGGGCGCGTTGAAATAAAAGTCCGGGATATATGGCGCAGTGGGTAGGATGCTAACTTAATTTAACTTCGTTTTCAGGCGGCGGCAATAATGGTCCTGAAAGCGTAATTTCGCAGAACTTTGTTTCGGGCATAAATAATTTCGCGGCGCAAAAAAGCAGGCGAGGAAGGAGGATCCTAGCAGTAAGCCCACGGTCTGAAACAAATCGACTTTGAAATAAGTCGCACATATTCCAAATGAATGTAACGTTATATGGCGCCTGTAAATAACAACCCCTTCCCCATTATTGCCCTTGACTTTTTTTCTAATCCTTAACCGCACTGATAGCAGGATAAGGTTCAAGTTTTTAGATTGCGTAATCTTAATTCTACTGGTTTAAAAACTTGCTACTTTAAAAAAAAATCATGCACAGATAACACTAAATTGCGTAGTACCGTTGTCAAGTGCTTGTATACATTATCTGAAAACTGACCAAGATTAGGGCAAGTTTTGAAGTAGAGTGAAAGCTGTTGTTTCACTGCTATCTGGATATAACATTGGGTCGTCAGGCCTGTTATCTATTCAAAATCAAGAATAGCATCATTTAACACGTATCTTTCACACAACGCTCATGCCGTTTCTTACTGTTTACTACGACTCTTAAAACGATAAAATTTTGTAGAGCTCCCATGGACGGAAGGTGTTAGAGTATACTTCTGACGTAATGAACAAATCTAAAAAGAAAACGATAAAAATAATAGGAAGACAGCAATTAACTCAAGCAGTAGTGACACGACTTGGAATTAAAATTATTAGTATACAAACCATCCATTTTTGCCACTACCGATTGCTGTACTCAAATCAAAGCATCAGAACTGCGTTAACTGTACAAGGATCATGTAATTTAAAATTTCATGTTTCTTCAGTTTAAACATGGCCGCTATCTGTGCTTTCTAGGCCAGACGAGCATTTTTGCGCGTGCCTTTTAGAAATTTAATAGACTAGATAAAGGTGTCGTCTGGCCGGAATTCCAATTCTGTATTCCGTTCCACTTGCGATGCCGGACGCCGTCTGCAAGATCTATTGTGGGCCAGCTTCCTGTATTCAAATGTGCTACATTATGCAAGTGGAGGGACTCGTCCCAGTGGCGCAGGGGGGAAGAATCCTTGGGGCAATATCACAAATGACCCTGGAAATACTGTTTATTCTGGAAGACCCATTCTTATGGCAAAAAAAAAGCAGGTTAGGTAGCAACCTGAATTGATGATCGTTTGATTACCATGGATGTCTTAAGGGAGGTTACAGTACGCTTACGGATTCTTTATTAAAACTCAACGAAATCGAATGGTGTTTGCAAGAAGTGCATCACGTTCTAAACTGATATTACTTCATCACCAGATGGAGGTTAGATTCTACAAATAATCCTCTAGAATGTTGTTTCTTGCTGTGTTTTGCTTGTACGAGTGATGCTTGGTACAGCTAGCTAACAGACACCATTGGTAGCGCCTGGAAGTCCCCGTTGTGCTGTACACCGGATTTTTAGGCACAGCTTTAATTAATTTTATCACAACCCTGCGATGAGGTTGTGAACTGTCGCGCTAGAGCTCATCTGTGGCCGGAAAGAGGACTTAGGACAAGGGTGGGAGTGCTAGGATTTATATCATCAACTAACATTTTATTACAAATAATTAAATAAATAAAGCTCCAATAGGGTTACATGGGGTTAGTAATAACGACATTATATATACACAGCTATAGTTCCAACGCAGGCAACATGGTACAAGTGGGCTATCACTCAGATTATATCTTCTTCACAAGAACTGTTAAATTGTCACTACATTGCATGGTGTTACCACATCCTAATTCCCTCAACACATCGTATACATTGGCCAGATGCCAGATCTATGCCTATCTATTGTCTGTGTTGGTACCATGGTTGTCCTGAGGAGGCTTTATAAGCCGAAACAGCTGTTGTTCTGACGCAGGCATCATGGCATAGACGTAACTTAAGATTGAGAACTGCACTCTTTTCAGAAATCGTTGTTGAGGACCTCTGCTGTTTTTAAACACTCACAGCTTAGTATCGATAGCAAATTATAGGTTCCCCACAAAGACCGTTAAATTGCCACTAGATAGCATTGTGTTATCCACATTCTAATTGTCGCAAGTAACCTTAATTAGTATATTAATGGTGCGCAGTTGATAAACGTTAATTTTGAAAATATTGGCTGTGACAATATGGAGGGCCTAGAGAATGGACCAAAAATGTCCAATTTCGATAAAAGGAATTTTAATGTTCAAAACAAAAAATATTTATTCTAAAATTTTGTGTAGTTATTTGGACAAAAGTAAAGGTAAATACAGTGCAACAAAGTATTCTGGTAGCAGTACTTGAGCTTAAGAAAGCTGATGAGAAATATATTACACAAAACATAACATTATCACTCCATATTATACAGCATTAATTTTTACTTAAAATAAGACCGTTTGATTTGTATACTTCCTAATTGTTTGTATATGTTTGAAATTTATACATCAAGATGTAATTTTTTAACCTACTTGTTAAAGACAATCCATATTTAGGGAAAATATCACCGGCTTTGAATCGCGAATCCTCCTAAGGCTCATTAGATCATCATACTCGGTATTTGTAACAGGTAAAGGCCTATAAAAGAAGTTAACAAAAGTGGTTTAAACTTTCTATGTAAAACCTTATAATTTTCCCCCTTGTACACTGTAGTAGGCAGTACAAATTCTCAATTTCTTAAGACTTGTGCTTATACCAACGCGTTTTTTTGTTAATCTGAACATTAGAGAAAACGGCTATGGCCAGATGTAAGTAATATTTTTGCTTTAAAGGCTATAATTTCAATGCGAATCTGTAAATATGTTGTATCTAAAACATAGCCAATCCAAATCATCGCTTTCTATGATGAAGGTGATGGCTTGTAGCGGGAACTTTTAATAACTTCTTCAAGCCCCAATTAGGAAAGTTCTTTTTATTACCCGGACGCCATTAATTTTGTTGATTACAATACAATGCATAAATGAAAGTGAAAAAGGAAATTCCCTCAAGATACGTACAAGACATCGACTGGTCGGAAAAGAGGAAATGTAGGTATGTTTAGGGGTTACATGGACAACGGTAGTTTATGGTAAACGTCGTTCGTAGTGTTCTTGAATGGATTTATTTTTGGCAAATTCAATATAGTTGTAATCCAGTGTGTAATTTTGATCTTATACAGTGAGGCTAGCTGCCTGATTAATTATAAAAAAAATACGTACCTCGTCTTTGTTTATCACTGTAATATTACTAGAGAAGATATTCTCAGGACCACCTACTAAATTATTTGAGTATCATAGAGCAATGTTCATTAAGTTACGATTAACCCCGCAAAAATCACAGTTCCACCTAGAGCGCAACGACCGTAATAATACCGGCGCTAGTTCGCTGCACTGCTAGCGAGCATTAAGAATAAAGAGACGTCCCTAAGGAGGCAAAACGAAATATAATGCAAGCTTAGAGGGGTAATTTATACCTCCTTGCGTTAAATCCAGAGCCAGAGAAGTTCGCAAGGTTCTCCAACGAAGAGATTTTCGTATCATTCAACTTTATGGTCTTAATATTTCAGAGGATAATTTAATATTCCTTGGTCCGGGGCGGTGTGAAACAAAAATGCACACTCGGCCCACCATAAAGATAAGCAGTGATGTACTGCCTCGAGTTGGTCCGCGTAGAACGGCTGTTTTTGTGGAACTGCACGTTTTTATTGAGATTCTGTACTAAGAGAGGTGAATCGCACATCTGGTATAAACACATAGTCCAGAGTGTTTCCTATTTGCTAATTTTGTTAACTTAATTTTTGACTAGAGAATTTAGATTCCTATTGGCAATCATAAGTCTTATAAATGTGGCGCCCAACGTGGGGCAGCGTTCCCACATCTAAGGAATGATGGAGTATAGAGTAAATAAGTTTATATGCCCATCAGGGATATATGTCTTTTCCCAATTTCTCCAACAATATGTAACAGATGTGGCTGTAAACTCTTGAAGCGGCAGTACCTAAGCTGTAACTGAGTGCTCACCATCTTTCGTTTGCGCATACGGCTAATTCCACATTTTTTAGGCGAAAAAACATTCAGGCAGATCTCTTAATAATTTCAGCTATGTAGATATAATTAATATTTTATTTTTTCTTCACCCTGTGACGCAGGCACTCTTGCTCTAATATGTCGTCAACATATTTAACCTTCAATTTCAGTTCGTTTTGTGCGCGTAATATGCGGAGATCGCTGCAACGGTTGTAATAGAAACGCGAAATAAGGAAAAACCTTACCGATTTCTGGCAATTTTTGTTTTAATGTTTTACCTACATATTAACTCTTTACCTATATTTTTCTCGTTTATGATTATCTTAAATTTTGATATTATTTCTTAATAAAATAATAAAAATGTAACAGGATTTTGTATTAGTGTACAGTATCTTTTACTGAGTAAAGGTATTTATAAGAACCGCATCACCCTATATTTTCAGATTATCATATCAATCTATGAATTATTTTGATACCTCAAACTCCAGGCCCCATTTAATTAAGGGGGTATATATCTCACATTTACCATACAGGGTGGGTCCAGTAGCCTATCGCTTATTTAACCAACTAATTTATTTAATTTTCAAATACCTAAAGCTGACATTTCATGGCTGGTTCAAAATTAAATTTCATTTCTTTAAGTTTTTGGTTAAGTGGAAGAGCAGGCTGCTGCTGCTTCACGGTTGTGGCAGACTGAACTTCGCCCTAGAACATTAATTGTTTACTTTATAAACTTCATTTTTCTTTGTTTTTCTTGCTGTTCAATAAAGGCAATTTATTATTATTATTATTTTTATATAAGGTTATGGCTAACTGTTTTCACTTTTTTGATATTTTTAATTAAAATCGCTTTATCAACGAACCATAGCAGCAGTTCGGATCTGGAAGGACCGTTGGGCTATGACAAGCATTTAAGGTGTAATATTCTGAAATGTCAACGATATTTGATTTCCCATATATTAAACGGTTGTCTAAGGCAGCGCAATATACTTCGCTATTGACGAACGTATTAACGACCTATTACTTCAATTTAAAAGAAATAGACCTGTTTGAAGACGTCACCTACGAGGTTTTTTTTGCTTAGCTCACAGTTCGTAGACAAAGTGACCCTAGAATTCAACAAGAAAATTAAAAGTGCAATTACATACGAAGATATGCAACACGTAATTTTAGATGATTTCTGTATAAAACACTTTTTCGTTTTTCAATGATTATTAGGCTATGGAAGAAATACGTTCAGTTAGTGTACCTCGTAGATTTACTAAACAGGTACACCCCATTGTGCTTTTGATTGCAGTGCTTTTTGCATTGTGATTCGATTTTATACTCTGTAGGTTAACTGAGCTGATCCACAATGAACCTTCTTCATTCTGAAACCGTTCGTTAATTTGCAAAYTCATCTTTTAGTCTCATAGAGGCCTCGCAAGTTTTATTAGCAAAATAACCGTACACCTTCGAAAACGGCTGTTTTATTTTTTAAATAGCTAACGTACGGCTTAAAAATTTTATTTCTGACGTCAACTGTTGTGATACTTAGACGTAATATGTTTTTTCCACTACTAGCTACGAAGTTGACAATTATTGCGTCTCCTAGACAACTGAGAAGTTGAATTTCTCTATTAGTGGTTAATAATTTTTTCTATTCTTAACCTAGGTTAATAATGAACAAATTCGAAAGTTTTGTGAATTCAGAGATAGTTGTTTAACAAAAACTTGTGCAACGTAATTTTGTATACCCAGGAGATTGTCTTTAACGTATTTGCTGCTTGAAGTTACCTAACACGATAAAAATTATTTGAATAAAAATGCCCTTAGTTTAAAATTCGCGCTCAACCAAAAAATGACAGCTGATGAGAGACGACCGAATCATGACATGACCGAATGACGGAATGCGGGCGGGCGGGAGAGTCGAAGCTTGGTTATGTTCATGTTAGAAGACTATCCAAACAACAAAAGTTTATTTAAACAAATATTAATACAATGAACACAAATTATTGTTTCCCAAAGTTATAATTAATTGTGCAATTGTTGCAAGTCATAGTGATCGTTGCACCCGATGTGTTGGTTAGAGCTGTATTTGGTAAATTGATAACCGTATTATGCAGAGTACTGGTTTCATTAGTGTTTTTAGGTGGAACTCTTAGCGGTGAAGATGAGGTTGATGTAACTGCAGCCGATGAGAGTAAACACTGTGACTCAGCTGATAAAGCCACGGAAGTTGAAGATGTAGAAGGCCCTTGGAGCATATCTGCGATTGACCTTTTGAGTACCAGTGACTCCTCAATGTAACCTTCTGCTACCGTTGCAGATCTCCAACCTCCATGTTGTTTTAGTTGTAGTGTGTTACCGCCACTAGCCGCTAAAATAGTGGCAGAAGTTCTTCGAAAGCAATGACCAGTGAAGGAACTAGGATCTGCCAAATTCAGGAAGGTTGCAATTTTATTAGGCATTTGTGCAATTGTATTATGCCCAATATACTGCCTTGTAGCTTTTCCATTTCTAATCCCAACAAATAATCGAGGTAAGTTTACATGTGATCTGCATTTTAAATATTTCTTTATAATTTCAATCCACAGAGCGTCTGTGACAACAAATTTTCGTGAAGATCCATTTTTACTCTGACGAATATTTATAACAATTATGTCACCTTTATCCACAACATCCGTCATTAGCAAATTGCAGAGTTCGTCTCCGCGGCAAGCCCCCGCAACACCTATTACAAGAACTGCCTGTAATTAAGGAATATCTATGTATTAATATCAATAAACAATGTGATGTAAACGTGTACTTACTTTAATCGCGAGGTAAAGGTCGTCAGCCGCATGCGTTAAAAATTTTGTAATGTCTTCTTTTGAAAACACAGAGGACTTTTTTGGTGTATAATTCTTATTTTGCCTTTTTAGATAACCGATTAATTTAAAAAATTTCGAAATGTCAATGTTTTCTTTAAGCTTAATAGTGGCTTTCAACATGGAATAGTGCGCCCATAGAGTAGATGCCTTTTTATCATTCGCGTATTCATTGAAATACGCTAGAAGTACGTTTTCACTAATTCCACCAGCGCCTTTACTTACACACCAATGTTTAAAAGTTTCGTAAGTTTTCAAATACACGCTTTTGGACTTTTGAGGCAGTAGTTCGTCGTTTAACTGCTCTGCAGCTTCCCGCATTTCAGGCGGTGTACAATTAATTTCTAACATATCCATATTGGAAGGAAACACCCAAACACGATAATTACAAACGTTGTAACACAGATATAAGTTCTTATTTGTGCGTTGTGTCAAAAATAAATTTGATTAGTGGAAATGTCAACTGCATCAGACTACTTGATTTTTTGTTTTATTAGTGGAAAAGCGAATTTGCATTTTTGTACTACACTTGATTTTTACAAGAATTTTTTTATCTTTTGCTTTAAATTTGGCTAGTAGTGGAAAAAGTAGTATATACACCACGGTGGGGAAGACATTTTTATAGACCTTGCACCTTATTCCGCTCGGGACAAGCCCTCGCGAAATAATCTTGGTGCTCGGTCAATAATAATAGTCTTCGCCACCTTGGTGTATAATATACTATTTTTTAATGATAAACCTAATTTATTTTACTTGTTTCCATATAACTTTATTATTTACATGAATATGTAAAAAAATAACTAAATAAAAATCCTGATTTAATGGAAAAACCATTAATTATTATTGGACCAAAACAATATTCGAGTTGTTCATCACCAACCGCTTCAGCGCAAATTTTTTGCAATAGTTCATCTACATTATTTGGAGGATTGGCATAAACCACCCCTCAGGAAAAAATCCAAGGTGGTCCAGTCTGTGGAACGCGGTGGGCTCTCATTTGCTGGTAAATATATCTAATCATCGTGCTAAATTTTCTTGGTTTTTGGGTCCAATAATTATGTTTTCCATTAATAGTTGCGTTTTTGAGAAAATCTAGGTAATAAGAAGCTCTATGGAAAATTGGAGTGGAGATGACGTCATTAATGAAATTTTTATGCCCTTACTGGGCTATCTAAAAATAAAACTGATCTGTTCGAGCGTTTTCTTTATATTAAATAACGGAATTATGAATTGTGTTCCAAACTTCATAACCACACCGTAGATATAAATATCGAAAACATAAACGTCAGAAGAAATTTAACGTTCAGCGAAGGGGCAACATCCCCTTAGTTCCTCAACACCGTCGCTGCATTTTTGCCCAAATTCCGACGTAATCTCAGTCACGACCACCCCAGTTAACCCCGTCCGTATCTCTGTCAGAGTAGGCCAAGCCCGCGGAACTTGGAATCTCGGTCGGTAATCGCGCCACGTTTGACTTCTTATGCGCGTTTTTCGGCACCCCGACGACCCCGGGAGCAGCACAGAGAAGCGGAGATGATTAATGTCGAGTTCAAATTACGGCATGACCTATTATGGGCCATTATTACCGCTGTTAAGGGAGGTTATTAATTCAGGTGTATCGGTAGGAGGGACATGGGATCTTGGTGGCCTTTTAGCATGTGATGGATTGTGGGGTAATCGAAGCTTTAGAAACTTTAGAACTGGGTCGGTCCAAGGTCAAGTTTCTTTAATAACGGTAATTTGCAATGTACTACTACAAAGTCGTGACGAATTTCTCTTCGCTGGCGTTTCGCCAACTGCTGTGGTGAGCATCTTCAGAGCCACATTTATCATGGATCTAGCTGTCCCCAAGTGAAGGAGTTTAAAAATGTCGTTTGGAACACTTTCCGAGAGCTAAATTTGCAGCCTCTGACAATTGTATTACATGTCCGACAATGTCTTACAAACTATGGAGGCAGTTTTAGTAACAAACGTCTCACTGATATTGAAACAGATTATTGTAATACAGCTGCAAGCATAGTTAATAACTTTTTTTTCGAATTTAATTTAACTTGTAATCCCATAGGACAAATGTGTAATATGTTTGCTTAGATTGTGATACTTTTCCTGAACGCTTAATGCGGTTTGTATAATACATATTCATAGAAACAAAGGTGATCACATGATATTGTCACGACTACGAGCTGGAAAACGGCAGATTTCTCACTTGACTCCTTTTATTTAAAACACTAGTATCACATACACAAAGTTTACACACAACTAGTTCAAAACACTACTATTTTAACACGACTAATTCACTAAATCACTATACTGTACACTAATAATCGCTATTCGAGTTCAGAACTGTCCGCGCTCTCCCCGTCGGGCTATTTATACCACCATCGAAAATCCCAATAGCGGCACCTTCCAGACGCTATCGAAAGTTCCATTGATAGAATTCTCTCGAGAGTATCGACATTCCCTGCCATCTGTTTGTCGCTAGGATCACTGCTTGCAGCGTTCTACTACATCGCATCCACACGCTTGGAACTTTGGTTCACAGATGGTGCTAATCCCGCAACACTACCCCTTCCGCAGAACATGTCGTCCCGATTAGTTCCATTTACGGGATCTCCGTGGTACTAGCTTAAATAATTCTAGTGTACCATCTCCATCTTTGATCATGGGTAGCGCTGGATTATGTAGACTATGTCGTTAATCTTTTTCACTACTCAGTGATGTTCCCAGGATGGCGACAATGTAGCAAAAGGCCATTCCATCTTCGTGGATTGTAGAACCATACCAGATCTCTCTCTTTAATCTGCATGTGAGTGACTGTTCCTCCATAGGGAGCTTTCGCACAATATTTGGTGTTGTAGGTAGGATCACTACTTGTGGTTTATGTCTGCTGTTTTTTTTTTGCGTTTTGGTTGCTTTGTAATAAATATTGTAGAAAACATTTCCTAAAAAAGTATAAGTAAATAGAGTGTCCATTTTTAAGTGTGAATTTTTATCCATGATATATAAACTAAGTAGAATATCCAATGAGCTGATGACGGCAGTCAAATTCGAATTTTCAATTTCAGGATAAGAACATATTACACCAGAACGTCGTTTATAACTTGATCAATCGTTACCACAGCGAAACCAAAACCCACAAAAAACCGTAAATTTATAGTATTTATAGTATAATAGGTTTCAGCAAAAAGAAAACTACTGCGATACTAACAATTACTGGCTGAACTGGTTGCAGACAGATTGGTTCTACAACAAGACTGTTCAGAATTGTTGATTTTAACAGTTTATTACCGTAGAAAATACTATTCTAAAAAGAGAGGCTATAAAACAATACCCCACACCACATGCGACATACGAGGGAAGATCATTAATTACGTTCCCTGACGTAGAAGGACACAAAACATGAAAATAATTTTATTTTTCGACATAGACTGAAGATATCTCAGATGGCAAGACTGGTATTGCACAAGTGTCACAGCAAATAAATAAACTTTTAGCATTTCAAAGAATTTCTCTGTCAGTCAACCGTAAATAATGACCTCCCATCGTAAGTACAAAAAAATTAAATATCATTGACTATTGTCCTACCATTTAATAAAGAATTTATAATAGAATAATAATTAATAAATTTTGTGACTCTGTTAGCGCCGGTATAACTAACATGAGTACATCTGACACAACATTAGTTAATATTTCGTGAAAAAGCTCGTTGGTAATTGTAATTTACTAATAATTGCTCCCGCTTTGGATTATTAAGAAAATTTTATTTTTATAATAAACATGTTTATCTACGATAGAAAAGGTTGAGATACTTTTTCAAAATACACGTTGGTAGTAGAATATTGCGGGCAGTACAAGGAGATAAATTAGGTAAACTAATCTAATAGTGTCGTAGTGGGGAGTAAGGTCGTAAACGTTACGTTCTATGGATCTTTCAGGAATTAATTCCGGACAGGCGTTTATCACTTTGTTACTATAAAAGTTTAAAATACCTACTTGAAATAAATTTCGACATTACCTTACTAGATATAGAAATTATGTGATGTCAAATGTTTGCAGCTTAAGTAGAATTGAAACAACTACCAGGAATTACGGAATGACGTCCTTTAATATACTAGCGACAAAGACTCGTAGCCTACCTACTCTTTTATTCGTGCAGTTAGTGGTTACTGACCCGCATAATTATATTTGCTAAATAATATCAAATTCTGTTGTTATCTGAACCGAACAACTTCATCCCGCTCCTCTGCTAAGCATATTAAAACTACCTCGCCCGTAAATCGCTGGGAACTAGTTACAAAACGCTGTAACAACCCATGCAGCTATCAGAACTTGCCGTATTTACCCTTTAACTTCTCCGATAGGTACACACTTTCGGTTCTTTTATTTGAAACTCGGCCCAACTGTAGGCAAAACTTTCGACGGTTTGTTGCAGCAAGCTCTGAAGTTGCCGCACGTATAGAATTTCGTACAAGTTTCGAACCTTCTGATGCATATTTAAGCGCGGTATCCCCGCAGCCAAAGCAAAATATCCATCAAGGTGTGCTAAGTTCAAAGCGCGTGTGTGTAAAGGAATTTCTAACTTCGGTGGGCGCTTCTTTGTGTCTTAAGCCACGCGTTGAATTCCGATGGCCAACTTTCTGCGCTTCGAATTGGCCGCAAAAAGGACGGCCGTCCGACCCCGTCAAATTTTAGCACCCTCCGGGTCCTGCTGCGTCATTTTTGTTTGGGACACGCTCCAAATCGACGGCGACAGCAAATGCATTATTCAGCGGGAGGTCGCTCAAGATTATTCAATGCAGTAATTAATATTCTAAGCCGGCCGTAGCCTGCATTATAGGTTAATTATAAGCCGTCAATTGGATGGTGATGAAGTTAGTGTTAAAAATTGAACAGCTTGTTCGGATATGGTAAAAGCAGCTATGAACGGAAATTTTTTTTATAGATATTGTCACAACTGTTAAATTTTTGCTTGTCTGGATGGTAATAAGTAATTATATAAAAACTAATCGAACGTATTCAAAGCCTTTTTTCTCTGCAATACAACGGGATAGTTGTATATTTATTTGAAGTTACAGAATATGCTGCGAAATATTCATCTAATGGTTTCGTTTTATACCTATGAAAAATTCTTGGTAAGAAACAGTTGTTATTGTGTAACCTTTCTTTATAACTAGTTCTCGCCTTAAGTTACTAAATTCGATTATAAAATTTTGCAACTCTTAATTTTACTGATGATTTTGCAATTGCTATGACCACCAATTAGAGATGTGATTTTACTTGATTAGTTCACAGTTCTGTTAAGCTTATTTCCTGCAAATGATTTATATATATTTCTTTCCAATTTGGTGGTATTCATGGTACCAAATAATTCATGATTAGTCTATAATAATAATGAATCAATGAACGTATTTTTAGCGCATTTGTTAACTTTTTCCAAGTTGGGCTGCAGATTATCGCTTGACGGAGTTTTTATCATGAAACACTTGCCTTACTTTAATCGTGTTGCCTTTATTAATTATTTAGAGTTCCTACTTTTTAACTTTACTTGTTACTTTTCACTTTCTTAGCCAGATTACACGAATACACAATCTAGTGCCAAATTTGATACACTATTAAGAAAATTTTAATATTCTGAGATTTAGTTGAATCGAACATATTATAAAATGTAATATGAATGAAAATACAGTATAATGACGTGATTGTCCAATTCTATCTAATAAAAAGAACTGACAAAGTCTACGAGTGATGATCTAAGATTTCTTTTGATGTATTAGGGAAAATTTATTTCATTGCCTGTAATCTACTACTAAATTCAATTTTGCTGTTACTGTCTGATTTTTTTTGTTATTACTGGTAAAGCGACAAACTTCCTTCTTTTTGAGAATAAGGAAGTCTTTAATTTTATTTGTTGATCTTTTTTGTTTGTAACAGTTACTTGCTATAACTTTGACAGTTAAATTAATGTAAAATATACATTTAACCAAAGTGTAGACAGCTATAAAATTTACTTTAGCAACATTTAGAAATAAAAAGTGTTTCACCATGATATTGTATTCCTTAATACGAAGCAAGCTATGTAATATTCTTGAAATGAGTCAAAATAAAAACGAATCCTTATTGCTCAAAAGTAAAAGACTATAACTTATTTCTGACTTAATTAGTTTTCTTTCATTATATATGCCCTTTTCGGACAGGCTAGAGATAGAAGAGATGGATGAACCTATATAAATTTATGAATCCATACTGGATTTTTTTGTGTAGATTGAACTTGTGAACTTATCCGATAATTTTAACCTACCGGTTGACCTTTTCCCAAAAGAGCAAATGTCGCATCACCCCTTTCTGTAAGTTCTGCTTTTTATGCTTGCGGTCGTTGATGGGTTTTCCCCAGCCAATCGATTTGGGTCAGGAGTAACGACGTTGGTACAGGTATGGCACTATTGAATTTGACTTGCAGATGTTTTTCTGTTCATTATTTATTAGGCTTGGAGCAGACTTTTCATATCCCAAATAAGGCAGTGGAGTAGTGCAAAGTATGCATTTGACAAAATTATTATCTCTGGCCGGTTACAGAAACGATGATTTCCTTTTTCCTTCTAACAATTGGTTTTAATKAAATAACTTYGTTGGAATTAAACCTGAAGTTTCCTGAGGTGTTACTACTGATCTTAAATTATGGAATGCATACATACATACGTAGGTACATGTCAATATTAGTGAATACCACAAATCAATAGCGATTTTGAAAATTAGTATTGTATTAGTTACGAAGCAAACAAAGCCATGGTATCGTCTAAAGATAATATAAAAATTTCTTGTAAAATCTGTCTAATGACTAAAATATGACGGTAGTCATATATAATTTAAACGTAACGAACTACCTACCTACTAGATATAGACAAACTACTTGATAAAAGATAACTACAAAATAGCTTTCCAAATGTTACCAAACTCATAATTTCCACAATCCCGATTAAAATTATTAGTGTTTCTAGAAATTTTCGATAGTTTCTTTTATTCCACGCTTGTAATAATGTTTTCTATATGTAAATTTTTTGTTTTATCAAAATAAATCATAATTGTGTTCAAATATGAGTGTTCAGGTACAAAAGATTTGTATATAAGTTGCAGTAAACGCGTACGTACTTTTCTTTTAATTTGACCTATGTAACACTTGCCTCAAGCACAAGTAATTTTGTGAACAGTTTTACCTCCTAAATGTACTTTATGTTTAGTGGAACTAAAATTTTTATCTAAATTATTAATGTTCTCTCAACAACTAAAATATCATGCTTTCTAAGCATCCTTTTAAATTTTTCCGAAAAGTTTTGTACCGAAGGCAAATCAACTTTAATTGATTTTGTCCTGGTTGAGAATTTACTTGATTTGGACGAGCACTTTTATTAAAAATTCTCGAGATATTCTTATTGCTATAAACATTTCTCACTAGCATTGATTTAGGATTATATAATGCTTTTTGCAAAGAACTTTTGTCTGAGATTCTTTGTGCTCTAACAAATAACATCCTTATAAAACCATTTGTTTCACCCTGCAAGGGGGTAGTTTTGTTTTTCGCTGCCACCAACCCGCTTAGAGAAGAAAATTTACTTAGATCTTACCTTATTCGATTTATCTACAACAATTATCACCTATAACCTCTTCGGATTGCGGGTTCTTCTCAATGAAACGGACCACTGTTATTTATGCTGAAAAGAAATTTTGAAAGAAAACTCCCGAATCTATTACATATTTATTTATTGAAAACTAAAGAAGCAAAATACAAGATACCCAAAAATTACAACTATTATGGTGAATACACTCGATAGCTAATCTACCAATAATATTTATTGACGGTGAACTGCTTTTATGACCAAATAAAAATAACTTTAGATCTCAATCAAATTTCTCGTAGCCGATAGTAAAAAGAAAAAGTCAGCGATACCAAACTTGAGTCCCTCGATGTCGGTCAATCCCACACAACTAACGTAAACCCGAAATCAACGTGATTTAAACACACATAAGACATTACACACAATACGACAAGAAAAAATTAACGCGACACGAAATCGATTTTTGAAGGATCTTCGACCGTGGGCACCGGGGTACTGACATTCCAATTTTTTGTACGGTCCGGGAAACTTCCGCAAAAAAAGCTACTTTTCCTTGTTCAGTGATCGAACCTTGGGTAGTCGCGAGGTAATATTAATATTAACATTCGTTATTGATCGATTTGGAGTCGATCATGGGAGAACGCTTATTTTGTTTTGGACGATTCCACTGGTTTGATGAATATATCGTTTCAAGTATGGGTACTTTCGTAACCACGTCAAAACCAGCGAAAATATCATCTTCTGAAATTCTTAATCCTTTTATAGCTTTGTTTGTTTGGCATAATACGATTTGAGCCGACGATACATTTCAAAAGTTAGCCCCAAGTCCATCAATTCTTGCTCCACAGTGAATTAAACGGAAATTTTCCGTCTGCAGCGGCGCAAACCCCATTCCAACGAGTTAAATCTTGTCTTAAGTGCATCGCACACCGAGAAATGAACCCCACCGGCCCAGACAATGAAACAAAGTCCACGTCCGTCCGCGTAATCCACTCCAGGTCCGCTCGGTAAATCCCCGGCAGCGGCAAAAACTCGCCGGCCCTTTGTGCGGCGGCGGCGAATCAAGATTTAATTAAAAACAATCAAGCCCGGTTTCTGGACGATACCCCGACAATCACGGTGCGCCCTTTTTGTTTGTCGTTTCCGTTATTTGCGGCATAATTGCGAAACGGGTTGCGTCCCGACAGTCGGCGCTAACTCGATTGGCCGCGACGTGGGCTCTCATGTACGCGGGAACTTTTTAAAAAGTCAATTGGGTCCCGTAATCCCGTTATTCCCCGGGACAAAAACGGGATTTGCGGCCGAGGTTCGCCACTTTTTGTGCGGTTTAGTGTTCCCGTTTAGGAGAGATGCGAGCCTGATGCCGGATTGGGCGGTCGGGGGCGAAGCGGAGTTAGCTTCTCAACGGTCGCAGCATTGTTTGTCTTTATGTACCCCCATAATCAGTGCCATTCGCCTTAATCATCATTCGTTTTGAACTAACTTGGTATCCGGGGAACGACTAAAAATCGATCATTGCAGACTTTTGTTAAGGATATATTAACCAAACATATAGATGTGTTATAAACCGGTTCATTTCTAGACAACTGGCCTATGGGATGTAAATATCGAAGGTTTAATGGCCACCTTGTTAAAGCTAATCGCAATCACCTATGATTTGTTAAAGGTACGCGCTTGAGCGAAGCTCCGTTTTCGGTACGTGTGTTGTCTTCGTGTTATAATAGGGATTCCATCCCAACAAGTTTCTTACAAAACCACTCTACCGTTTAAAATATGAAAAAGAGGACTGTATCAAACTTGTCCGCATTGCTGAACTGCATATTCTAAATATCTTTAAACATGGATGACTTCCGGTTATACCGGAAACGACCACCAACTTTGTCATTTTATGCGGAACACCCTCCATGATATTGCACTTTTGACTTCCTTATTAAATATGACTTCATTAACCACATAAATGGTTTAACTTGAGCCGTTTTGTCGTTACCTCCTATTTAGTTAAAAAAGTGACATTGGCAATGCTCAAGAAAATCGAGAACATATCTGAAGCTGCTGTTTTCGCTGTATGATGTAAAGACATTCTACTGCATTCCGCTATTTGTTTTTCTGTTAGAGGTTGTCTAGATATAAGGCATACAATCTAAACAAAAGCAAGCATGGATAGCTTATTTCTGTTTCTGTAATGCTACATGGTTATATGTCGCTATATCGTGCTAACGATTTGAAAGTTTTGTTTTTGAATGGTTGTCAATTTACCATAGCATTTTTGAATGGTTGATTGTTTGATATTAAGAAGTATCAATTCTGGGATAAGTCAGTCTCAACCTACGCCTTGGTTTTTTTTTTGTCCACCGGCTTATTCCAAATAAGGAACTAACTTTCAGTAACTGTAAACACAGGCTTAATCTTTACTAATTTATGAGTTCGATTAATAAACTGCGACTCGGATAACTTCCAGAAAACCTCTATGGACAGAAGATTTCCTTCGTACTCCTTACACCATTGAAGATGGTTGGTGTTCTGTTTGGCAACTTAAGAAATATAATATATTCAATCAGTAGCTCACTCTGATTCGCCTTCATACTGGTCATGACTTTTTTATTAATAAATTGCGTGTTGTGATTTTGCTGGAATAACTGGATGCTTAGTCATCCTAGGAATAAAGCATTAAAAGAATTATTTTTGGGTCATGTTACTTAGCAATTCTTCAAGGAGCAGTCGCTCCTACGATGATTTCCAACGTCAGCTGCACGGGCCGCCTCTGCTTTTCACCTCAGCACACTTCAATTCGCAATGTTTCTTTTCGTACATCCGCGAACTTGATATGAAATATCAAAACGTTTTTGCCGAGATGTCAAGAGCACATTCCAGCTGCTTCGAAGGCAATATCGCGCCGAAATAGTCCTCGATTATTGGCATTCGGCGTCCTTTGCGCCTGTGTTTCACGGCAAATAGCCCGGAACAAACGTAAACGACACAACTTGTATCGGAACGTGTGTGCGCTCTCAAAGTCGAATGATTTAGCGCCGTGTTCCTGCAACTGCCTCTGCTCTGACTTCCTGCGTTCGGCTGCAGGTCGCACCTTGCCATGCCGGGTATGTTAAATGGCGTGGCGTTTTATCGGAAATTTAGTGGTTAGGTCAGGGTTCTTTTATTTGGACGCTAACGACAAAATTTCAGAGCCAGACTATAAGCCATTCGAAGGAGAAGGCCGCATTCGTATATTTTGTTTTGTTTTTGTAATATATTTTGTAATAAAGTTCATGACTAGATTCCTGACGTAAAATATTGCGATTTAGACAAACTCACCTTTGTCCAAAAGTTGATACTTACAGAGATACAGGGTGTTGAATGCAAAATATTATCTTAGTTTTTCTTATTTATTTCATCATAAATGATCATATCGAGATGAAATTTTGTTGTAAGGAGTTTTCTGGCGCGAGAGATTGAAATCTATCCATGATTTGCTTGTAGCTCATAGAGGGCGCCACCTGCGCTAGGCCGAATGCGTTCAAAACAACAGAACTTTTTTATATCTCAACAAATCTATTCTCAGGTATCAAATTCTGATTTCGCAACTTCTTTTACACAAAAATGCTATACTTTTTGATAGTCGCTATCTTGAACCGTTCTCGTAAAATTTGTTATTGAAGGTTTCAATGTATTTGCATTCAATTGGAAATCTGCAAAAATATTTAAGTAGACTTATGCTAAAATCCACTTTTGACATTTTCCACTTATCTTAGTGCTGTCAGTAATATTACAGTATTGTAAGTTGTAAAGTCAGAATTTGATACCTGAGAATAGATTTGTTGAGATATAAAATAGTTCTGTCGTTTTAAACGCAGGTGGTGCCCTCTATGAGATACAAGCAAACCATGGATAGATTTCAATCTCGCGCCCCAGTAAACCCCTAACACCAAAATTTTACCTCGATATGAGTATTTATTGCGAAATAAATAAGTAGTAACAAAAACTAAGATATTATTTTGCATTCAACACCATTTTGGACGAATATGAGTTTGTCTAAATCGCAATATTTTCACGTCAGGAATCTAGTCATAAATTTTGGCCCATTACATCGCGACCACCTTGTATATGAGTTGATACAAGACGTTCTAATGCTAAATTTAATTATTTAACTATATAAGAAACTATGTTTTGCAATACTAAAAGATTTTCTTTGTTACAGGTGAGTTCGCATTAACCACTAAGCTAGGTAAGAACTAAAAGACCACTTGCTGACGTAATTAATTATTTTTAAGTTATGATAAGTCACAGAACAGCATATGAGTCGCCTAGATGCAAAACCTACTAATTGCTAAAAATGTGAATTTACAAAAAGCGTAAAGTAGTATTTGAAGTGCAATTTAGTTCCAGTTAAGTGGATACTTCTAACTTTTTATCAGTACGTTCATATTTTCATACTATTAACTTAATCTTAAAATATTATTCTGCAGTTTCGAGTAATTTTATACGAAAGTAAGCATTTGGCAAGGTTTGTTCTAAATAGAGGGTTTTGCATATTTTTATTGCATAAAGTAAACTAGTAAAGTTGTCTCCGTATGAGATAGTTTATTTACGTCGCCCAAAGATAAACCTTATTGCCTGGTTGAACTGAAAATTAAAAAATCCTGGCGCTTTTTGGTGTTTTGTTGCGATTCAGGTCAGGTCAGGTCAGATCAGGTCAGGTCAGGTCAGGTCAGGTCAGGTCAGGTCCTGCATTTGCCAATCCAGTTCAAGTTTCCGAATTGTTGAAATATCACTAATATCTTTTTTCTCGATCGTTCCAAAAACTCGATCAGGTAATATAAACGAGTATGCAACTACTGGAAATATTAGGTTCGCAGATTTGATGTAAAGAGGAACTTTTATCTGGAGCCATACGGAAATCATAGTCATTATAAAATATTTATTTTGCCCCCACATCCATCGACGAATAAATAAACTGAATCTATGGATTACAAAATATCAAACTTGCGCTGCATGTTTCACGTTATCCGAATACGATATATCTGGATATAAAATGTTTCAAACAAAAATAAATAAAGTCACCTGAGGAAGGCCCAAAGAAAAAAGAGGCCGAAACGTGTAAAACACAAAAACAAATAGGTCACAACATTATCGGAACCAATTCCCGCGAAAATTTCACTGGAAATAAACCAAACAGGAATTCCACAACAAAAAAAGCATTACAAATTAAAAACATCACAAGATTTAGACACTAACGAATAATGACTTCTAACGCCTATGAGATATAATTTCCAAAGTTTAAATTTTCGCATTACTATCAATATTGGGTTGCTCATATCATATTTGTATACACCACAAACCGTCCCACGTCACTGCTATCTAGTGTTGGGCGATACTTCTAGATATCGATACTTTTGCTTTCGATACCCTATATTTTGTGTCGATACTTGGTGTTTCGATATTTTGCTGGATCGATCCTAATCAGGGTGGTATCGAATCATTTATTTTGCTGCCAACCATATCCTTGCTATCTGCCATTAAATTTGCAAAAAAAGTGGCAATTACTTTACTATAGTATAGCATACATATTTTTTATACTTACTCACCCAACCATATAGGTAGGATTACTACGGTTTTGATAAAAAGAGTATAATAGCTTGAACGTAATAGGAACTTTCCGTATAGAACAACATATCAGTAATGTAAACTGTGCTGGAGACTGTAATTTATGTTTATAATCGGATTCTATAAAAAAAAACTGTGAACAATAAAGTGCCAGATTGGGTCTTACAAACGATTTACCTTTCATCGAGGTATGTGGATGTGCACCTTTTTATAAATATGAATACAGTTGCAACATAAAGCAAAATACAAATTTACCAATGTCTAACTAAACTCAAACTAACAATTCAGTTTAATACAATTCACTTATTCTATTCGCTGTCGTTGGTAACAAATTATTGGTTTGTTTAACATGATGTACTAGAAGGTACTAGTAATAGGTTTATTAGAAACAGTGATATACATTAGCAGTAAGTTGTGTAAAACAAAAAGTATTTTATTTCGATTTGCCATTTCTTGGATCGATATTTATCCGACACTACGAATATCGATACTCGAAAACGATACGATACATATGTATCGATATAAATWTTTGCGAAATATATCGATACATATTGATGTATCGCCCAACACTATAGATATACGTATTACCTAAACTCTGGAATCGGCAATCCATTACATCCCCGAGACATTGTTTACCCGATGACGTCAGCGACATTATACGAAATTGCGGATGTAGCGGCATCTGCTTGAAGTAAATACAACAAATCTCTGCGTGGCAAGTGTAATCACGAGTTTGGGGACAGGAGCATTAATACTAATTTTCCGTCGGAAGTCTAGGGGGACGGGATTCGCGTAAGTGGATTTGTAGATCTAGAGCTCCGCGAGAGGTCTTTGTTTACGACTCGCTATTTTTGACACACTTCTACGATCTTCCCCGAACTATGAAATGGACACTAGTAATAATGGCATTCGCAGCCTGACTTCGCTTTATTTCTGCCTGGCAACATCTATAATTCATTTCGTGCATTAGCAGGCGTAAGTGACATCTGTACATGTGTTTATTGGGCTCGCGGGTGCCATATCTCTCTAATTGCACGGGTAACGGCATTCCTAAATTCGCTGGTGATAAATTTAAATTAATGCGAGCTTAGGTCTTAATGTTGGCAACATGACGAGATTGCCGGAAAGGCTCTGTCGTGAGGGGAACTGAATAACGACTTCGGGATTTATCTGGCTGATAGAATTCATTAAATAAAAGGCGGCTTTCCTTTCAGTTTGGCAACTATGCGTACGGGATCAACAATTATTACAGCGCGTCATTGCCAAAAAAATCTTTTTTCAATAGACTTCATGCCTGTTTAATTATTTTTTAAAATTATTATCATCGCTTTCACCAATCAAAATATTTTCATAACAATCAAATTCAGAATGAAACACCTTCATGAAATCTCTCGCCCCCAAATTAATTACAAGTGCAATACTCACAAAATGATAGTTTTCGAAATCTATAGTATGAATAAAATTCTTAAGTTTATTCGTGAACGTAAAATTACTATTTTTACTATTTGTGTTGTCTGTGGTACAGAAACGGTTACATCATAGAAATGAACTACATCTGAAATGCACGATATATATAGGCGAGCAGTAAATAATATCTATTCAAGTACTCAAGTACCGTTTCTAATTGTAAAAGATAATTATCGTTTGAATGTATATTTATAATGAATATAAGTTTTATTGTGAATGTCTTAAATTATTGGACCGTTAACGATAGTTTGTCAAGAATATTTTTGAGAGGTCCTGGTGTGTTATCCACATAATGTAATGTGTTTGATATCCATCTTTAAATATGTAAGAATGACAGAAATAGTAAGCTGAATTAGGCAGAAAAGCTCCTTGTTCAAGCAGAGTAACAGAGTACCTTTCTGAAACCATAAAAATAATAGTTCAGTTAATAACATCTAAACTATTCCATCGAAATCAGCAAAAAGCGCACCAGTGCGTTTGGTCCCAACTATTTAACTATATATAACTGCGTGGCTATACGCGCGTAACAATGTAACTCCGTATAATTATTGGCGGAGCTAGATTCTAATTACAGAAATTTCAATTAAATAACTCTAATCTAGGTTTAATTAAACTTTCGAGTTGGGTTTGCCGCCAACAACCGAGGTGTTATCCACGGTAACCGGGTTAGTTATAATAGGGAACGTCCTTGAAACCACAGGGAATGTACAGACAAGAATAGAATGTAAGAAACGATCTACTGGAATACTGATCCCTTCCGGAGCCTCAATATCTGGACTGTAATAATTACAGGTATTAAAATGAATAGAATTTAGACAGTTCCGTTGAGAATAAATAATGTTTTAGGCAAGTTCCACTGAAAATCCTGGAATTTTGTACTTATTATCATTTTGTCATATTTGCTGAAAATGATTTAATGTTCCTTCCGATATCCGAATCAATTTATTCTCTAGTACAAGATTGTTGGCAAATGTAACAACATAGAGTCTTTGGTAGAACCCTGTGGGACACCAGCTAGCTGGGGAATCCTTCATATTTCCATACATAACAAGGGTAAAACACATTATCATGGTGTGATAAAAGCACTTAAAACTGTAGGGCGCATAAGACCTCTTTTCTGGCAAGCTTTTTTATTTAAACAACAAAATGATGCGGAAGATGTCTAGCTTTTGCCTAGTATTATGTTTTCGCTCTCCCATTGATCGTACCGCGATGTACGTGAAAAAGGAGAATTATATATATATCACTCAATGAAACGGATGATCGGATCAGAACCAAACTTGTATGGTGGTAGCTCATGACCCACTGACATCCAATCCGGAGCTCTACGGTGTGCAGTTTCCCGCTTCGAAAGTTACAGGACATCAAAGTTGCTGCAAATCGCCGTGCTTTCTGCAGATCGCCGTGCACTAACATCAGTAGGTTGGAACTGCGCGTGGATCACGATCGACACTACCAGATGTCGGATTGATTGTGCACGTTTTCAGATATCGTTTTCGTTCTCCCATTGATCGTACCGCGAGGTAATATTGATATTAGTATTCGTTATTGATCGAGTTGGAGTCGATCATGGGGGAACGCTTTTTTCCTTTTAGACGATTCCACTGGTTAGTTAAGAACGTGTCTCTCCAGAATTGCAGCGCGTCAAATCAATATTGAATTCTGAAAATTTGCCACGTCCGTTTCTTTCCCAGGCCGTTTAGCGCCATCCTTTCCCCTACTCTTCTTTTCCAGAGTTACGACAGGAAAACGGGAACGAGAATGCATTCATCACTTTGGCAATTCGCCGCCCCCTCTTACCTATTCCGAGTGCGTTTCTTTTAAAACGTAAGGCGATTATTGCCCTTTATCTCGTTTTGTCATCTAACGTTATTATCTGGAAATGACATTTCCCGAGTCTCGCGCGAAAAGGCGCAGAGCGCCGCTACGGCATTTCCAGGGTTTATTAGGGGCAAAAATTAAAGGGGGGATACTTATCGTTGATTATTAATTACCGGGACCGTTCGAAAGTAATGACGTTGGAGCTGGGAATGATGAGGCTTCCTTTGTTGGGAATGATTTTGGCCGAGGTCTTTGCTAATCTGTGCACTTAAGTATGTTTTGCTCAGTACTACTACAATAAAGATATACTAAACTTTTATATACTACTAGTTGTTGCCTGTATCTTAGATTGTATATACTAAACTATGCTAGATTTTAATGTACTAAATCTAAATACTCATAGGGGATAACCTTATAAAATAAAATAGACGTCAGGGGACAATAATATAATCAGAATTATTTAAAAAACAACAGTAAAGTAAATATATTCTATTATTTCGAAACTATAAAATAATTCTGCTTATTAGGATGTCAGTTAATGCCCCTTGCGAATAGGTCTTCTAGTACTTATTCTAATTTTCGACCAGAGTCATTAATATACAATAAACTATTAGTTAATGCTGCGATAAATTGACATTTCTAGGAGAAACAAAAAAAGATAACACGTGATTACTTGGAATTTCCAAAGAAGACGCTAATCTCAAAAKCTATTAGTAGCAGGTACCAACGGCTTCCTTTCCACATAAAGAAAKCATTCAAAGAAGTAGATTATTCCATTAGAAGGTGCTTTCGCTTCAGAGATTTGAAAATTCTGCTGAAATAATAAAAATAATAAATGAAATTGGAAAACACCTTATAATTGATATAGTGATCGACTTTACTGAAAGTGAGGGGTCAACTGTAACAACAAATCTTGTAATACCTACTTATGAATAATATGATGTGAAATTTGAAGTTTTCATTACATAGAGTTTATTGACCAAACCTAAAAATTGCAACATAGCCATCACATTATTTATCGCTACCTTTCTACTAAACATTTTCGTTTAATAAACAAACAAATAGGTGCAAATATTACTTAAATTTTGTGTGTATAATTTTCTATTTATTGTATTTATATTTATTTATTTGGTACATTTCTAAATTAAATGTTTGAGTGTAATGCGCTCTTATTCTAAAATTTTGATTTCATCCCAATTAATTTGGTGGTCATTACGCGTTCAGCTAATGAACATCGATCTCTATTTTCTTAGCATCATTTTATGGAGTCTTATTCTATTTGATAACCACTGTGATGTCGTCTGTTCCGTATACTTTTTATCACATGTTAAATAAAAAAAAAACAACGTTCAATTGATATTCAAATGGAATTTTTTACTTTAATTTGCTAAATAGATTTGAACTTTTTTCTATATTTTTAATTCTTATGTCCTCGTTTTGAAAACTTCTAACAAGTTTTGTTAACACACCTGTAATGTTTGGAATAGATCGAAACCGACACACTTGTGTTAGTTTTTTTTGCTGCTCCACTCTACAACTTTGATAGTATTTAAATTTTGTTGATTAGTAGCAAAAAATAAAATACTGTTTGTCAGTTTGTGGGGAAGAATTTTGTGAAAACGTATTTATTATTAATGAAATTTGGATATGATATTCTTTTATTATATATTTCATTTTTTTAATATTATCAATTTTAATTGTATGTTTTAACAAAAATTGTATATCTACCTGAAAAGGTAGGTTCTTGGAACCATTGTAACATATTTTTTATTTTGGCTTATTACTTTTTTATCTAGAAAGGGTACATAACCGTCCATTCCTCTTTCAACTGTGAATTTTGTGTTGTCTGAAAGAATTGAATGCCGTTATGCTTTTTTTCTGTGTCATATGGTGGGATTACTAAAATTAAATWATTTTTTCATAAATATTATGTTATAAGTTAATTTTGGTATACGTGTGCAAGTTGCTGTAGTATTTAATTTTGACAAATAGCACACCCAAAAATCTGTTTCTAGTATTCGTTCTCATAGTTGTTGTCTACTGTGAATACTATTTCCGCAAAAACTCGATTCTTTTTATTTTCTGATTTTGAAATGTTTCCAAAAACATTTATAACATCCAATGATACAATTTCATGGTCCCGTGGAATTTATATGTTTTTAACTAAGTCAACAAAATTGAAACTGTCCTTTATATAATGACCATTAGTCATTAGGTCATTATGAATATCATAAGCCGTTGTTAAAATGTCCCAAAGTAATTTTGATAAATTACTAATGGGACTTGGTATACTGAATGCTATAGGTCCTAAAAGTATATTTTGTTTGTGTGGCGTTGGACTTTGGACTTGTGCTGTTAGATGCTATATTCTTCTATTTTGCTAACGTACTTTACTTTTGTCTATAATAAGGTTTAGTTGCTGAAACGAAACTGCCACCATCATTTACTGGATCACACCTAGCTCTCTGCATGTTTTCTTTAATATCATTATCAAACTAGTGCGGAAAATACACACTTCTACATATTGTCATAATTGTAACGCAATGGCGCTTAAATTCAAATAAAACTTCACCGTTTGAGGCTCGCTTTTCACCACCACAACGCACTGCTTAGAATACCTGATCGTGTTGCGGAGCCACCCCGTGTTCAAATACCGTCGCGGTGGATTTCCGCCCTCGCGAGGAATTTAGAACGCCGTACACGCCCTCTCGCTGCATTAGATCTTGCTCAAGAATAAATAACGTACGTGTGTAGTCACTGAGACGTAATAATACCCTTTACCACTGGGTACGCGGTATTATTTCAGCAAACTGAGTTAATTAAAGTTTTTGTTTGTACTAAGTTGGCGCGCGGACACGATTTCAAGCGGTGGGATGCCGGATGAATTATGCAACGGGACGGCCAGAGATGGGGCACTAAGCAACGAAAGGAATGAAGAATTGCACACACAGTTGCTTCACAGTGGGAAATTTTCATGTCCTTTGGACTCATGTTCTTTTTTTGCCTTAATATTTGTAATGCTCATTGCATATCAATGTCCGTCTGTTTTGACGACTTTTTGACTTTCTACAAGAGGCATCTTTATAGATCTTTAATGTCTATTATTATTTAATATACTGTTTTCACAATAACATATTAAGAAACTAGTATATGGTACAACATTAAGTGTTCGATAGTCACAGGTAATTTTTTTTAATAAATAATTAATTTTCCTAACACAACATATACATTAACAAGCCTTTCAGGTTCATAGCTTGACAATTTGAGTCCAATTGTTCTATCTCTAGTCTTCACTATTCAGGCAAGCCCAAAATGGCACCCACTAAGAACATAATTATACTAAACTTAAGAATAACCAACCGTCAGTATTACAATTTACTGTGTACATAACTAATAAGTCTATCTATCTAATAAAAAAACAGTTATCGGTGGTAAACAAAAAGAGCAGAATTAAATGATACAAGGATAATCTATAGAAAAAATATATATACTCATAAATCAACATCTTTGAATACAATAAATAAACTAATAAGAATTATACGATATATAAACTACATATAAGAAACAATATTAAAGTAAGAAAAGTTAACAGACGGAACCCTATTACCGATCTGAATTTTAATTTTACTAAAGCTCTAAATTTATAGTCAAAGGAAAATAATCTCAAATTTCTAGTAAATGTGATAGTAGGTATAGCACTTACTGAAATTTAAATAAAGTTTATTAATTTTACAGTAATTATAGAACTGACATAGGTGTTTTTGAAACTGAAACTTATCTGACCAAAGATTTTTAGGTCATCAGCATAAAGAAGAAAATTGCAAAATTGAAAACAATCACCGCAGAGGCCTCAAAACCGAACCCTGGGGTACAATACACTTAAGCTCCGTGTCTTTGGTGCTACTGTTCCCAACGAGAAGCTAACCACTAAGAGGATATCGTTTTTTTTTCAATGCCATAAGAATTACCAAAGAATATAATGGATTCTTAAAAATTTCTACAAACTGACACAGATTGCCATAGAACTGTTTCGTCTTGCTAAAGACTCCTAAGCGATTTCTACGGATTGCCACCACTCGGTATGAAGTCATTTCGTTTTGTCTTTTGTAAACCACTGTCACATTGTAGTGATACCTTCCAATATCTAAACAACCCCGTAAAGCACTCTGTTGAGCGGACAACGCCCCCGTTTTGGAATTCAATTTGGACGGACGAGTACGGATAACTCCATCATTGTGCAATAAGTACATTGGAAACTGAGCCAATGGGCGATGCATGGGAATGTTCAATACGTTAGTGGAAACAGATGCGCCGCGCCGTTCCCATTTATGCCGCGTATGACGGCGTAATGTGTTTGGAATTGTTATCTGAAACGATCCGGTACGGTAATGCAGGTGCATGTCGACTGGACGGCTGAAATGTTGGGCATTTCGGTAGCATCCGAGTCACATTGTTGGGTGAAATCGTTTTCGGATGATGGGATATGMGCCCGAGGCTTAGAGGTTACGTAAAAGCTAGTGTATGTTCTGTAGACAGCATGTTTCACCAATGATAATGACCCTGACGAATTAAAAAATGCAACCCAAAATACATTTGCAGAGGTAACATTGATAATTGTTCATCGTKATAGAAAATATAAAACGTAGAGAGCTGTATAAAGTCGTAAACTTTGACATAAACTTCAACCATTTGCTTTAAGTAAATTCGGTATTGTAAAACAAATTTTATTTTTGAAAAATGTTTATTCCATAACATTAATGTAATAAATGCTCAAAATGTCGCCCTCCGCTGTTTTCACAAGCTTGAATTCGTGCCCAAAACGATCTTTTAACATGCATTAACATTTCTGGAGTGATGGATCTACATGCATCACATATTTTATTTTCTAAATATTCTACACTTTCAAATGGTGTTTGGTATACTTGCTCTTTTACCATTCCCCACAGAAAAAAATCCAAAGGAGTAAGGTCCGGGCCAAGGATTAATTGAACCTCTTCCTATCCATCGGTTAGGCAAAACCAAATCAAGATGATTTCGCACTATTCTATTATGATAATGAGCAGGTGCCCCATTTGTTGGAACCATAGATCTTGTCTTACTCCTGTAAATTTACATTTTAGAGAAGTACCGGTAAAATGTTTTTTAAAAAATTTAGATAAGTATGGCCGTTTAAACTATCGCGAAAAAAGTAAGGCCCAATAATTTGATTCCCCAATATTTCGCATCAGATATTCGTCGAGTAGATAGTTTGAAAATGCTCTTCTCGAATCCAACGTGGATTTTCTTGCGCATAATAATGCATGTTATGTTTGTTAACTCCACCATTATTAGAAAATTTTGCTTCATCTGAGAAGCAAATGTTGTCATAAAATCTTACATTCAAATTTTGGTGTTCCCGAAAAAAGTTACAAAAAGTCAGTCTTTTAGGATAATCTGTCTCCTTCAAGGCCTGAACCAATTGCAAGTGATACGGATGATATTGATTGCCTTTAATTATTCGGTGTACTGAAGACAGACTAATACCGTTTGCTCTTGAGACTACCCTTTAACTAATATGAGGATTTTCGTCAATCATTTCCAATACTCTAATTTCATTGTCAGGGTCTGTTGCTGTTCTTTCTCTTGACTTTTTTAGTGGTGACCAGTTTGTCTTTAAAGTTAATTCAAGTTTCTTGAAAATTGTATCGGTAGGAGCTCTTCTATTTGGAAAACGTTGTCTGTATAAACGGGCAACAGCGAAAGCATTTTTCTTGCATTCACTATAAATCAAAATCATATCTGTTTTATCATCATTTGAATACATTTTGTCTTTTAATAAATACACTGACAGGAACCATAGCGCATAGCCGTCATGGATTCCCAATTTATTTTTAAAATAATACCATTATTTAAAATAACCATATTGGCTATGAGAGTGTATCTTGGATTGCATCCTGTATGAGGCATATACCTAAAGGGCTTTTTTTCATTAAAAAAGCATTCGTCAGAAAAACTTATGGACAGTTTTAGTTTCTTACAAACGTATTTCATTTTTTCGCGTAATCGCTAACTTCTAAGCAGTTTTCATAATGGTGCACCAGCTACCTTAACCGCTCTACATTAAAGTTCTCCTCCTGGGAATTGAACGGCTGCCTTGGGATCCTGGTGGTCCTCGAAGCGTTGTTCAGCAAGCCAATGGTTACAATTTTTAGAAATGAAATAGTCGCTAGGCGCAATATCGAGACTGCAAGGTGGGCCATCAAAGAATTTCTAACGAAAATCTTGAATCTTCGCCTTGGTGATGGCTGCGGTGTGGGGTGAGGCAATATTGTCGAGGAGTATTATTATTCCCGTGTACAGGATGCCGCATCTACGATTATGGATCGCCTTTCTCAGTTTAAACAGCATTTCGCAGTACGTAACAGCTGTCCCACGTTCCATGAATTCAACCATAAGAAATATATATAAATATATAACGGGTATAACCTATGAGTTTATCTGATAATTCTGTGAAACACCGCAAGATTTACTAAAGAAATCAGCGAATGCATTTAGTATAGTGTGTAGTTTTTATTGAAACGAAGATCGTTGTGGTACATACAATTTGAAACATACAGTTAGCGAATGCCCCAGGTTTGTTATGATTTTATTTATTTTTGTAGGACTCGTTAGACTTAGAAATTAATCTGGACCTCCTGAATTTCGGAATGGTATCCGTTTGTCGCTAGCTACAACGGTTCGATCTAAAAGGGGAGTAAATTAGGCCGTCCGACGTCCTAGCTCATTTCCGATCAAATTTTTGYWYTCTGCAGCTCAAAATACATCTGTTTGTCGCTTTTGAMCTAWAATTAGTTTCCACCGAAAAATCACAAAACATCAAAGGCTAACGCCTCTGTTCTTTTTGGACCTTAAAATTTTTGCACCTCCGATTTGTATAATTTCAAGCATATTTACTAACCTGGACCTCCTGAATTTCGGAATGGTATCCGTTTGTCGCTAGCTACAACGTTTCGATCTAAAAGCGGAGTAAATTAGGCTGCCTGACGTCCTAGCTCATTTCTGATTTCTGAATTTATGGAATTTTATCTTCATGTATTTTACAGTATCTAGCTTTCAATTCATTTTTCATAATCGATGAAACAACTGATGAAGTATACTTACGCTGACGGCTGAATCAGAATTTAAGTACACAGTTTTCAAAAACGATATATTAATAGCATTGCATAATTGATAAAATTCTGCTTTGCGAAAATTGTAATCGTTAGTACAGTTAAATACAAAATTGCTTTCTGCACTAACACCTATATTTAGAGGAAAATAAATATCTACCGCTAGATAGTGAGCATCTTCATCAAGCAGAGGATCTAGCTATCTTTCTACACTGCGATCTCTTATTAAACATAAGCAAATCTAACATTCTGTCATTTCAATTAGATGTTATACTAATACACTACCATAGACGAAGGATGTTCTTTGGTTTAGTTAATGAATAAACGCGACCATTTATCTATGAACTGCTAACATCGTCGACGTAATTGATACATTTGCTGGTAGTAAAAATATCGAGAGACTCAATTTGGTCAAATAAAAAAAAATACACAGGTTCATTTAAAATTCCATACAGAATTCCGTGATTTGGTTTTGGATTCGTTGTTTTTCGGCCGCAACATCCAACATATCCAGCAATTTCGCTGTACGCGCTGTGTCCGCTGCCCTACTGCCGTTAATCTTTGTTTAAAGTGCGGACACACCGGCAAAAACGGTTTAATCAGCGTACCGGTCGGTGTATTATTACGTTTCGAGTCGGTATCGTACTGTTGCGCAGTATTTTTCGACCATTACGCCCTGCGGGTCAAACGGCACGCCGCTTTTTAATCCGCCCGTTATTTATTTCGCTAGTCGTGTCTGGTTATTGTACTGTTCGCGTTAATTGCGCGGAATGATAAATTGACAGTTTCAATTATTGCTGGAATTGTTTTTTTGCGAGGCGTACATTGAACAAGTTCAATTCGGACAGATAAATTGGTATGCGCCATCAGGGTTTATTTTGTTCAATAATATATCGTGTGACAACGGGTTCCTGTTAAAGTTCATGAAGATGCATCGGGACAGAATCCTTAAGGTATTGGAGTACCCGTGTAATTCAAAATAATTCACAGATGTTGCAGAATTTCTCCTGTCACCGTCCGTTGGAGGACCTTTGGCAGAGGAGTCATTATGGAAATCATAGCCCCAGTTGCTTGCACTTTTCTCCAATTGATGCACGCTGAGTTCCTTCTTGGTTTTCTTACTGCTATGTTTCTCTCGTGGCCGTAGGGAGCGCCACCCTGCAGTTCTTCTGGTAGTGACTAGGTTTCCTGCAGCGGTAGCAGATCTGGCGACCACCAGCCTTAACCGCGTCTATCAGCTTCTTCTCACAAGCTGCTTCATTAGATCACATTCTTCGACGTGTGCTCCACGTACCAAGTACTGACCTCAGGTGGCAGCTGACCCTTTATAAGCTGCCTCGATTTCCAAAGCCTATCCTAGGGGCTTCCTCGTCGTCGAGTACATGGTAAGCAGCAGAGCGTTCCTCACAGTGTCGCCCTTGACGCCATCAATGAAATTTCGCCATTTCTTCGAGAAGTTTAGAGGGGGCTGTTGAATATGCCATGCGCGTTAATCTTCTTACGTCTGCTCCAAAATCCTGTAGAGTCTCGCCGACGTTCTGCTTGCGAGTCCTCAACTGTACTCTAAACAGCTGCCGCAAGTCTCCAAACTGAAGTTCTCGCGCTGCGGGTAGAMTGTTGCAATCCTCCCTGTTGGCCGGAGAAAACGCACGAAGCAAATCCAGTGCAGGTTCACCCAAGGAATCACCAGAGCGGTAGTTTTGTCGTGATCGTTGCAGTTCTTCGCCTTTCCAGCTGCTTTGAACTGCATCCTGTAGCTCTCAAGCATCGTCTGACGATCATGCGGAGGTGTTATTGCTTCCAGTTCCTGGTGAACACGTAGTTTCTTAGGTCATCCTTTTTTCCGTTTTGTTTGTTTTTAATTCCATAATTGAAGTTTCAAACTTCTCTTTGACGCGATCGACTCTTTTTTCAATCCTACTCCGATTTTCTCAGATTCATCTGTTTCAGTTGTTCTTGTTGTTATTGCACAGCAGTTACTGTTCCATTCTTGGTTTCATTTTGCGCTGTTCTTAATTTCTCTTCACCCATTCTAACTTCCACTAATCCTGTCTTCATTTCTTTTTGGACTGTTCTTATTTCTTTTTAGTCTGTTTCCATTGTCTCTTTCCTGTCTTGCATCTTGCATCTTGTATCATTCAACATCATGTGCCTTAGCACAAAAGCTCTTTTCTCAATGAAGCTTCTCTTACAAGGTTTTCCAAATTTTATAATAATTTAGAAACGCGTTTTATGTTCCCGCTTAACATAAAAAAGAAGTTGCGTGTATTATTGCTTTAAAAGGTGCAACTGGAGCGAACATGAGAACACATATCTTTGATTTTCTGGCGACAGATCTGTTCCTCGTGAGGTCGCTTGTCGCATCGCCCCTGWCTGATGTATTRTGCTTTTCTGTTTTATCCTTTCTATTCACTTCTTCKCCGTCTTTTTTGCTGCATGTTWTTCCTTTTTATTTTTGTGGTMTCCCGTATGTTTTGCGTACCCTCTCTTTTTGTCTCTTTAAGTTTTAGTCTATATTAATTTGTAGATTTAGATCAACGTATATGGCTATTTACTTTCCTCATATATCCCGGGGACGGGCGGAAAAGCAGCAATACCATCAATATCAATATGATGACCTTCCCAGTTGCGTTCCCTCTAGCTCAGCAATGCTGCTTAGAGAGTGCATAAATTTTGTTTTATTACAATTGTAGTGGTTGGCGAAAATAAAATTATTATTATTTATTCTTTACAATTTCATATTCATAAAATGTACAGATAGATCCATTAAAACCAGGCTTAATAAACATAAACGCTACATGAAATCAGGTCTCTTCAACCACTCAGCGGTAGCTGAATATCAGCATGAAACGGGGCACAATATTTTTTGACGATATATCAGTTCTAGCGAAAGTCTTTTTTTTACAACAGTAAATTCATCTCTCCKCCATMTACCCAATCAACCGACGCGCGACGGCTATCCCCACCTTCACAATCTCCCTATGCCGTCCAAGCATCCCCACCCCCCTCGTAGCGCCAGGAAAAACGATATCTATTATTGTTTACACACCCTTTCTTCCTTGGGATTTGGTTCAGTTCGGACGTATTTCTTGTGTCAGGTTTGCACCATATTTCATACACCTTATTCCTATCCTGATGGTGCCCGATACAAGTGCGGGTGAAACGTCGAGCTAATTCGTAAATCAGACGCGGTCTAACCCGAAAAGACTAAGATTTCAATCTAACTCTGGCCGCAAAAGCCTACGTTCTTACGTATTTCTTTTTCTTTTGTATACTTGCAACCTCAGCTGACTGTCGAATCCTTGACAACACGTATCTGTCTTTTTATTACGTTTAATAGATAAGACTAACTAACTGTACTCTCGCCACTCTAATGTAAGCTCATCCGGGAATACGTCGTAATACCGCCCCCACTTACTGCAGCCGCCCCCCCCCCAAAGTTCTCACGGTGTCGTAGCTGACGACATGCATCAGGCGTTGGTATTCACGGCGAGTGCTCCATAAATGTTTAACAGCCCCTTTAAATGTTGTGGCCGACCGTACATTGTATTTATTACGACAGGTGTAACCCATATTTATTGAATATATCAGGTCGAATAAAAGTTTAAAGCCGCCGCGCGTTATGGGGCTTTTAAAAAGTTAGTAAGGGATGCCGCGCGTTGCACGCCGTATCCCGGTGTTTTATGGAAATAAATTTGCATGTTAATTTCTCTCTGCCGCCGCTGGTGCTTTTTTACGGTCACTCTCGATGGCGACCTTGACTGGGATCGCTTCATCAGTTTTCGCTGCTGCTGCATGACTTTTAACGCGTTTTTACAAGTTACTAAATTGTAAAGATATCAAACGATTTTTTAGATGTTCAAAACAGTTTTCTGTATTCTGCTTTCTGAACAGTACTGTTAGTTTTTTGCATTTAATTATTCGGATTTTTTGTGAACATCCCGTTTTGTCTTTGGAAAGAAGCTTAGTCGCAATATCTGTTAGATAGAACATGCAGATTCACAGAAAATCCTTGACCTTTTTCGGCATATCAGTATTACGTACCTACTGATAAGGAGGCCACATTATGTTTCGGTAGTCTAGGCCATATTAGTAAAGCAAACGTTTGGGCATACGTTACCAAAGTTCCCTGTATTTCTATAGGCATATAAAAAATGCAAACTCTAAAGCTTTGTGATTTTGTATCAACGCTACACCTTTGTCAAAGACAATAAACATAAGCGTACCAAGATCTGAACCTTGGGATACTCAATGTACTAGACATATGCAATCTTGCACATTTGCAGCTGAATCGCTCGTGCCTCAGTATTTCCGAATTTCGGAACCTACCTAATTCGCTAAAATGGCCAGATTCTGGTCACCAGCAGCTAATTACTGTATTATAAAGATCAAAGGTAATAATCGCCTGAATATATTTTACGATACTAAATGTCGTCCAGTAGCGTTTCAAGTTGTAAAGCACGTCTGACTAGCGATCAAAGGGTCCCGGGTTCAAACCTGCTCAAAGCTGGCAATATCTTATATGTAGTTAACATGCGCTAGGCAGACACACTACAGAAATGCTGTCCATACGCTGGTTCAATCAATCAATTAAACTTTTAATATTAAGGGCTACATCTGCGGGCAGAAAGGATATCTAACCCGGAGTATCGTCTGCGTTCGACTTGACAATGAAGGGCTGGTCTCTCACTTTTAATGGAACCAATATACTTATATTTTTTTAAATACTTCGTCTGTAATCTATACATTTCTGCATGCGTTTGAATCATTCCTCAAAACATTTTTTCCAGTCTTCTGGAGTTAGGTTATTTACTTCAGTTTTAAAGGCGTCGACAGCTCCTTCTGCTGTTATAAAAGGGAAACCACGCAATTTATCCTTCACCTTAGGGAACAGAAAAAAATCATTAGGTGCCAGATCAGGACTATACGACGAGTGGCCCAATAATTCAATATATTGGTCAGTTAAATATGCGTTTGTTCTAGCCGCTGCATGAGCTCGACAATTGCCATGATGAAGGATGATTCTTCCTTTTGGTCGCTTTACTCTAACAGCCTGAAATACTTATGGCAAGCAAACTATAGTATATCGTTCGGAATTAACCGTAGTATGATCTTCTAAGGCTACATGACACATGCTCGGTAATTCCAAAAAACCAACCATCTTCTTGTTTCGACCAATTTTGTGGGAGCCTTCAAATTCTCGAACACCCAAACTGCCAATTGTTGTTTTTTTTCGGGGTTATAGCAGTYGATCCAGCTTTCGTTACCTGTAATTATGTTGTACACTAATGGGATGCACCATTGTTGAAACGATCTGCACCAATTTACACGGGCCTGTTTTAGAGCTGCAGTCAAATTGTGTAGTATCCAACGAGCACAAAGTTTCCTTAGATTTAAATGTTCGTGCAGAATTGTGTTGATTGCTTTCACATTAATCCCAAGAGCTGCCTGAATTGTTGGCATTTTAACAATGCCCATCTTCTTCAATCATGCGCCAAACCAGAGCGACGTTTTCATCAGTAACAGCAGTTTTTGGTTTGCTGAAATTTATGTCTAGCAGGTGCTTCATTTCGTTAAAACATTATTGGCGGCTTAATCCATGCTTGAAGTTGTAAAAAAAATTATGGCACGGCAATGCTCTTTATTGGGCCCCATAATTTTTGCTGCTGTCAATTCAATAGACTTCGGTATGTTGTAACATACAGGTAATTTGATTTTACATTATTCAAACGTACGGTTTCTTTTCTATAAGAGACATAATCCCGAAAAAGTTAGTTTTCTGTCCATTTAATTTAGTAAATTAGTACACTGACGGCGTTTAATATGACCAAAGCCTCCGAGTAATCTAACGGTAGCATCAACATTAGAAAACCTTTATCTGTAACATATAGTACATTGTCTACACATTCGAAAGTCCAGAAAAAAAGCTACTTGTGCTTAACGTAAAATATTGACTAGATGATTGTTTTTGGCCGATCTTTTATAGAATTTTAGATAAAACTTTTAGTTACTGATAGGTTTTAGAGATTTTAAGCTCACACATTGGAGTTGGTATTACATAAGGTTGTGAGCTTCTTATGAATTCGATTCCCCAGAATTTTTATGGCAAACCTTGTTCAGTTAAGTTAAGTGTACTACGAACAAAGATGCTAAAGTTAAGATGGACAGCTTCATTTCTTATTGTGAATTACTGTTTGTTAACCAGAGTATTCATATTGTTGCGGAATCAGCGCCATCTGTGGGGTGTAGTAGGACACTGCAACTAGTAATCCTAGCAAAAGGCAGATGGCAGGTAATGTAGAGACCCTCCAGAGAATTCTATGAATTGAACTTTCGTGAAGTTTCGGTAGCGTCTGGAAGGTGCTTCTGGAATTTTCGATGGGGGATAAATAGCCCGAAGGAGAGAGCGCGGACCGTTCTGAATTTAAATAGCGGTTATCAAGGGAGCAAAAGACTTAGGGAAGTACGTGTTTTTAGTGCTAGTGTGTGCAGTATAGTGATTTACTGAATTAGCAATGTTAAAATATTACTATTTTAAACTAGTTTTGTTTAGACTTAGTGGATTTCGTACAAGTATTTTAAATAAAAGACACTAGTCATAAATTGGCAGTGTTCGAGCCCATAGTTGTAAAAATATCATGTAAAAGCACAAGGATAAGGACAAAGAAGTCCAGAAAGATAAATTGTCACTAAACCGTAAATCGCCGTAAAAGCCAACCGACGACATCGATTTTTTAAATATTGTCTGATTTATATTTTTTAATCAACTCAATAATATATCATCATCTGCTTCCGCAGCAAAATTTCCGAGGGTGTGAGGGTGCAAAATTTAGATCACTCCGAAAATCCCAGCTGGGCGTCCTAAATAAGACGCACACCCCACACAGCTAGATGCCTCCCTTATTAAAACATTCTAGAACAATACGTCCCGTCATAATGACGTTTCACAGCGTGCACTTAATGAAACCGGGGCCTTCCCCGGTCGGAAACCGGACGACTTGGCGCCGCTTAATATTTGAAGCTAATTGCTGTTTCAACAAGGACCGCAATCCTGAATTATGCGCGCTTTACGCTTGGAAAAACTACGTGCCCGCTGAATGTTTTATGAAGGGACGTTGCGGATACGCCCGCGGACATTTAGGGGCAACTTCAGAGGGTCAACGGCGCAGTGGAGCGTGCAGGTTTCCGTAAAATGTTACTTAACCACGGCATTGTGGCTTGGTTTCATGATATTTTGATATATACCGACTGACACCACCTAATAATAATTGTTTTGTTTGAATAAGCTTTGATTGAGGTGTTTGTTCAGGTTAAGCATATAAACTGTTAAAGAACAGGCGAGAATCGGATAGTTAGAACCTAAAGGATAAAATCAACAGATGCATTTTTAAATGAAACAACATTAAAAAGCTAAACCTTATTAGATTCTATCATCGTTTTTGTCTACTTCAGGTACTTTTGAACATCTCCATCTACTCTGACACTTTGCCGCTTACTAATACTCTGAGTATTACAGAAAGTTCTATGATCAATTTTTTGTCCATATTACCATCATTTGTAGTCATAACCTGGGTTCGGTTTGTCTAGAATGAGACAATAATCGAAGTCTGTTCTGCATGTTTAATTAATTGGAGCAGTATAATTTTAGTTATGACAGGTTATGACGAAAGGCTTATCAGGATATTGGTCCAATCTTGACCAAACCTGTTGCACGATTTGGTGAAACGAGTAGTGTGAATTATTTTCCAGATCAGGTCATCTTATATTAAAGAACGACACAAAATTAAACATATCCATTGCGTTGGGTTGACATAAACAACGACATACACCACTCAGCAGTAGCTAAACTTTATCAAAAGAATAAATTTAATCATTATGAGACCCAATTCACTCATGAACTTCGGTCAGAACAATCCTGACCGACAACTGCAATTTTGCGAGGTGTTGATAAGAAATGTGATGAAATATTTGTTTTCCGACGAAAGAACTTTATATTTAAACATCCTAGTAACTAAACATACATTGAAATGCATGTCTATGCTGTGCTGTCTACACCTCAACCAACTGCAGATAGTACTATTTCGCTGTCATTACAGCTAATCAGTGCAGTTTAGGTCTAGTGTAGTACCCATTAAGGCAGCTAGGTGGCTTTGTCATCATGTCAGTGTAATGCTGACAGATGGCATTGCCATCCTAAATTCTTACATCCTAGTAACTAAGTTCATGAAGTATGCATTAACGTCCTTGGAAGCTTAATGCTTAGGCAGATATTATCGGTCGTCACTTTTTCATCAAATGCTTGGTTTTATCATTAGAGTTCAGCTATACTACATAACACTTATATTAAATTCTTAAATTTCTAGATATTAAACCTAATGGGATATATTCTGAATCTGTTATCCTTAGGAATGCCCTCTTAAAATATTTTTATGCCAACCACTGGAAGATAGGCATTATTACTCAGCCAGAATGTTTTTGAATAATTTATTACATAACAGTATTACCCATTCTGGTAATTTCTTCCATGTTTAGATTGTGACCAACTTATAATGGTGATAGTCTCGACGTGGACATTTTTTATGATTTTTACTTTATCTGTTTTGTTTTCAAAGAAAAAGGTAATTAGCAAAAGCTATTGTCCTGTCGATACTACGAATTTAAAATCTGTAGCATACGTTTTTGCCAATAGATTGATAGGTCGCAGGCCAGTTGTATTATAACCATTCCGATCTCCAGATTTGACTCTCTTAGATTTTTGCTGTGATCATTTAATAAATGGAGTATACATAGATCGTCCACACTCACTCGAAAAATTACAGGCAATGACAGATTGCAATTTGAGCATTTGGATGTATAAAATGTTTTTCCTACTGATTCAGACCTTGTTAAATCATCAAATGTGGAAACCAACTTTGTCTAATGGTGAAGTTCATATTTATGCATATCTTGAATAACGATATTTGCAAGTATGATCATTTTTATTGATGATTATGCCAAATGACGTAATGATTGGTGCTAGAATCACATAGAATCACGCCATATCATCGTAATAGTAGCAGACTGCTTAGTATCAGTCATTTCATACCATTATTACTTGCAGATAACCATTATTTTTAATTTTGTGGGTTAATTGTGTGTTATGAATATGAGATTTGAAAAAATGGGAAGGAAATATGCCCGGATGCCAGTTTCATTAATTTTGATTTCAAACATATATGCTTATAACATTTTCAAGTGATTGAAGTATAACTCTAATCTATGAAGCATGACTAGAATTATTTAACAAAAGCATGAACGGTATTCTTCTTGTTATGAGTTGACGAACTATTAAAAAGATTTCACCATGAATAGAGTACGTTCTTCTAATATAACTGAAGACCGCATCTCTCGTATGAAAGTGTACCAACCAAAAATGTAGTGTATCCAAATATGCTTCTTTGATCAACCTTCTAAACCATTTACTTCTCAGTATCCATAATAGTTCCCAATAATCAAAACTTGAATAACCCCGGAACTGTTACAACAACCAAAAAACTTGAAAAGTCGAATTCTCGATCCTCCGTCCACAAACCGACTGTTTCATCCCTCGACCGAGCATTATTCCCCGCCATTTTATTATCTCGAGCAAACAGCAGAGGCCAGGCCGGCCGTCGTGTAATAGCAAAATCCCAACCTTAAACAAGAAAGCAATAACCCCACTTACGATCGCTCGAGAAAATAGTGCTTGCCGGCTATAGGGTTTACTTTCAATCTCGAGACAAATCCCGCGGTGGGACGCGCTCACACGGAATATTATATGACTGGGGGGATGGTGAGGCCAACGCGGCCCTAAGGGCGCGAAGGCGGCCGCTGCTGAAGGCTTGAAGGTGTCGGTGGGACAGGAAGTCGATGCGTCTGCAAAATGCATTGAATTTAAACGTTTGTAGCGTTTCCCATTAAAAGAAATAATTAAATTTATCTTGCATAATAAAGCAATAACAGATAAAATCGAAATTACTAAGATATTTTTTAGTTTAATGTCAGTATTCAGGTATAGGTGCTTTACACACAGTTTGCTAGGTATATGTCAGATTATTTATTAAAGTTTATCGTCCATTCGATATTCAACTAGACAAATAGTAATATCCATTTTAATTGAAAAGTATAAACGACTATACGCTGACGTAGGTGTCGGTCATTTTTCTGCGGTATTTCTAAATTGTGGATCACAACAAACCAAATTGCTATAATGTGCGTAATAAGGGGCAGTCTTTGGTGCAATTTTGTAGCTTTAACAGAGTTTTTAGAAGTGTAACTGTGTATATTTGAGTAGCTTACACTCCTTCGCTTTACTTACGAAGTATTGCAAGCCGAAATTGCATTTKGTTACAATGTATTATTTAAAAGTTTAACCTACAATAAGTMCGTATGTAGAACKTTACKTTTTACATGTTGTACCAAAAAATGGTAACGTGCTGGGTCCCTCGATGTTCTCGTTATAAAGAAAGAAAAACTTATAAACTATGCAACCCTTTTTGGGGTTGTTTTCAACAATAGATTTCAAATAAATGTAATTTTGGTTTGCGATACTTATTGAATAATACAAAATCGTGCAAACCATTGAAACATACACAGTAACATTTGGCCGCACAACTTTTTATTTTTCTGTTTGTAACTAAATTGCATGATAAAATTAAAAGGTTCACTGAACGTATTTAAGTAGGTATACACTGAACGCAAACTTCCAATGGATGGTTATATTTTTTCAAGATGCCTTAACAGTTACTTGAAATTAGAAGAGGTTTCTACCCCTATCTGCTAAGAGCCATTAGATACAACTAGCTCATTATATGTGCTTGCTTAAGTTTATGACAGCGGCCACCATAAAGTAAGGGAAACCTACCTGACTGCAACTCTTGCATTCTAAGTAACTGTTTGGTCCAAACCCTAGGCCCAAAATGAGCTCTGATATGCGATATGCGATCTGGGATACTGCGCATTTATTGCTCTGCCGATTTCACCAGCACATATATCTGACGGTACCAATACATAAATTAATTTGACGAATACATTTCCTTTGAAAATCGTATAGGTAAAACTATTGAATGCTTGGTTTTTCCAGCAGAAAATCAAGCAGCTAGGTGATTTTCTATGAAACAGAGACAGTTGCTAGTTGCAAAGTCGTTTGGATTTACTCTAGCTTGAGCACGTGATCAGAATGATCTCCGTTTTCATCCCTGTAAGTTGAGCAACGTTTCTTTAGCCGCTTTTTTATTTTTTTTTAATATTTGGCAAACTGATATCGTTTCCTCAGTTCAGAAACTACAAAAATTATATCCTCCACAAAACCCCAAAAACACAAATCTAAAGGATTCAGGTCCAGGAAACGGGGCTAGCATGCAAATAGGTGCATCTGCAGTTAAAGCTATACACCAAGCGAAAAATGTCTGTAACGACCACTGCTTTACAGCACGACTATAATGTCTTAGGGCACGATCTTGCGTGAACCCCATATCATTTGCCAAAGCAACACTTTCCAGAAGTGTGTCAAAATTATCTACCATGCCTACCTAGACATCCTCCGAAAAACGCATCTGATGATAATTTTCCGTAATTAAATGGATATTACCATATTTCCGGATGCCCTTCGTCATATAATAGCATAACTTCGTCAAAATTCCATCGGTACTTGCAGAAATCAGTTACATAAATTTATTCTGTGATTTAGTTCCTTCGACAAAACTAACAAAAGTGGCCTCAAATTTGACCCTTGAGAGACGCATTCGCCCATATATCCGCAACCAAGAAAGGGACTGCCAAGGCACTTTAAAACCAAGGAAACATGGTACAAAGAGGACGAGCCGAGCTAGAAATCACAGAAAAACATGCACCACATCCGCGTGGGGCTTTCTGACGCTCACTATTTCGCATAAATCTCCGGATCCGGAGACTCAACAGGCCCTAAAAACTTCGCCGCCCGCAGTAACTCGGATATCGATTATGTAAATACGATGTTGAACTATATTTGAATTTTTATCAGACGCGGACCCACATAAAGCGCTAGTTTGTAACCAAACAGCTTTATTAATGCGAAACTAAGGCGACGACGCGCGCCTTTCACGAAGTTCGGATTGGGAAACGGGGGGGGGGMGGGTCTTTTTTCACGTCGCGCGGAAAACCGTTCGCTTTCAGGCGCAAACGGAGCGGCAACTGGAGTTTATCGGTTAATTTGGCGGTTTTGTGTTGCATAAAAAGAAGCTTGACGCTGCGCTGAATTGCTTATGGTAGTTCTGAGCAGCGATGGGCGGTGTAGATTATTTGAAAGATGTAGACAATGTATACAATTCAAAGAAACGGAAACAGTCTCAAAATAAAATGTTTTTAAATTATTTATAACATAAACAACAAATAAACCCATATTGATGTGTTAAAATGAAACAATGAATGTAAATCTTTATACCATATAAATAAGCAAACAAATTCTGAAGTAATCATCAATGACACTTTAGGTCCGATTCTACAATCGCGTTTCAAAGAACCGAGTTACAATGCAGGCTTTAACGGCCGTTATCKATCTTCGATTAACTMTAGGTTGTTGTTATAGCAGTAAGTACTAATCAAAAGAGCTGATTCATAACGTTGCTAATCAGCGACCTGAAGTTGAACTTTGTTAGAAATTAAACCAGTTTGAAAACCTTAAGTACAGTAAATATTATTGTCCACGTTAGCCTACACGTACATGTAGACAATATAAGGTTGACAAGTAGAGGTACATTCTTAGTTCTGACTATGACAGTACATAGGTAGGGTTAGCTCATGTAAGAAGCGCGCGTGCTTCTTGATCGCTTGTCTATAAAAGCATTTTTGTAGCTGTTTAGATAGTGGAGTACCGCAAGGCATAAAAAACGAAAAAGGTCAAAACCCAGGTCCACACTGAATGGATTTTCGTAAAACATTTTCGATTGCCCATTGCCAAAGCTTAAACAGAAAGGTTTACATATATCAAAATTTGCCGCTTTCATGTAGAACAATTTACTAGAAACGTTAATTGTAAAATTAACAGGACATCAACAATTTTAATTCCATTTACCACATTAACGTCATCGTCGACGTAGTATGAACCCCATTATTTGGGATGATAGATGAAGGATTAGTACAGCTATTGTCATTGTATTCTAAACAAGCTCCAACTCGTATCCAGCATGTGCAAAAAATCATTGTTTCTGGTGTCATAGTATTCCGCATTCATATTTCCAACCCCATTCTTCTGGTGATATTCCTCCTTCAAGCTTAGTTTGAATTTGCAAGTATATTCTTTTGAAGTGTTGCAAGAGCTGCATTTGTGGCATAGGTGCACAGATGGCAGTTTAACGCTGTTATTTTCACTGGTTGCTTTTATGAGTTATACCTCAGTGTATTTGGATCAGTGATGGGCGTTTACGCGTAAATTATAATTTTCTACATTACCCGCGTAGAAAATGTAGATAAAGCATTTTGGCGTAGATTTTGAGTAGAAAATACGAGACGAGTATATTATGGCTATTGTATATTAAGTGTATTGTGCAAATTATTTTGTTCCAATTTCCCTGTTTTATGGGTCAATTCTTAAAAATTTTTAAAGCACTGCAGTTTTTTAATATTTATATTACAAATTTATATAACTTATTTTAGTAAGTCATCAGAATACCCAAACGGTTTTCTTACTTCTTTGGGACAAAACATGCGTTTCGAAGTCTTTTCTTCTACGAGTAGGTATATTAGGTATAAATAGGTAGCATATGAAATAGCCAGTCTTCTTCCGTTTATAGATAAGAAAGATAATAAAATCATAGTTTACAGTCATTTAAGAACCCATTGACCGATTGAGGGCTCCAAAGCACGCTTGTGCCTTCTGGCCCTAACAAATGCATGCCGAAACGAGTTATTGTTGTTTAACGTGTGTCTAGTTATTTTAATTACAACGAAGTAGTATTTTGTTTAATTAGGAAACAACAACCAGTGGAATCGTCCAAAACGAAAAAAAACGTTCTCCCATGATCGACTCCAAGTAGTTCCGATCGCGGTCCAAGCGTAGTGCCAACCTACTGACGTTAGTGCACGGCGATCTGCAGCAACTTTGATGTCCTGTAACTTTTGAACGGTGAGAGTCTACAGCATAGGGCTCCGGATTGGAACTCAGAAGGTCATGGGCTATTACTATACCAAGTTTAGTTGTGATCGGATTAACTCAGTTCCATTGAGTGATTATATATAGTTCTCTTTTTCACGTACCTCCCGGTACGATCAATGGGAGAACGAAAATAAAATATGCAAAATAATACTGTCATTTGAGGCTTTTGGAGCTGTTAAAAGTATTAAATATTACTAGTTTGCTGTTTATCTACATAATGTTATTTTCTACAGTAGACTTTTAAAGTAGAATATTACATAGTTTACACGTAGATAATGGCGTAATCTACATGGAGTATTCTACGCGCCCATCACTGATTTGGATCTCAGGGACAGCGCATAAAGCGAAAGTTCATATGACACCAACGATCGAAAATGTTACTAGCGTCTTCGCATTCATTTTCAGCAGGTCTTTAAATGGTTTTTTTTTGCAAACGCATTGTTTCCCCTTTTGGAAAATCGGACATTGCGTCATAGTCAGTAAAAGCAAGTAAGAAAAGGATATGTCGTTTATATTTCTTTAATATTGTTTCCAAGCTTTAGAATGGTACCTTTGTATGAGAAACTGTTGAAAACAATTTTTCTACGCTCTTAAATATAAGAATGTCAACAACAAAAATCTTGCAACCCGGTTAAAACGAAAACCCTTGTAAAACTGATGTTACTTCACCTTTCCCTCCCCTCCAGCGGGGAGTGTGTTCTACATACCTGCTGAAATGCCAGGCGGCTTTGAAATAAAATCCGTACATCACAAGTCAACTGGCGCACTCCATTATTGAATCGCTGTTTGTCATCCGAAACGCGAGCGGGATGAGAACGATTCGCTTCGGCATATTTCTGGGATGTTCCCGAGGGAAGCAATAAGGGATGCATTGCAGAACCGAGCCGCTGGTGGGAAGGCGGAAGAGCGGATATGTGATGTACTGGAGACTGCATATATGTGAATATTTGACGAATTATTTTCTCTTCGAGCAGGTCGTGCCAGTATAACGAAAACATAATAAAAAAATTTTGGAAACAGACATGAACGGTCACTCCTTCATCAGCGAAAGTAATAGTGTAATGGGGGCATTTTCAATTAATGATATACCTTTTTTGCCTTTTGTAGTCATTCAAATCCATCCATGTAGACGTCGACCACGGTCATCCAGTCCGGAAACTTCACACTGTTAGGGAAAAAAATTTTTGGAAATTTTTAGCCAAATGACCCAATCCACATGTAGGTCTGACGATACCAGTAAAATCATTATATTTTATACAGGGTGTTTATTTTTTCTCGAGCTTTTCAAACAGAGCTTCGGTATATTATAAATTATCAAGTTAAGTATAATATGAGTAAGCCTCTTCTGGTTATAGCTCACTCCAACTTTGCCGTTCATGTGTTAAACTATGGGCATATTTTAGGTAACAATCAGAAGTATTATTGTGGTCGTTCGATTTAGTCCGGAAGGTGACATTTTTAATAAACTGGAGATTATTGAAAGCTAAGTCATCTAATTCTAAGTCTTTTGCTTTTTGCGTTGAGTTTTGAGGTTGTGAGCACTGTTCCATTAATTTGTGATTTTCTGTACCTATGGTGTCATTTGCTTTTTTTTGTTTTCCTTTTACTATGTTTCTTTAATCGCATCTTGTTATTTTACCCTTGTTGCGGTTTAAATTTCTGTGTTTTTGATGTTGTGTTTTCTCTTTTTACCCTTTGGATTCTCTTTGAAGGTTTTGCTCCTAGCAGGTTACGTCCTTTTGATGACAATTTCTTGGTAAGTCTTGTTAATCTTCCGGATCCCTTTTGAAGGAGAGGTTTTGTCATTCAAATTGATGGATAGGATAGAATTTGGTGGGAATTTATAGAAAATATTAGGTGTATGCGAACTCGTTTTAACTAAGAATGAAATATTACGAAGAGGACTTCATTCAGTAGCGGCTTCTCTGTAAGAGCTACAGAACCACCAAAATAAAATTAAAAATCGTTAGTTTATATTTCTCCAATCATGCTTGAAGTTCAATTAATTGCGTAATGATACAATACACCAGGCCAGACAAATAAATTCGTTGCTCTTGCTAGCCTGGTACGGGCGCATGAAATAACTAGCATCGTGAATCTGTCGTCCAGATGCAGAGCGTATCACCAAGCGACAGCGTGTAGCCGGACGGAAGCGCAATTTTGGCATAAGACGTTAATGATTGACGATTAAAATCATGAACCTTTATAAAAGTCTGCATTAACATTATACATTATACACCTTTCTCAGTAAATATCAAAGCACGTGGTGTTCGTTCTTGTTACTGGCACCCACGGCGAAAAAAAAAGATCTACTACATCGAAACACCTCTCATTCAACTTGTAAGTGTTTCTTATCTTTATAGTAATTGTGTGCAGTCAATACAACTCATCACCTGTCTGCAGATTTCCAAAAGATGATCGTTGTAGTGTTAAGTGTTTGAGTGAAAAACATGTGCCGTACAAAAAAATTTGAACACGCCGTTAAATTGATGGTACGAGTACCAGCGGCATGGTGGTGCTCGGGTTTCTACTTATCACAGTTTTGAATTACTTATACGACATCCAGTTATTTAGAGAACAGTGTACCAAAGGCTTGGTATGATGTAAGTAAGAAAATAAATGACAATGCCATCTGTCGCTTTATTTAGGAAGTAGTGTCCGTTAAGGTGGCTTTGTCATTGTGTCATTTCATTGCTGACGACGGTATTGCCATCTATTTTTTTTACTAACATCATGCCAAGCCTTTAGCATATAGGCAAAACCAGTTCTATGCCATGTTGTCTGCATTAGACCTAAACTACACTGATGAGGTGTAATGAAAGCGAAATGTATCTATCTTTAGTTGGTTGCGGTGCAGACAGCATGGCACATATATATATGCATTTTCGTTTGTGCCGCGGGACCTGCTGTCAGGTTGATGTATGCAGCTGCATGCCAATTTCTCAGATTACAGGTCACTTCCTTTAGGAAGTAGTACCCATTATGGCAACTAGGTGGCTTTGTGATCGTGTTCGTTCATTGCTGACAGATGGCATTGTCATCTATTTTTGTAATAATTCACTTTACTTTTTTAGAGGAGCATGCCGGTCAAATAAAGCTATCGTTAAGAATTTCAACTTTATGTTCGATCTCATTAGTATATAAAATGCAATCGAGTGCCAGKACCAGCCGCCTCTTCTTCATTTAATTAACACGATTTGGTTTGAATAAATTATCTTGTATAGATTGGTTATGTTATTGTTTGTTAGAAGCTAAGCTTCAGGTACGCTTCTGCTGTAAAACTTCCAATTTTATTCGCTGAATTACGCATCTTCCACCTTCCTTCTTTGACGGCGTCGTTCGTTAGCGACAACGAAACGATCGTGTTACTCCCCGAGACGCGGAACCATACCATCGTCGCCTCCACCTGCAGTTGCCGATGCGTCCCAGACGGAACACAATATCGCGTCTATACTCGACACCTCATTGTTCCCATTCCCTCCATTAATGCAGGCTACTAATTTCCACCGTTCCATTACAAAGCTAAGTGCTTTAAACACTTCATAACGGCGCGCGCCCGTTTTAATTCTCGCCCGCTGATTCCCAGCTTTGCCCGTAATGGGGTCTTGCAGATGAAAATTATGCCCGCCGCATCTTTAATGCAAGTATATTTCACCCGGTTCCATTACCAGCGGCTCCCGCGGGACGCCGTCCGTTGTAATTCGTACACTTGTCGTCCGAGTAGATGGCGGAAAACCGCAAAGGTATCCCGGACGGCGATGCTGCTTCACACGTTCATTAGGACGGACCGCCAGGAACGATAAATTTCGGACGGGGTTGCTCGATGGAGTGGAATTTCGGGTATTCGGACGCGATTAAAGGTTGTGGAGGTTGAGATCGAAGTTTGCGAGTGTCAGACTTTTTTTCTAAAGTAAAGGTGAAGGAGTTAAAAATACTCCAGTTGAATTGATTTTAACTTAATTGGTGGTTGAATTTAGGTATTTGAAGTAGTTGGCATTTGCCTCTTAGAAACCGTTATATAAAAAACGCCGTCAGTTCTTGTCAACTTTCATAATATATACACAATAATTAAGGGAGAATACCTAGCTTCAATTTCTTCTGTGCAGACGCTCTGGAGAAAACTTCTCGTGATCGTATAAAATGAGAAAACACGTTGAAACTTTTCCGAATCTGTAGCTAATGAACGTATACACTTCTCTTGTTTTTCATTTTTTTTTGTAATTTTTACCTTCAAAACAAAAAAAAGAAATTTGAAAATACAAAATTTTTGTCTATCTTCGTCTCTCTCTTGTTTTAATTCGGGGCCAAATATGCAATTTTTGAAAACTAAAAAGGCTTCATTCATCTAGCTCGTAAAAAAATTTCACTCAAGTAGGTCAAAAAATAATCCTGTAGGAAGTCACCAGGGAAACGTCTACACTCGCGAAAATGCACTATCTATTCTGTACTCACGTCCACGCATAGTTAGCCATTGCTATATTGTCCGACATGGTTTTCACGCGTAAAATCAATTTTGCGTGTGTTGGTTATCATGTTTTTTCCTGTTACGATGCTCAACAATACTAATGAGAAGAATAGTTACCGTAACAAAGTAAAGTTGAAATTATCGTGCAAACGACATTTCTAAGTGGCACTAAGTATACTTCTATTTACCTATTTTTTTGACAATACGGGTGTCTGTAAAGTATGTACAAGAAATAAAATAACGTGTTCCTTGAATGAAATCATTTGGGTTTTATATAAAAAATGCTCTGGAAGTATGCGTGAAAAGTTTCTTTTATTTTTATTGGACTATCCTTGAAAGACTTAGACACTTAAACACTTAGACGCTTAAAAGAATATTAAGGACAAAGAATGGTCTATAGAAGTGCGATATAAGTTCCTAAAATCCGCCTCAAGTTTTTGCTTAGTATTCAAAATGGTATTTTTCTCGGAATAATAAATAACTTGAGTGTCATCAGCATAAGTATGGCATTTGCCATGTCGAATGTCACCAGCACGAACAGACGTATATAAGGTAAACAGTATAGAACCCAGAATAGATCCCTGTTGGACACCACAAGTTACACCAAATGGTGCCGATAGAACGTCACCACTTCTAACAATCCGAACCCTATCCGACAGATAACTTTTAAATAATTTCAATGCATCGGTCCCTATGCATAGATGATGCAAGATAGACGTAAGTAAGCAATGGTTAAGGGTATCAAAAGCTCTAGAATAATCTAAAAGTACCAAAAAACAAACTTTTCCAACGTCTGTGGCTGATAGAATATTATCTGTAACGTTCAAAAGTGCAATCTAACAACTATATCCCTTTAGGAAACCAGACCGAGTCCTAGAGTGCAACAACTCGTAAACCTGCGGCAACAACTGGGAAGCCATAATCTTTTTAAGGACTTTAGAAAGAATGGGTAGAAAGCTAATAGGTCTAAAGTCCTTATATTTCGAAGTTTTTTAATTTTGGGGGGTATTCATGTCTAGGAATTTATAATTTTGATTTTTTGCGCAGAAGAAATAGAAAGCGTTTTAAAAATTTCACAGACGAATGTCTCCTGTGAAATAATATTACAGATGTGTGACTGCAAAACGTACATCTCCTGACACTCACCCACCGCACGTTTTCCTAAATCTAAATGACCGGCAGGTATTCCCTGTTAACAAAAAGTTATTGCCATCAGCATTATTATAGACTGATCGAACCTTACACATAGGTACTGCAGTTTGCAAGCTATTTAGCTAAGATATTCTAGATATATCTTCCTGAACTGTTAGATCCAGCAATTTCCAATCACCAAACTACGATTTCTGCTATTATTGGAAAAGTGTAAAGGTATAAGATTGTTAAGAGGTACAGTACAATTTTGTCATTTATTTTTGAGTTATCGAGTTCAAAACTGCACATACTGAGCAATTTCGTTTTCTTTTTAGATTCATTATTATTGCTTAGTAACACGATTTTATAATGTAATTTTCTATTTAAGCAGTAAAACGTAAATTTAAAATTGCCTACAATTGATCTTCCAATTTTTGATGGAACGCCTAGAATTCAGGGACACATTCTTATCACTAACTAAAATTAGCTCATCATTAAGTTCTGTCAGGCTACATTAAAAGGTGAATCATTAAAAAATCTTCTGAGTAGAAAGCTATAAAACGTACATAACCACGTACACACTAATATATAAAAAAATTACTGCCATCAGGTCTTCATTAATCCAGAAACTAGATAAATACAGCCCGCTCTACTTCAATATCAATTCGCAAATGATATTACTATAAACAGAGTCATGTATTTGACTTCCTGTGTAATGCATATTTTTTTTCAACGGTGATAACAAAATTAAGAAAGATAAGTGAGTATATTCTTACGAAAAGTTGTGAAGTTTATTGCTGTGGGTTAAATGTGTTAGTTCAGTTGTTGGGTATATACCTATTCAAATTCAGAAACATATCTACCTACCTACCTACCTTAGGTGTAAACTAACTGGTAAAGAATTAACGTACAACGCTATACTCTTATTAGGTACTGGTGTTACGTTCCACTAAGTATACCTGTAAAATCTTTTTGGATGCACGTACCGAATACAAAGCACATTGGTATATGGATGCAGGATTAAGAGTAATAATAATTCTAGAAGACTGAACTTTATACGGAAAGTCCTTTTCATTTCTGCCTGTTTTTTACATCAAGCTGTTCTGTTGGATTCCCAAATAGAATACACTTGAAATTCTGGTTGATTATTCGAGGGTTAAATGGCCGTTTCGCTGCTGTTTCGTTCACTGCTGTAGTAAACATCTTCAAAGAAGAGTTCATCGTAGATGTAACTGAGTCCGAGCCAACACAAACTATTTATAAGTTTAGCGAGGAGGAAATCGCTACGACTATGGCCAACTGACAGAATCATGGACTTCTGCAGTGTAGGCCTTAATCTATCTATGCAGATATTATGACGGGTGATAATGGTGATGCCATGGCTGCTCCGTTCTTCTGTTCATAGATATCCTCATTCCACAGGAAATATGTAGTAGTCAGGCATAATGTTGCTAAGTCTAGCATGTGTACGGACAGTCCTCTTGGAATAGGATCATCTTAAATTATCTGCAGATTTTTTCTACCGGAATACTCGTTCCGGCATTTCTTCTGAAGAAGCCGACAGTATGATCAGCGAAACGTCAATAATAAATTCTATGACCACGGCATCAAACCCGGAAAAACTTTCTACGAAGAATATTTGTTGTTTTTATGGGGGTTGATAATTAGGTTAGCTGACGATGTTGAACTGAACATGTTTTGAGAATTTTTGAGAAAATCGTCGTGAAGCAGTTCAAGGAATATCTAGAAGGCAGGCACTTGCCATCAGGATGTGTAGTACAYTAATTGCCAAAATTAATTAAACATCTGTGTTAGATATTCTTAAATATTTATTTAATAGAAGATAGTAATTCAACCAAAAATCCTATTGTGAATAGCTTAATACAAGCAATTTAAAACCACTGACTGTTTCTTTAATTTTGACAATGACTGTATCTACCTAAGCATTGAGGACCAAGCTGTTTCTGTAGCACTTGCTGTTATTCTGCGGTAAATGAACGAATGTATTCATCTTCTTCAACTTTGCGTCACATAGCTGGAACTGATCAAACATAATTAAAGAAACCCCTTAAAAGTTCCGTTGCCAGGAACCGTTACCACGCGTGGCACACAAATTTTTGCGGAAAAGGCAACGCCCGGCTTATTACCTTCCTGTCCCTCTAATCAAAGGTTCCCAGCCCCTTTAACAATGTTTGCCCTGTTGCGTAACGCGGCTTCACCCTCGAGTCGTTTGCAAAAGAGATCAAACGGAATGTTTTCGTCCGCGCCCCGCGCCGGGGCATATTCCCAGATAAAGCACAAAGAATTTAACTTTTGCGCCGGCGGAACTCCATCGTGTTCACATTACGCGGGCTCTCTTCGCCTGTTTTTGTTTCGCCCAGATATTTCCGAAGTACCTCTGGTGGAATAAATTTGCATTCGCGATGGGACTGCATGCGAAAATTCCGCGACACAAGTCGACGCGACGCATTTTTTTTTGTTCTGACGTCGCACGCTCCGACGGTCCGAGGGATAAATTTAATTAGTGGTGCGCTGCTCGTTCAAAAATTGCCTAACAAGATGGAATCCGGCGCTGTTTATTCGGATTAACTGGGTTTTGGATGTAGTTACATCGCTGTGCCGCTTGGTTACTAGATTTAATAAATTTTTGCGTTCGTTCGGAAGTCCGCAGCACAAAAGGCGCGTTTTTTTGTTGAAAAGATATAGTTTCACTGTATTCACCCCACTTATTTTTCTATGACCAGTGGCGTAACGTGGGGTAAGCAATGATTACGGGTTTGAGCGCAACAGGGGCCTTGCTACAATTAATTATTAGAACTATTTAATAATTATACGGGTTCAATTAATTTAAATTGCACTTCTACCGAAGATGGCAGGTTAGCTGCCCAAATACGAATTTAATACTTCTCTCTTCTTAGAATGCGCTGACCTGGCTGGCTTCTGATATGGTATTTTAACTTCAAAAACCCTGGAATGACGTTATCCTTCCTTCAGCGGCTCAGGAAAGTCAGTAGTTTAAACTTCCTCATCAGGTACTTCTCCAGTTTCCTCGTAGCTCGATCAGTTTCCCCCCGTAGAGGTTCCGTATTTTGGTTTGAAGGCTTCCATGGTTGCTGTCGATGATGTTGATGTTGTTTTCTCGTAGGACGTCGGACAAGTAAAAAAAGTAACTATACTACTATGTATTGTTTTCATATGTTGTTGAGATGTTGCAGTTTAGTTTAAGATATCACTTTTAAAATCGCGTTATATGGTTTAATTGGAATCGCAATTATTAATGGGTGGTCGATTCTACTATGAGAGAAGATTGACAACCTGTTAGCCTAATACAAAAAGGTTAAAGAAATTAAATAAAGCTTTAGACCTTTAAAAAAAGTTCTATTTACTGGTCTGATATTCAGCTTCGTACAACTTTCGTAACTTCTTTGCCGGGAAAAAACTAGCGCCATTTTACACTCTTTTCAGCTCAGTATATAGATAGTAGTCAGACGGAGCCAATTCAGGTGAATATTGAGGATGTTCTACGAGTTGGAATCCCAAATCGCGAATTCTGTTCATTGCAACTTACAACTTGTGTGCACGCTTATTGTCTTATTAGAACAAGATGGCTTTGGCCACCATTCCGGCTCTTTTTTCCCAATATTTGTGCCCAATTTAGTTATTTTTCCCTTCCTCCAGATAATCAATAAGGATGACATTACGACTATCCCAAAGAAATTGAAGCAAGAAACTGTTTTGATCTTAAAGAACCAGAATGCTTCCATTCCATGATGACAACTGTGAACAGAAACTCTAAATCCTCTTTAATTAAATCAACACGCCCTCGTTTTTGATCCGCGTTCAAGTGTTTTGGAATCCATTCGCCAAATAGTGGTCAGTTCGTTTATATGAAATGCGCAGTCACTCAGCTGTATATTTTAGTCCAATTCATCGATCTCATAATAAGCAATCGACAAAGACAGAAATGCGTGTTTCAGGCCTCTGGAAAAAATATGCAGGGGATGTCGCCTTAAAGTTTCCATGCGACGAGAGAAAGTATGATAATTACTCTGATATTATTCCAGCAGAGCGTTAATATAATAATATCTGCATTAGTTAGAAGGACAGGCAGTCAAAGAGGATAAAATACCCAGCGCGTTGTCCTGACTTTGCACCTTTTGACTTCCACAATTTAAAACAACCGGCTGTTGCATTTCTGTAATGAACTACATATAAAGAAACTATAAAGTGACCTATTAACAATTTTCCCCATAAACCTATAAAACTAGATACATATTACATAATAATGTAGGAACGATGAATAGAATCGAACATCGTACTTTTTATATTGCATTACCACTTTTTGATCTCCCTCGTATATACTATTCGCTCAAGCAAGCTCTAACCCCAAAACGGGCCTCAATTAAATATTGCGCGTTTAAATCAAATCCTAATGTGTTTACCCTCTTGTGGCCATTTTTTGCCCTGTTTTTTGTCGGCCAGCTCTAGCGACTGGCGTTTTTTTTGCGAAGCTACGGTAAAGCAACGGGCGAGTCTACTTTTGCGGCGGGTGAGGTATCAGTTAGTTTCGCGGTGATATTCGTGCGCGTAGTGCGGGAAAATACGGGATGTTTTTCGATTTGTGTTTTCAAAATTGATTTTGAGTGTTAGTGAGGTGGATTACGGGTGGAACAAGTCTAGCAATGTACTGCGTTGGAGCAACGTGAGTCTTAACGCCAAAATTGTGTGCGCCTAATAAAAGATTTTCTCCCGTTTACGATCGATTTTCCCAAAAATGTTGACTTCGTAACACCCCACTGCTTTCAGCGATTAACCCCGCAAAACTGATATTACAAAACAACAAAAGAGAAACATTGTGGTGTCACATTACATTCTAAATAATGCATTTGAAGTATAACGATTAAAAGTTTTATATTTTTGTTTACTTGTAGCTCCTCTAAAACGTATTAGTTTTACCAAATTGTCACAATTCGATGCACTTACATTTACCTACCTTATTGTAGATTGCAGATTTTGTGTCTTAATGGCATTTCTTTCCTTATCAATTTCGATGTCCGAGAAAGGTAAGAGAGCATTTGCTAGTTCTTAACTCTGTTGTGAATTTTATACTATTTCCACATACAAACGTTTCATTTACATTCATGTATAAGCATTTTTGTTAAAAGTGAAAACTATTCATTGCCAATTCTTCAAAGCTTTCCATAATCTTTAAACAAAACCGATAGTACAGGATGGTTTATGTAGTATAAGCTATATTACTACGCTATTAATCGCTAGAGAACAAAATTAAAAAATACTCATGAGAAAACTAAAATTTACTGTTTTCAATGTTACTCAAGTTGTATTTTACAAGCTTAGAATGAGATTTTTAGATAATTTCGTTTGTGACTTTGACAATGAGAATTATTTAATAAGTCAAATGTATTGAATTGAGAAGGAGATTCTGTTATTATACTCCTAACACTTAAGACTAGCTTTTATCGATACTCCTCATATACTACAATGTAAATCGTGCTAAACACTAAAAAATGGTTAATTCTCACTGGTGATATAACAACAATCCTTGTGCTTATCCGTACTGTACAATTATTTTATTAGCTCACTATGAGTCTGATGAATTAAAGGAAAGTATTACTTTCCAGGAACTAAACTATAATTTTATACCAAAATACGGTGTATATAGTAAATATATAAATCCAACAGAAGCTGATAGCAAATAGTACGTAATATTTATTGACTACCGAACATGTCACATGAATTGATGTTCCTTAAATTAATTAAAAAAAGGAATATAATATACATAATTATTTATAGAGCATATTCTAAAAGAATTTAGTGTATGCTAAGCGTTACGATGTATTTCCGAATAGTTTCAGGCAAATCTTGGGGGTCAAGGAAAACGATATAGGTACACAACAATTTCTTTCTTAATGAACCTAGGTTTTTTCTAAATATGTAAACAAATATGCGCGTGGAAAGGTGATTTAATCGATTCTTGTGTATCGCCAAAAAATATTTTGCGAAAAATTAAAATGCAGTTACGAGTTAGATATTTGTCACAAACACAAATCTATGATGATCACAAAAACCTTATATTGGCATTGATGCAAAGGAACTAAAACTAAATATAACTTTTAGCAATGGCAAAAAGGCGCAAGATTGCAAAAAAATGCAGTAAGTGAATTATACAGCAGCCATAATGAATTAGTGGTACATATATCACATTATCACTATTGTGAGCATCTTCAGAGCTCAGTTTATCGTCGACATTGAGGAACTTAGTAAATAGTTGATTTTACAGTTCATCGTACTGAAAGCAAAATCATCAAATTACCTCTCAAATAGTCTCACAAAAATATCCTAAATAGTGTATAAAAGGTCTTCAAAATCACTTTCTTCTTTACCTAATCGTCACAAAAATAGTTTAAAACAGTTTCTCACGTCCTTTTCCAATAACAGTTTCGGTAACCAATCCGCAACTGGAACAAATTACACCCGGACAACCAGATGTGTCTGCAAGTTTACTACTGTTGTCCGTATTTACTCGCTGGGGGCCGCACCTACAGCCTTCGTTAGTCGTTAATTCCAGTGAATACGTCGACTCCATCAGATACATAATACATGCAAATTACACGGCCCGAGAAGTTTGTTTGGGAAACATGTGTCTCCTGAATTAGAAATTATATGGTTCAAATGGCTTTGTGCTTTATGGCGTGTGTATATTTTCAGCGAGCTACAAAGACGGCGCTAATTTCAGCCCGCTGTCTTGCAACTTGATGCACGTTGTTTGTTTAAATGCGAGATGAGTTTTGTTGATATAAGAGTTTAGAGTACATGTGCTTTAATTAACTTACGGAATAGCACGTCGTGCATATGAGTTCTTTTTGAGATGGTGAAGATATGCCAAAAGTAATGTCAGTGTAAGAAACTTGAAACTTTAATATAAGAGCCAAATATACCAATTTGATAACCAACACAGACAGTCCATCCTCACTAATAAATTATACAATCCATGGAAGTGATAGCATGGAATGTTTCTTCCATTTGGCCAGCAAACTAAGCCTAAGTCGCTACTAGCTTGTACAGATTCATCATTTTGACAAAATTATGACGTGTATGATAACGGGCAGGCCCTAGAATGTTTCCTTGAGGTACACCGCACTTGTTTAACGAAATGCGCGCTGTCTTTTTAAAGCCCTTGGCCCTGTTACCCTCGCGAATGATTAACGACCCGGATTTGCCGAAAATCTTTAAGAATGCCACTTTATTTATGAACGGACGCCTGAGACTATGGCGATTAATCTCGAGAGAATCAGGGACGGGCGTGCGGGCCGTTCTTTCACAATTATTACACTCGGTAGGCGATTCATCTTAATAAACATTCCCTTGTTGCGGTCCTTGTACGACCAGCTGCCTAATTATCATCCTGTCGCTGTCGGAGGGGATTTATCAATATTAGACGTAATACGTGACGACGGGACTGTAGAATTATTAGATATGATAAGTGACGTCACAGACGTTTCGCCGTTTATGACCACGTAGGTTGTACCTACCCTCAAACTAGTAAGTACATTGAAATTGTATTCAGGTTAATAGAGTTCATTAGGATATTTTGCATTGTAAAATTCAACACTAATTTAATATTGAACTGCCCGGGTTGTCAGAATTTAAAAATGTAAATAAAACGCAAAAATTCCGTTTATTCTTCAATATTTATTTTGTCTCCTTCAAAATAGTCCTCATCGGATGCAATACATATAATGCCAACGATTTTTCCAGTCCTTATAACACTTTTCATACGCCTCTTTTGTGACTTTATGACTTCAGTCGTTTCAAAATTCTTTCGGCGAAGTATTAATTTGAGTTTTGGTAGAGTAAAAAGTCACACGGTGCCATATCTGGTGAATCCGGAGCATGCGAAGTAACGTGTACGTTGTTTTTGATCAAACAATGAGCCATGTGGGTCGGTGCATAKCTGTGATGCAAAAACCATGTTTTGTTTGTCGGTAATAGGCGAATTTTCTCTCTCAAATTTCCTAAAACTTGCTCATATAATYCAGCATTAGCTATTTGACCAGTTGGAAAAAKTTCTGAATGTACAACACCTTGATAACKGAAGAAAACAGTCAACATTGTCTTGATTTTTTAGCGAATTTAACGTAGTTTTTTTTAATTTCGGCTCATCTTTTGAGCGCCATTTCGATGATTGTTATGCGGTTTCGACGTCATATTCATAGATGTGGATCTTCACCAGTTATGATGGGTTGCATGTCAATATCACTCATAGCAAGCATTTATTTGGCGGCAGACTTGTGGTGCTCGCGCCGAGACACATTTCATATCTAAAATAAACAATGTTGCTGAACTTCATATCATTTTAACAACATGTTGTTTGCATCTGATCATTTAATCAAGCTAAACGATTTCGCATTGGTTGTTAGGAAAGCTAGTGATGTCACAAGGAGTTTGTGTTTGTAGTACATATTTCTAGGTAGTTTTCTTGCTTAAAATGCAGCTATGCAGTATAGTTTTCTGTGCAGCCTCTAAATTTCTCAACGCACTGTACCGCAATTTGTGGGCCCATAACCTATAGGAAATTTTTGGACAAAACGGCAGCGTTAAAGAAAATTGAAGTACATTATGCCTATAACGTAAGAAAATTTATCACCTTCAGCTCTACAACTACTGAAACTTCTAATAAAATTTAAAAATAAACATATTGATTTACCTACTAAATTGCTTAACTACTCAATTTCCTAGAAAATTCGAATTCTCTATTTATGATTAACTCAACTTACCTGTATTGACATATTTTATATACGTATAAGCTTTGATAAAATTTGTATGTATAAATTAAGCTGGTAGTAGCTACATTTTCAATACCTGCCGCATGCACAGCAGCTCTGGGATGTTCTGAAACGCCGAGGTGGATTAGCAACGCCAGGGTTCGACCGCAGGTGCACAAAATGACAATTCCAATATGTGGGCCGCAGTTTATGGCACCAGACAAGATATTGGTTTCTGGATATGGCAATAACGTATTTCACATGCCCTTTGCCCGGGTCAACAATTTAGAACACCTTCGAACAGATCGATGCACGCGTATTCGTGCTTAAAGCACTACCATTCGCAAAACTAGATGCAAATTTTTTGTTTTTTCCGTGGCTTGGATGCTACAACGACTGTAACAGTGCTGCATTTACAATCAGCGAATTAATGGACGAAAAAACTGAAAACTTTGTTTTCGCTAATATTGTTTTGGCGCTACAATATCTAATTGTATAGGTATGTAGGGTGTCCGATAGGCGACGATAGATTAGATTTTTATTGAAAACCTATCGTAAACCTGATGTCAAATTGATGTATGCAGGTACATGCCAACTTGTCAGACTACAGGTCACTTCCTTTAGGAAGTAGTTCCCATAAAGGCAGCTAGGTGGCTTTGTCATCGTGTCAGTGCAATGCTGACAGATGGCATTGCCATTTAATTTTCTACTTATTCAAACATGTTATATAAACAAATTCTTTTCCCACACCACACAACACTGTACCTATCTTTAAATGTTTTTACTGTTTAATTTAGTCATACTGGTTAAATTACCGAAGAAGGCCACTTAGCGGTTTAATAACTTCAAAAAAACTCTACTATTATCATGCTAGATACTTGCTCTTTACTATCACATTATCCAAATCATTAGTGATTACAATTTAAAACAAATCCTAACGTATATTAGTTGCTTCTCAACTCGAAACATCAACCTCGTGCTCTTCATGGCTGAATTTCAGCAACCCGCATGCCGGGTCCCAAACGAGGAGAGGCTCCCGGGATTTTTACAAGCGAGCTTTTTGCGAAAGCCCGTCCCAAATCTGGCCGTTCCAGTTCCACACGTCACTGTCAGACTTAATACCCCGCAATCATTGTTTTTGCCTGACGAAGTGGGCCATTCTCTTACTCGTTACACGGGCCAACAGTTGAGGAGAGAATTAGTGAGTTATGTACCTGTCTGTTCGATTTAGTTGTTGCAGATGTATAGCTTCGGCTGAGGGATTAGGGTACGAGGAAATAAACATGTCGTTCGTTTAATATGGGAGTTCGCACAGGAGCAGAACAACGTTTACTCCACCCTTTTTCTTAAATCCTATAAGGCGCTCTTCAGACTTACTTCGGACTTATTCGGTAAAGCGACTTTTCAGTCGATATAAGAGCCATCCGAGTGCAGCTGTTTCGGCTAATTAATCCTCCTCAGCACGGCTATAATATCAGTGTGGTGTTGGTAATTTTACTACTATCTACAAAGAATTAAGTTAAATCTATAACTATTATCTTCTTCATTATTTTGTAGTACATAAATGTGGGAGTAACTAGCCTGTAGCTTGCAGGATTAGTTTTTTTTTTCGTTTTATGAAGATAAAGATGAATATATTTCTTTTCCAACCAATAGGTAGTGTCTCCTCACCTAAAGACCTCTTACGTAGTAAGGGACTGTACACACAGTTATTCAGTATATAATGTGTAGTGTTATAAGTTATAAGTGTTTCACCTTTCCAACCGTTCCAACCACTACACTAATTGTGTGTTCTAAATGCGTGGTTCAAGGTTGACAGCAAGGGTAAGGACATTTGTATGACTTCCAGTTTTTTATATATGTAGATACGTTTAATGTAAATTCTTACCTACTACTTCTCGCAAAATTAGGGTTGTTTACTGGTTTATAAATAGCTGTGAGATCTTGGTTTTTTTCAAGGTGGTGAATAAGGTTTTATGAAAATAAAAGGCTAAAAAACATCTATTAAGATTTAGAAATAAATGGATCTCCGGAAATTGATATATTTTATATCATGTTCGTACAAGAATTTCGCAGCCTAGAAAAGAGAGGTACGGTAAATTTAGCTAACAGTAGTCAGAATCATTTCATGAAATTTAAAAAAGAATGGAAGCGACATAAGGTATTAGAAACTCGTTCAAGCGATGTAATGTTCCTGAAACACACCAAAGCAGCAATAAATTTCAATAATAGTGTCTAAAGTGAAGTAGTAAATTTATAAAATTAGCAAATAATTTTTTTCAAATATGGCTGATCTGTTTCCGAACTTTCTGACAAACTTACCGTATACGTCATCGATCTGTATGTCACCGATATAGAATCTGGGGTCGGCCCCGACCATTATCGTGCCCAAACCGCCCCTATCACGGAAAACTTGGTTTACTACCTACCGAACTCATAACAGGACAGCAAACTTGTGAATAATATATAGCGGACCCACATTGTTATTAGGCTAATGGATGAGGCATGCGGTCATTTAGATATTGAAGGGTTACCGGCCCATCTAAATAAGGTACGAGCCAAAATTATCTGGGCTATAAGGAAGTTTCACGCGAAAATAAACTAACCTTGGGCCAAGAATAATTATTTGCCTTTGTCTACAAAAACTTTTTTGTGTTTTAATGTTACAAACCTCTTTTGAGTTGGACAAACTTTTCTTTGTCCGACAAATCATTTTTTTTCTTAGTCGCGTCATGTTTTAAAAGAATTTTGTGGAATATGCCTACATTAATATCATGAGCATATGCTTGACACCATTTTTCTAGAATTGTATTAATCAAATCAATCCTGTGGGGTCATATCAACAAGAATTTACGTCGGTTCTAATACAGTGCTTAAAAGTCCCAACAATTTACAATATAACACACCCACTTTTTGGTATTCCTACTGATATTCTCGTACATAATCCCAAAGACGACTTGTTGATATTTCAGCAGATTACAGCAGTTTGGGGTCAATATACAAGCACAATATACTAAAATGATAAATATTGACGTCAAAAAGAAGACATGTGTTAAATTAAACAAATCAAAGCAATTGTGTATGAGGTTTAACTATTTCTTTGAGTTTCCGTATTTTGGAATGAATTGATCAACAACATTTGTAATGGAATGTTTTAATAATTAAATTGTATAAATCGATAGGCTGGGTAAAACTAAATTTAACTAAGTAAACTGTAACTAAATCAAATTACAAACATTTATTCTAAACTTTAATGCTACACTGTAATTAAACTACAACAATTCATGTGCAAGTATTCTGAAATATGATACCTAGAATCTAGAATCATCAACCACTTGTTCCACTTTTAGTTCATTATTCAAAGATTTTAATTTATACTTTCTGTTATTTTCTACAGCAAAGTGTACGATATTATTGCTTACTGCTGCTGCTGCGCATAATGAAATTATAACATCCAGTCCAAGTCGATTGTTTTAAAACTAATTCGTTGTTTATACTCCTTGGATGTACTATCCCTTTCTCTCATTAAATAGGTACGGCAGTACGAGGCTGCAAAGAAACACTATGCACTTGTTCATAATAATTAGTAATTAATTTTATATTAATATTGCACAGCGTCACCTACTAATCAACTTGCAATTTGCAAGTGTTCACATCGTCTGTACGTTTGAATATTTAGAGTAGCCTATCTGTATTGGTTGGCAAGTCGGTTTTCTTAGTCTGATGAGGTGAAAAAACAGCGAAACCGGTCATGTGGTCCGACTTGCTAACAGTGATGGGCGTTTACGCGTAAATTATAATTTTCTACGTTACATGCGTAGACAATGTAGATAAAGCACTTTGGCGTAGATTTTGAGTAGAAAATGTAAGACGAGTATATTACGGATAAAGTGTAGTAAGTAGATATTAAAACTAAACGGAAATTAGTTTGATTCTAATTTTCCTGTTTCCTTGTGCCGAGTTCCTCAGAATTTTTAAAATTTAGTACAGGTTTGTTTAATATCTGTATTAGAAACTTGTATAACATATTTTAATATGTCATCCAAACGGTTTTCTTACTTCTTTTGCACGTAAAAGACAAAGCATATATTTCGAAATCTTTACTTCCGTGGCTATATTAGGCATATTTCTGAGAGGCCCATTTTTAGATGCTATAAAATTAGGAAACGCATGCTTCACATACAAGTTGATTTTAAGTATTTTCTGCAAATATCACCTGCCACTTGCTTCTTTATATTAATATGTCCAATAACAGGAACTGCTTGTATATCCTGTCAATATAGCACAATAAAGTTGACCTCCGATTAGAAATGTTGAGGTAAAAGAACAAGGGTAGCGTGTGAAACTGTCCATTTCCTTTCATAGAGAAGAAAGACGATAAATCACAGTTTACAGACATTGTGGAATCCACTTGGCCCATTGTGGCTCCAATGTGCTTTTGACGGCACACTCATACAGCATACCCAGGTCTTTTGGCCGTAATACCCAAAGAAGTTGTTTAGACATTTGTCTAGTTAACTTAATTACAACAGAGTAATTTTTGTATTTCTTTTATTAAAAAAAAATAAAGATAATACTAAAATTGAGTAGTATTGGTGATAAACACCATTAAAAAGCCAAATATTCCTAGATTTTTGTCTATCTACACAATGCTACGCGTAGAAAACAGCGTAATCTACATGGCGTATTCTACGCGCCCATCACTGCTTGCTAACTAAAAGAGACAAACATCATTTCCATCTTTATTTCAATATAGTGTTTTTCTATTGCGATTTTAGTCGTTTTGCAGAAGTATTGAAGCTGATAGATCTTCACAAAGACCGATTTGTAAAGAAACTCACTAACAACTTACAGAAAAGCAAAAAAAACTTTTAAATTGAGATAGCAGCAAGGAACAGTGAATTGTCGAAGTCAAACATTAATGTTAATGTGCGAAAAGAAAGTTACTATCGGTAAGAAAATGTGTCGCACTAGCGTTCAATGTTCAGACTTGTAGGGTCTTTTCTTATTSACAACTTTTTATGTGAAACMCATTACTATAACCAGCCCAAGCAGAAGCACTTTAATTATTTTCGTACGTGTCTTTTTATGATCGAGAAGAAGACGGGAAAACCCAAACTTTTGCTGTCATTCTTGACAGCGAAAAACATTCGTTACTACGACTGTAGTTCTTCACTGAGCTTTTCCAATGGGCTCGAACGCACCTAATCATGGTTTGCAAATCCACTGCTAGCTGACGCATTTCATATTGTCTTACTTTTTATAGGACTAACTAAACCCATCGGTCCTATACAGATACTGAAAAAATTAAGACAGGAAGGCAATTTAACTCCCAGTTAACTTGGTAATAGTATCGATTGCTGTTTAATATTCCACTGAAAACGACGGCATTTCTTTGTATCTGCATATCTGTAGAAATAACAAAAAGTCCCATTTGCAGGTCGGTTCCTACTGCGTCGTTATTTAGTCCTGCCGGAGCTCTAGGGTTATTGCGTTTGCGAAAAATAAATTCATATCGTATAATTGAAAACTCCGTTTGTGCACAGTGCAAAATGAAACAGCGCAGATTGGACTAAGATTGCGCGGAGATTGTTGGGAATGTAAAGTTGCAACGAGGAAATAAAGAATAAGACTCGAGGATGTTGTAATATACGAAAGTATGTGTTATTACGGCGTTCTTTTACATTCAACATAGTTTAGCTTAAAACCTAAATGAATCCGGTAGGTGCTGCCATGAGTTTATCTTATCGAAACTCGGTCTGCGCATTTTGCCAAAAACGGTTTTGCCCACGAAAATAGTATCACTATCACTTTGAGCCTGCAAGATTCACCTAGTAAATTTCGCTAAACAGCTGCCTTTAAAATTGGTTTTGATTTATCGAGTGTGTGAAACGCAATTCGATATTTGTATTGGATCTGAAAGGCGCTGTTATTATCATAATTGATTACCTAATTGGGATTTGAAAAGCGAATCCGCTAGTCCTTGCAGACGTAAGTTCTTTTTATTCAATAGTACAGTGGTTTCACCATGCGTTTTTATTATTGCAGCCTTTCTTACTTTCTTGTTTCTTACTTCTTCATCCTCCGGTTGTTACTTCGCCAAATCTACGTGCATAAGGGCTATTTGGTAGGAAGAATACTCCAGGAAGCTAATTGACAGCTAGGGTAGTCAGACACTTTCTTTTTTTTACGTTATCTATAACTTGGAAATTCTTGCCGTTCCGAGAGCACGTAGAGCGGTTTTCCGTGGATCGTCGTTCGTCGTTTCCCTGAAATAAAGAAGAGTTGACGTTTAAACATTTACAATTTGATATTTACAATTTACTTAATATTAGAATTTACAATTTGATCTCTACATTATACAATTTGTTATTTTCTCAAAATTTTAACGATACTTACCTGTATAGCGTCGATTTATAGTAGTTTTTGTTTCCTTTCTATTAGATTAGTCTAAAAATAACTTACCTTGATAAAGATAGGAATTTCGTTAACCGTTCACACTAGAATAGCTTGTTATTTTTGTAAAATAGTGGTTTGCAAGTCGCAGCGGCGTTTTGCCTATAGCTACGGGGATAAAGTGAATTTATTGTGTATTCGGGAAGGTATTGGCCAATACTCCACCCCCGGGTGTCGATAATTAAGTAATACGTTCACTACACACGAAATACAGTGATACGGTTTGACCGTTCTTCCCTCGCGCCGCGACGCTCGCTTGCTAGACCGTTACAGGGTCTTAGGGTAGTTATGACATTAATTTGAATTATAATCATTAACCTTGTTACATTAACTTTATACTTTTATTGCATGTTAAATTTTTTTTTGTAAATAAACACGGGCATAAAAATTATTTCGCAATTTTGTTTGGCTCTTTGTTTCGCTGTTGGCTTTTTTTTCAAATTGCGTGGCGCCCATTATTTTTTTCATCTGTGAACCCAGCCCGTCTCCACTGAGTAAGCTGAGGCCAGCGAAAACACTAAATATCTTGTTGCTGTTGGATTGGAGGTGGCATTTTGAACCTTTTTCGTCAGCATTTTTCATTTAAGCAATTTATTTAATGCTGTAGCCTGGCATAGATAGGCATTTTTAGTTTTGTTTCTCCCTGTGTCATTCTCTAAAAAACGAACTTTAAACATGGCATTTTCTAACCGAATAGTAGTTCAATTCTTAAAAGTCCAGATTATATTATCAAAAATACAAAATTGTTCAAATTAGCAGCCCTACTAACATTTTATTATTGAACGCGAACGCTTATTACTCTCAAATAATCAAAAGACAATTTGACGTTTGTTGCTTAATATCATAAATATAAGTGAATAAACGCAGAACTGAATTTTATATATCTAGCGCTAGGGGGTTTGGAAAAATGTGATATATATTTGATTTCTATTTAGTTTGTAAAAAATTGTCTTTAGGAGCAAAATAATGCTACATTCAATTATATAGCTCGTATTCAACTGTACGAGCGATATCTTACCGGAAATCGAGAGGTAATGAAAATAGATTTGTCGAAACAAGGACGAAACAAAATTTTATAGTAAGCGAAGCCATGGGGATTGGAGTTTACAATATTTTGAAACCAACTACAAAAACCTGATACGAGATATAGTCAAAGATTCTAAAAAGGGTGCAGATCAGTTCAAGCGCTATTTACTGGAGAAGCAGACAGATCTATTTCGCTATAATACAGACAGCATGGCATAGATCTGGTTTTGTCTAAATGCCAAAGGCTTGGTATTATATAATACTAATATATATTGGTAGAAAATAGATGGCAACGCTATCTGTCAGCACTAAACTGACACGATGACAAAGCCATGTAATGGGTACTGCTTCGTAATGGAGACCTGTCTGATTACAGGTAACTTGCTTTAGATTGCCAATTCCAATGCATCTGATCATCATGTCTAATAAAGATGATAAGGAAAGACATGTTTTCAAAAAAAACATTATTCTGATGCGTCTTTACAAATTTGTTTATTTCATACACTTCATATTCTTAACAGAGAACTGAGTGCGAAAAAATCGAGCATGGAATGAGAAAATTACTTGCAGGTTAGCCTTGCTCCCTCTGTATCTAAAAATGAAGAAAAATTTCCCTGAAATCGCTGCAGATTATGTTAAGGTGAATTGGAAACCAATTAAGAAGGAATGGGTTTTATATGTGACGTCTCAAAATGTGTCTATTTGTAATGAAACGAATAGCAGACTTGAATCTGTAAATGCCAAATTAAAATCAGTAATTTCAACATTTTCTGATTTAGAAGATCTCATAAAAAAACCCTAGCATTTCCAATAGGGTCGGTAGAGGATTTGTATTCTAAACTTTGACCAACTAGGTACGCTTTTAAAAAGGTTCAACAGCAACTCAAAATTATGGATTCTTGTAAAAATTTATCGGAGAAGAAAAATGCTTTGCCTCTACTAGTGAAGATCTTCTAGTCAGTGCATTGCCTTGTCGTCACATTTTGAAGTTTCATTCGATGGTTAATATTCAACTATTTGATGAAAATTTATGCTTGCATCATTCTTTTCATCGCTAACTGCTCAGGTGTGCGACTCTTCAACAGAAACAGATAATTTCGTAGAAAACGCCAAAATTTTCCGAAAAAATTGCAGACCACTGACAAGTTATCAAAAGTCCAAAATTATGAATGATGAGTATTTAAAGCTGTCCCAGATATGTAGCGAGCTTCCATTTGAAATATTTTGCAACCGATTGGATTTCATCAAATCTCTTGCGACCAAATGGTCAAATAATGGGGAAAACGTTGCGAGCTGACAAGAGTAMAATGCCAGGAATTCTATAATTTGCCAAAWGACTTATATTKAAAATGACATGGTGACCCAAAAGCCTAGTGGACAATATGACCAATAGAATAAAAACGGTGATGAACGTTACAGCGGTGAAAACTGAACCCAATTTCACTAATTTCAGTGCTAGTAGTACTAATAGTGGTTCTCAGTTAAATGAGGAGCTTAATCAAAGACAAAGCGCTGATTTACAAGATTTAGACGTTAAACAAGAAGTTGCTGAGCCCAATATAAATTTGTCATGTTTTTAATAAAAAAAAAGTTTATAATACTTTTATGAGATCGCTGTCTCTTGAAAATACTGACAAAGAGTTATTAGTCTGACGTTTCGATTACACCTGTAATCTTTGTCAAAAAAGAAGAACCTCAAAAAATTTGCCTAACACAAGTTCAAACAAAATCTTGAAAGCAAACAAATCACCAAGGAAGCGAGACGTCATAGAAACAACATGCCAATCTGATAAAAAAGAACCTAACGACGCAAAAGGAACTACCTATCTACTAGATATACACGAACAACTTGATAAAAGATAACTACAAAATAGCAAATTAGTATTCCTACAAATTATATTTTTATGATTATATTATATTTATCTCTATCTAACATTTTTGTTTTATCAAAGTCAATCATGTGTTTAGTCAAATATGAGTGTTCAGCTACGGACGATTTCTCTATCTGTTGCAACCTTGTAGCACGTATGTGTTCTTTCAAACACTTACCTACTTTTCTTTTAGTTCGACCTATGTAACACTTGCCGCAAGAACAAGTAATTTTGTAAACATTTTTACTCTCTAAATGTACTTTACCTTTGGTAGAACTTAAAATTTTATCTAAATTACTATATGTACTATGTACTATCAACAACTATAATATCGTGTTTAAAGCTTCCTCTTTCATTTTTCCGAAAGGCCTTGTACATAAGGCAAACGCAACTTCAATTTACTTTATCCTGGCTGAGAATTTACTTGATTTGGATGAACACATTTATTAAAAACTGACCAAATATTTTTATTGCTATAACCACTTCTCACTAGATGATATATTTCTTTTTGTAAAGAACTTTCGTCTGAGATCCTTTGTGCTATAGAAATTTGTATGAATACTAATAATTTTAATAGGGATTGAGGAAATTATGAGTTAGGTGACATTTGGAAGGCTATTTTGTGGTTATCTTCTATCAAGCACTTCGTGTATATCTAGTTGGTAGGTAGTTCCTTTTTCGTCGGTAGATTCTTTTATATCAGGTTGGCACGTGTTTCTATAACGTCTCGCTATCTTTTGTCTCCCTTTATATAAAAGCGAAAAGGGGGCTTTAGACGCGCATAGATAGTCCATAAATGTCTACACAATTACTCTCTTTCGAAATTACAGTTCGTATATTTTATATATGGTAAGTCGGGTTCCATACTTCATTTAAATCGCTTTAGTCATACCGTAAACACGTTCAACACAGAAAGGCGCTCACCTATCCCGTCKCGTTAAAATAATGYCCCCATGCTAAGGAAAATCGTAAAAATAGCCACTTCTTGAGCACCAACTTCATTTTATTCAACTCTGCCCGGGGTTTGTGCCATCCGTCTCCATACAAGTCAGCCCCAATCCAATTTATAACATCCACAAAATGTATTGCAACGTTTCACTAGAAAATTATAACAATTTCCTTAATGGAACCATAACGGGTAAAAGCCCGATATTTTCAGCGCCGTTCGGGCCGAATAAAATTGTCCGCCGGCAGTTCTGCATCTAATGGGATCGTAATATGGCCGCGGAATTATCTTTCATAGTTGAATTAAATTAATAGCGGGCTCGTGCACGTTCAGTTTATGTAACCGTAACACGACAAGCTGCCAGATAAAGGGAGGCCGTAAATAAAGCCAGAGTGACAGAAAAAAATTCAATACGCTGGATCTTATCTAAGGAATTTATATTTAGCCCAGGGCAGGGTGCTGATAGTCCGCCCCAGTCAGTCAATTCCTGTTGCTCTTTTTTTGGAAGGTTGCCTGCGACGGTGGCTTGTATCTGTAAATAGACAGCACCGTTGAATATTGCAGGAGCTTGGCTATTTAGAAAATAGAGATAGGTTTAACGGAAAGCTGTGGTTGTCGTTTATCTCCATGGATTCTTGCTAAAATAATTAAACACACCTTGCCCTAGTTGTCTGTAACAAAGTGCTTCATTGTAGTCCAAACCATCTCCATGGGGTTGAGGTCGGACTGATAGGGTGGAAGTCGGAGAACATAGTAGCCCTTGTCATTTAGCAACATGTCGATGTCGTATGTTTTAAAACAGGGCTTATGAAGCTTTGTCAACTCGTACAACTCAACCTTTTCGCTGAAAATTAAACATTTATCCTTCCATTCTATAATTTCTTCCTTCCTTACACATATTAGGGCACTTTTAGATTTCTACATTATGATAAGTCGCATTATCGATACCCAGTACACTTCTTTGTGGAACATTTAGTAACAGGTAAGCGTTTGAATCAGCAATCAACAGACTGAATCAAGGCATACCCAAAGCATTGAACATCCCCTAAACATTTTTTATGGATAGAAAAACAAATGCTGTAAAAACAAGTWAGTAGAAGGTGATACAAAAGGTACGGCGCTTATACATTTACKATATTTTTTCTGATTTAGGTAATGTTGTATATCTCGTTTCACTTTAGAGCCGCAAAAAATTATTTCTAATCGCATAAACTTACTATCCTTTATTTTCGGTAAATTAGGAAACATCTCATTAAACTATACCAGGGTGAATGCTTTTAGCGTCCATAATAAAAAAATAATAAACTTGTGTCAGGCAAATTTTGAGGTTCTTCGTCTTTGACAAAGATTACAGGTGTAATCGAAACGTCAGACTTATAACTTTTTGTTAGTGTTTTCAAGAGACAGCGATCTTTCCGAGAATATATTATCTTATCTCATTAAACTTTTTGCTAGTTCTGTTCACAGTGTCTTTGTAGAACAAACAACTTTATTAGAATTTCGTTCTTTTAACTATTTTCATTCAATGTAAGTTACGTTTGACAAACATACACCGACAGCTCTAATGCTTGTTAGAGCTAACTGTCAAGTCATGGTCACATATTAGAGAAACAATATATTTTAAAAGATCCCATTGATTTAAAAAATCTTAGCGTTTCCAAAGATTCAGTATGATGTGTAGATTAGGTTGTTTAGATGAAAGCTGAATCTTTATTTCTATAAATTTTTATTCCAAGTCGATATTTCAGACTTATTTTATCCTACAGCATAAGATAAACTTTTTCGCCAAAACTACTTAGGGTGTTCTGGAGAGACAAAATTTATATAAATAAAAACATTAATCTCCACAAGTAGCATTTTTCGTCTTTCTGCAAAAGCGGTGTCGTAGAAAAAAATATATTTTTTGAGTGTTATCCTAAGAGCACTACTTTGGAAAACACATATTATAGCCATTTTTTAAACAATTCCAATGATATATAAATTACTATAGTATGTATGGCTTCAAGGCAACTATTGTTCAGAGTACTGTTCTATAGGATTCTATCTGCAACTCAGAACTGTATGCTATGCTTACAGTAGTAAATCATGGCAATAATTCAGTTTTGTATTTATAGGAATAAAAAGGAATACTATGCTTGTGTTACCCTCTGACCTCTGCCTTTGGATAGCGCGTTCGCTTCCACCATTACACCGGAGCGTAGAAATTTAAGTAGGGACTAACTCCCCACGTTGATCTTTCTCCTCGGGACGAGATACCTTCGAAGCATGGAGTTTACTTAGCTAGTTTAATAAATTAAACACCGATTTCTGACTTTACTTAAATTTATTGATAAACTCAATAAATGAAAATTATCAGACAAACGAGATTACTAAAGAGTTACAATTGATAAATATAAAGAACAAAGGTTAAAGCTGTCCTAGGAAAATATAGCAATTTTCCAGCATTTCTTTTAAATCGTTTTAAGTTACGTTGATCGAACTGTTAAAACAAAGATAAATTTACTTGAAATTTGGGGAACAAATACACACAATAATTACCGAATTGAAAAGTTTAACGATACCCAAAAGCGAGTCCCTCGATGTGAATTATCCAAGAAAGGGTAAATTGGTATCGTCGGAAACGAAAATCTTAGCACACATTGATACGTTAATACGCGACAAAAACTTAGTAAAACTTACAACTGAAATGTTTGATTTAAGGTTCACGCGGCGGCGGTTACCAGGGAATCTGGAACCCATCGCAAATTTTGTCGGAACAGCAGTACTCGCGATGGTTTCTCACGTCGCAAAATTACACCATCGATGAGAACAACTCTACGGCACGTTCGTTTCCATTTCCTTACTTTTATTGCAAAAGGTGTCTAATAAGATCGCATACATACACATCTTAGGTTTTGAAAATACACGAACCCGGATCGTTGGTCTGTACCGTCCGTTACACTTGGAATAATACACTTTGGAATTTTTCTAAAAAATTTATAAACTTATAAATACGTATGGAATGTACACATTTAAAGTTACTGTGTATACCAGGTGATTTTTTGAAAACTTCACACCTTAAATAACTTTAAATAGAGGCAAAAATTAAAATTTTGCAAAAACAGGTAAACTTTTGTTTGCAGGGGAACAACTTTTGAGATAAGTTTTTAATGGATAGCGCTTACCCTCTTAGCGGGGTAGATACCCCTTCAAAAATTTTAAATGAAACTGCCCATCTTACGATACATCATTTATAAGCTTATTACACAAGGAGTCTTGCCATGTAATTAGTTTTACTATTTTTTACCCATTGACGGGGTAGTGGCTCAAAAAGTGCATTGTAGCAAGTGGCTTATAAAATGGAATATTTTGGACTTTTTTTTAACAAAATTTATTGTCTTGCAGTTACAATAACAGTTGTCCTTACTTAAGCCTAAAAAAACTTGTTAAAAAATAATTGTTACACCTAAGCAAAATGCCAAAAATACTTAAAATTTTCTTTCGACATTACTTGATATTGCAGCTCGACAGTTTATACTGAATTGGCTAAATAATTATCTACTTTGTGTTTCCAATTTTTTGTTTCAGTTTTTGGCTACTTCTTTGGCACGACCATCTTTTTGTTCACATTCCTTTTTATAAATCGCGTGAAATTTTAAAGTGGGAGTCCAAGTGATAATGGTTTATTCAACTGCCGAAAGGGTAGAAATAATTTTTATTTACGGTGCTGAGCATAGCTGTGCTCGTGCGTCAGCAAGGGTGTTTAACGAAAGGCACCCCGATAAAAATGTTGACGCTAGGTACATTCTCGATCTCGTGCAGAAATTTCAAGACACTGAATCTGTAGTAAACAAAATAAGGGCAGGGAATAGAGTCGTTTATGAAATGGCCCAACTTGAAGTACTTGGTTATTTTGTAATGGATCCAACTAGCTCTTTGCGTAACATTTCTACAGCCACTGGACTTTCTTATTCATTTGTAAGGAAAGTTACAAAACTGCACAAATTCCATCCCTATAAGATGAAAACTCTCCAGGAACTCGGCGAAGATGACTTCGATAGAAGACTGCAATTTTGCGAAGTTATGACAGAAAAGATTATAGTAAATCCAAATCTAATTAAAAATATCTGCTTCAGTGATGAATGCATTTTTTTTTGAACGGCTCTGTAAATAAACATAACGTTAGGTACTGGAGTGACGAAAATCCTTATATTTTTCGAGAAGGTCATACACAAGTTCCTCAGAAGCTGAACGTCTGGGCTGGAATACTTGGCAACGCAATTGTAGGTCCAATTTTCATTGATGGGACGCTAAATGGGGGAATGTATTTAGAATTACTTGATAACGTTATTGATCCTTTAATCACAGAGCAATTAGAAAACCAACGTGACCCTGAAGGAAATCCAACAATACGAATTGTTTTACCAACATTACGCCATTAATGTGCGAAATTGGTTAAATCATAGATTTCCTCTTCACTGGATTGGTAGGCATGGAACAATTGAATGGCCGCCACGATCACCCGATTTGACTGCTTTAGATTTCTTTCTATGGGGTCATTTAAAATCTGTGGTTTACAAAACACAACCTACTAGCCTGGACGATCTGCGAGAAAGAATTATTAACGAGTGCAGGAGGATTCCACCTGAAACTTTCCGAAAAGTGCAGTAGGAGTTCGAGAACCGTCTGTATTATTGTATGGAAAGAGGTGGTGCACATTTTGAGAATCTATTGTAAGGTTTGAATTTCTATGATTTTGTTCACACTGTCTTTGGACTTTCTAAAAAATTACATGATAAATACTTTAATGTTAATAATAATGTTAAAAGAAAATTTTCAGTATTCTGGGAGTTTTTTTTAAGTGTCATATTTTTTACAAGTTGTTTGTTTAAATTTTGGGTTCTCGTAAGCACAAATTTTATTTCCGCTCTAAAATAAAATACATTTTGTTGAAAAGAGTCCAAAATATTCAATTTAATAAGCAACCTGTTTCGTAGGCACTATTAATCTATTACCCCGTCAATAAGTTAAACGTGGTAAAACTAATTACATGGCCAGACTCTTTGTGAAATAAGCTTTCAAATGATCTATCACAAGATGGATAGTTCCATTTAAAATTTTTAAAGGGGTGTCTACCCTGCTCAGAGAGTAAGCGCTATCCATTAAAAACTTATCTCAAAAGTTGTCCCCCTGCAAACAAAAGTTTACCTGTTTTTGCAAATTTTTAAATTTTTGCTATATTTAAAGTTATTTAAGGTGTGGAGTTTTCAAAAAATCAGCCGGTATATAAATATAAACAAGAAGTGAAGATAAAGTTTGTTACTATTTTGCAAGCCTGCAAAGACACAATTCCAACAAACAAATCAAGGTTTATTATACCACAGCCACAGAAGCCTTCAACAGTATAAAAAAATTTAACCATAATTGTGGGCCATGCTATAATCGCGGTAATGCAAAAATAATCATTTGATGCTGGTTAACTAGAAAGATTTTGTACGAAACGTTCTTGTTCCTCCATTATTTCAGCATTGAGTCAAACTTTATCAGTTATATAACTAATATCACTCAAAGTGAGAGAACAGCTTACTGCCTGTGTGTTAAGTATATGCGGTGAAGTTTTTAAATTAAACTCTTTTTTTCCTTTTTTGAATGAAACAATACTTTTTCTGATTGGCATTATACTTGGTATCATAGTTCGAGTTTCACACAGATGATTTATAATCTCGTAGTTTCAACATCATTAATGTTTGTTTTAGTAAAAACTGAGCCTGACCTTCACATTAGATGTTTGTTGTGTAATATGAGGAGAGATATAAAACATTTGTAATTATGTGTAAGAAACTTGAAAGTGTGCCTTTTCCTACAATGCATCATATCTAAATTAATCCAAAACCCAATAAATCATCTGTAATCACTCTATACTACAGGATTTTACGATAAGAAGAATTAATGTTCAAACCATTAGAATCACTAGAAATCGAGTACGTTTACTTAATATAAGTATCAGTTTAATCAAAATCATTAGATATATATTTTTTCGGTGCGATTAGTGGTAAAAGCAAATTCAGAGAAAGATTTAAAATTTAAGCCTTTGAAACGACCACATCCCTAACACCTAAACCCCTATCATGATACTACATTATAATATCTGACAGAAGAAGTTATTTACTGTTTTCAGTACTAAAGTAAATCTTCCCGGTTACTGAGTTGGAATTGGATCTTCAAAAGCTTGCAAATTGAATATCTCTTGAGATAAACTTTGTGTTTACTTCTTCTTCATAATTATCTATAAAAAGACAGTAGCCTTAAATGCCCATATTTCTTACTTATTTCTAAGTTTATACATTTCGAAAAAAAATAAAAAAGCACTGGTATAGTAAGCAGCACAAGCACAGTATTCCTCTCTATTCTTATGTATACAGAACTTAATAACTGCCATTCTTTAGTAATTGCCATAGCATACACTTCTGTGCTGCAGCTAGTATCCCACATACCAGTAGTACTACTTGCGGAGATTAATGTTGTTTATACGAATTTTGTTTCCCCAAAATAGACTAACTAGTTTTGGAGAGAAAAAAAATAAAAACCAAACAACTAATTTTCTATTGAACTTAGAATTTGGGCTTGTAACTATAAAATACTACCAGCAATCAATTGCTACTACTAAATATTAGTTACTGCAGACACTTAATAAAAGTTAGCCTTGGGTGCCGCCACGGTGGTCTATACTTTTTGGGATTTCAAGAGCGAATAACGGCAGATATTAGGAGGCATTATACATCGTCCCATTAATATTTAAAATTCTGATCTGCTTTATGCCACCCGATCCGCCTCAATTTCCTATTGGCGCTGTTTCGTTTCATTATGAATGCAAAGCGTGACAAAATGCAGGCATTGCAATCTAAAATTTATGGAAGGATTTCCAACTCATGCAATGCGGCGAACGTATCAGTGCATGCACAATCGAACATTGTTGGTTGACGTTACGCAACATTTTAACAAGGTAAAGGAGAAGACAGAAAAGAACTTTTTAAGTCAATATTTTGCACCCCCATTCTCGACGAAATCAATTTAATTGCCGGGCGTTCTAACAGAATTATGTCAGCGAGGAAGTTTTCTAATTTTGTTCGACGGAGTTCGGAGAGACAAAAGTTAAATTGTCATTTGTCTAGTTAGCCCCCCGTCTTTTTCGCAGGGCGCCTTGACAGGCGTGTAAGGCAACAAAGGACTAATTTAAAATTCCCGCCCTTATTTTTTATGGATCAAAGCCCAACTCTTTTTTCCCGTCTTCATTACGGACTCGCTCCCTCGGGTAGTTTCTGTGTTTTCCCTTTGAAGCGCGTAGTTTTTCGGAGGGGATAATTTACACCGCTTTGAAGTGTAATTTGGGAAAAAATTGGATTCGGATTGATTTCTTACGCGCGCGGGGCATGAGTAATCGTGAGATTGCCAACTATAGTTGCTGCTGATGAGTGAAAAGCTTTTTATAGCTGGACATTCATAATATAATATTGTAATGGGAATGTTTCTCTTAAAGAATACGATGTTACAATATAAAGGCAAGGGAGTAGTAGTGTGAAAGCTTGTTCTGCAAACTTTACCTTTTTGAAGTGCTAATAGTAGTGGAATTTAACTATACCTTGAATAATCATAATGTATTGTAGACACAAATCAATGAAGTAACATTTACACATATTTACTGCCTCCTGACCTTCTTCCTTAAATTTGAACAGAAAACCGTTTTAGGATGTTATTCAAAAAAAAAGTTGTTTCATCGTTTGCACTGTGACTTGACATTATAATTTTGACAAAAAAATCTGGTATTGTTTTATTTTTGAAATGTGTCAATTAATATAAATTAAAAGGAGAAAATTTACCAAAGGCTTATTAATATATGTATATTCGTGTATGTTAGAGGACGTGGCATGTGTTTGAAAAAGGCTGATTTTTAGCAATCGCAGAATTTGTAAATTAAATGTGTTAAATATTCTGTAATTTATAAGTGCTGACGAAGACTTTAATAAAGTCGAAAGCTTGGCAAAAATTAAACAGTTCACTCTATTATAAATAATGACAAGGTCGAATACCCCCAAAATTTAAGAAAAATATTTAGAAAAAATTGTGCGACCGCAAACTTTTATCAAATAGAAACTAAAGACTATACTTTGCTCGGTTACGAGCAAATTTGAAACAAATATTGTAGCTGACATGCTAAAATCATGTTGACAAGCAACAAATAGGCTGCCAAAGAAGTGCTCGGTGGCAGAGTTACAGAGATACTGCACTGTTCTTCCGCATCTAATGAAAAACATCTATCTGCAAAAACAGAAGATATAAGATCCACTGCAAAAAAACTGGGAACTGTAATTAATAATAAATAATAAGCAGTAATTAAAAAATGTATCACACTTATACAATTTTTTGCTTCTGAGTTGAGAAAAGTGTAAATACAATAATTGAGCCCGACAATGAACGAAAAGAATGAAAACATGCGAGAATTACAGTGTGGATGTCATCATGCCATCTAGTGGCAATACGGTATCATCCACTCGTCTCTGTGGAGAACTAAGACATAATTATTAGAATGAAAACAAATTTATTTATCACTAAAATGAATAAAAAGCCAGGTGTCACCATTTTTATCTTGACTGGTGATAATTCTTGTCTAGTTTGATCAATTTATTGCGAATCGCGTACCCAAAAAGTAAAAAAACATGATTCCGTGCACTTTTTCAGATTTGCATGCTGAAGGTGCTCAAAATGCTCCTCATTTACTTGAGTAAAAGTTTGATAATGTTCTATGTAACATATTTGGAAGTAAGTTCTGAATTTCTGCCTTGATTCGTCCTTTTACATCTTCTACATTATGTGGCCGATCAGCATAAATACGATTTTTCAGATACCCCCACAGGAAAAAATCAAACGGCGTCAAATCAGGGGAACGTGCTGGGCATTCTATCGCTCCGCGCCTGCCAATCCATCTGTCTGACCCAATAATGTGCTCGCCGATAATACCACACCAGACTGTAAATTAGATTTAGAAAAGATATAGAATTGGGCATTTCAGCGGGTTTTTTTATTATTATACATTCCGAACGATCCAATTGAAATAAGACTGCGTGTTTTTTAATTTCTTTCAATATTGCCTAGAACTTCAGATATTAATTAATATAAATTAAGGAATTCCGTTGTGACGTCATAAGTGAACAATCAGGTTTTACCGTGTTGAAAAGAGAGGGATAAACAACAATCGGAGTAAGTAGCAACATCGTGTACAGCTGACCACTGACAGTACAGTGACAGCTAAGCTAAATCTTTTGTAAAAGCGTTTTTTATGTGTTGTGTTTGTTTTCTTTTGTTTATCGTTCGTTGTTCTTGCGTTAATTAAGCATCATCAAACACAAACATAACAAATCCAACACCGGCACAAGATGATGACGTTTAGAAAACCACGTGTGTTTACAATCAGCTTGTCTGACGTCCGACATCAGAATCAGACCTTGATTTTGCAAAGTAACACTGTTGCCAAGTTGCATATTTCCGTTTTCAGTTAAGTCGTCACATCCTTTGCAGGGCGTTTTAAAGTAGATCAACTTTGACTTCAATATTCACGTACTTAAATACCTTTTTTGATACTAACCAAAATATGGAATTATTTGCATATGTTACAATTAGTAACGAAACTATATTGAATTCCGCAATTTTTACTTCACTGAAATACCCAGTTATCTATGCCAAAGATATCTGGCAGTTTTCTGCTTCTTTCTATGTTTCGTTATCTCTTAAAAAGTGTCTAAGTTCCAAATACTAAAGCTTTCAGTGGTATTTATCTCGCGAAATAAAATTTGTTTCATCTACGCCTGTTTCAAAGTGGGACGCCGCCATTGTTCCTGGGCTTCGCTTTTGTTTCACACGTTTATACGTCAGTTCTTCCAATCAGTATAGCCGTCGCTCCGAATTTATTTCATTACCGGGGGCTTTGTTAGTTGCAAAAACGTTAAAGGTAAACATAGCACATGTCGGTGTCATATTTGTAGTGTTTATATCCAAATCCCGTTCGTTTGTTTGTCGACCTGCATCGATTCTGCTATTTGGACAGGGAAGCAGGACCGTATCCGCCAAAGTTTAGACGTCCGTGGCCGGCGCGTTCAGGGGCACCTCAAGGCTCATTTGTGGGACCGTTAGTTCTTAGTTATGGAGGGTACGACACTTAATATAGAATATAGATCAGGTCAGGTCTGGATATCCGAGATCAACTTTGTGCAATTTTATTGCTGAATTTAATCCTTTTGAGAAGTCTGGGGAAGCTTCCACTAACTTGTTTGAAAGAACGCGTGACACGGATACTGTCAGTCGTGGAAAGTTCCCATCAAGTCCACACATCCAAATGTGGCATCGGAGTAGCATTTGCTGAAATGCACTGTCTTACTTTAAAGACATGAAATAGAACTCGATTTGTGGGAAATATTAAGTATAGTAGTAAGAGGAAGAGAGAAGTTAATTTTCATAACTCATGCAAGAAGAAACTTTACCTGAATTATTCTTGCTGTAACGTAGGCTCAAAATTTATTTGGACTCACAGATATATCGAATTCAGTGTTCCTTGTATATTGTTTATGTGCGTTTGCAATCTCTGTTTTTATCTTTGTTCTAAAGCTTTTGATTATAACTAGATCTTAAATATTAGGATCATTTAAGTATAGCTTACGAAGTCTAGATTCTTTTCGAATATCCCTAATGATACTGCCATTAAACCAAGAAGGCTAGCTATTTGTTTTTATGTTTAACTGAATATTTCGGTACCCAATAAAAAATACACATTAAGCACTGTTTAACTTACCACTATTCAGACACCATACTTCAATCACTACCAGTTCACAACCATTTTGAACATTTTGTTTGATGTATTACATCAAAAATTAACGTTATTGTCATATGTGTCAATTTCGACAATGACATTTTCAATTAAGAAATTTGGTTCTAGACATTTTTCAACAAACATTGCTTAACAAATACAGGTTGATTCACTAAGAATGGGCAATCTCTGAACTGGAGATACTACACACCAGATTTTATCGATTATTTCTAACAATATTAGCAGCTTCTTGAATTTTCTGTCGTAATTCTTCGATGAAATCAATTGTTTCTTTGTAAACGATGTCCTGCATTTGTGATCATACAACAAATTCATTGCCACGCCCAATCCACCGGCAAGGAAAATGTTCATTCAGGTATTGGCGTACTGGCATAAACCACAGGTTCCGCCTTATGGCTAGTGTGTGTTTAAATTTTGTTCAAGAAAGTTTAAATAGCATGTCGATTTTCGGAGTCCCACAAATGTTTGTTTTTCCAATTAAAAACACGTCGCCTCATGGGTGAAAAGGAGGTTATTAAGAAAATCCTGGTTTTCGGTTTGTTTACCTAGGATAAATTGTGCAAACTGTAGGCAAACTGGTAAATCTTGAGGTAACAAATGTTGGACGGGAGTATAGAGATATGGATGGAGATTATCTTTCTTTAAAATTCTCCATGGAGATAGACGATTGGCTGATTCCTGTTGCCGCACTTAACGGACGAGTATTGGTATCTGGATTTTCCGAAATACGAACTAAAACCTCGTCTTCATCATCGACGTTGATGGTTTTTCTAGCACCACTTAAGCTTTTAGGACGAAAACACCATGTTTCGCCTGGGCGGATGTAAATACGTCTGAACAGATTGTCATTGGGTTGTCTTCGATTTGAGTGTAATTCTAAATTCCTTCTGGCTGCATCAAGTCCACTATAATTTGACTGAACAAAAACACAAATCATATCACGCATTTCAATGTTAGAAAATTCATTATGTCGTGGAATTTTCTTATTTTAGAATTTTTACTACAAAAAATACTCACTAAATTAGAAAAATACAATAAACACTGTAACTTAGTGACAGTAAAATTGTCAAATATGTCTTTACACGAGAAATTGATAAGTGCCTTCACAAGCCTACTTGAAAAAAAGTCAAAGTAATAACGGTGTCTTAGGAGTCTTTACACTGAATGTTTAAAACGCAAATAACTGAAAAATTCATAGTCACATGAAATAAACAAGAGCACCTTTTTTTATTGAAAATGGAACTGCTTTTTAGATTTTCTAGTCATTTTAGCCATAACTTGTTAGGCAAAAAAGATGTGTTGTAATTTGCCTAAGTAACGGGGTGTAACTAACGCCCTGTATACATGTGCTAAATTTAGCATTAAATTCGTAAAATTCTCTTGCCAAAAAACGATAAAGTTGCCAATTTTCCAGACGATACTGCTTAAAATCACAAAATTATTGAGAAATTTCAAATTAAAATTCCAACTTTGAACATCCTGTTTCTCGTAAACCTGCAACATTTGCATAAGGTAAGTTAAGCTCGATCACCATATTTTGGTGTGTAGTATCTCCAGATCAGAGATTGCCCATTCCTAATGAATCACCCTGTATATATTTATAATTCATGGCAGTGTACTGTACTTATTTATATATTACACATTGATTCGAATACTTCTGTAGAGTAGATGATTTTTTGGATGGCACAATTCCCAATTGTTCTAGAATATGTACAGAGCTAGCCACATCTAACAAAAATATCCCAAAGTATCAAAATAATTAAATATTGGCTCCGTGAATTACAAGCGTCCGTTTTTTACCTTTGAAATAAATATCCAATTCCATTTTTGTTTCACGATCGACCCCATTCTAAAGCGTCTGTTTTGTTGCAGGAAATAATGGCGCCATAATTGGGACAACCCGGTGGCTGACTGCGGTCCATTATGTCATAACCCTTTGGATGGGACTGGGGCACACCTTTATAGGCAAGTATTGTGTACGAATTAATTGGCTTCCTGTTAATAAATTTTCGATTAGGTTCTAAATTAGCCAGCGAAGAAGCGGGTCGCTTTTTTGTTGTGCGGAAAAGGCAACCTGAAAGGGACCTTCTTAATAATGTAAGCGCTTCAAAATGGCTCAGAGCCTTATAAATCTGAAGTTTTTTCTTATTAGCTTTCGCCGTAGCGAGCGTAGATAAGATAACGGATAAAATTAAAAATGATTCCGATTTTTATTGATAATATTATTATAAGATAATATATTTTCGGAAAGATCGCTGTCTCTTGAAAACACTGACAAAAAGTTATAAGTCTGACGTTTCGATTACACCTATAATCTTTGTCAAAGACGAAGAACTTCAAAATTTGCCTGACACAAGTTAAAACAAAATTTTGAAAGTAAATAAACAAATCACCAAGGATGCGAGACGTCGTAGAAACAACGTGCCAACCTGATAAAAAAGGAACCTAACGATGAAAAAGGAACTACCTACCTACTAGATATACACGAACTACTTGATAAAAGATAACTACAAAATAGCCTTCCAAATGTCACCTAACCAAAGAATATCAGTAAACAAGAATGGCCAGTGTTGATAAATTTTGTGAAATGAGTTACAGTGCCATCTGTGAATGTTGTATGTGAACTACTTTAATGAAACGACCAGCAGGTGTAGCCGATAAATCAGAAACATACAAATGTCATTTATTTTGACGTTTATTTCTTGTCTTAATTTTAAAACCTGGTATCTAATTAGCCCACTATTTTACAGGAAATTAAGACAACAATGTTTTTAATTTATGTAAGCATGTCTAACTTAACTTTTTTATATTATGCTAACTTTGTACGCAATTGTGTACTTCATAAAAAGTTAAGTCAGAAAGGTTTACTTTAAATAATAACTAATAGGGTTGTTTTCTTCGTTCCGTGTAAAATAGTGGCAAAGGAAATGCGAGGTTTTAATAAACTGCGAATTATTTGAATTGTTGTAAATGTAATTACTAGAAATAAGATTCAAAAATCTTGCACCATTGTTTATTATTTATAGTGTGGGAACTACTCTTCTACTTAGATCATTTTGCTGTGGGGTTTAATAGCAATTAGCTAGAAAGTATTCTCCACATAACACAAATGATGCTCGAATGGATGTAAGGCTGCGAGACTGCACGTCCAAATTGTTTGTCCGTTTTACCTGTTCTTCACACATGGCAACTTCTCTTGGGAAGTGGTGAAATGAGATATTTGAGTTTGTTAAATATTTATTACTAAAGTTCTTTACCGCACAATTTTTCTGTGTGATACCTTCGGTATTTTCGAAACTAACAATTTTAACACTTTTCAAGGTACAAGATTAAAGCAAAATATCTTACCTTTTTCGTATTCAACTTCAATGTCACAATATACTACATATAACTTTAAACACAAAAATGCTATCAAAAAGGTTAACAGGTTGCAAAATAATAATAACTATAACATATTAAAATATCCTATAAGTAGGTATGTTGGGAACTTGCGACAATTTTTTGCTAGATATCAAAGCTTGACATCAACTTGATTTGAACATACTTTGATTTAAACGCCATCCCGCGTGCATACGTTAGCCGTGCTTCACACACACAGCACAGAGTGCCATCTGTGAATGTTGTATCCATAACAGTACCGTGTATTGTTGGTTGCAGCAATAGTGTTTACTGTTATCTAATATGAGTGTCCACTACCTGCACCTAACTCATAATTTCCACAATCCCTATTAAAATTATTAGTATTTTTACAAATTTCTATAGCACAAAGGACCTCAGACGAAAGTTCTTTACGTTTGTGATAATATTTATCTCTATGTAAAATTTTTGTTTTATCAAAGTCAATCATGCGTTTAGTCAAATATGAGTGTTCAGCTACGGAAGATTTATCTATCTGTTGCAGCCTAGTAGCACGTATGTGTTCTTTTAAACGCGTACCTATTTTTCTTTTAGTTTGACCTATGTAACACTTCCCGCAAGAACAAGTAATTTTGTAAGCACCTTCACTCTCTAAATGTACTTTGTCTTTAGTAGAATTTAAAATTTTATCTAAATTATTATATCTACTATCAACAACTAAAATATCGTATATTTTTCCGAAAGGCCTTGTACATAAGGCAAGCTCAACTTCAGTTTACTTTGTCCTGGCTGAGAATTTACTTGATTTGGATGAGCACTTTTATTAAAAACTAACCAAATATTCTTATTGCTATAACCATTTCTCACTAGCGCTGATTTAAGATGATATATTTCTTTTTGTAAAGAACTTTCGTCTGATATCCTTTGTGCTCTAACAAATAACGTCCTTTTAAGACTATTCTTTTGAGAGGGAGGGTGGTGAGATGTGGCATGTAAATATCTGTCTGTGTTTGTTGGCTTTCTGTAAACCTAGTGTCTTAACTGCCCAGTGTTTGTTCTGTAAATTTGAACATCCAAGAAAGGGAAACACTACCATTACTTTCTAATTCCATAGTAAATTTTATGTCGGTATTTTGACTGTTCAAATAATTTAGAAACCTACCAAACTCTTCTATACCATGGGGCCAAATAACAAAGTTGTCATCTACGTACCTATACCAACATTTTGGTTTAAACTTAAATTGGCTACTACAGGACTTAGAGGTGAACCCATTTGCACAACCTAATTTTTGGTCATAAAAATTATCGTTTCATAAGAAATAAGTAGATTTTAAACAATGTCCAGATAATCTGGCTATCGTGTCACCTAGGGGATCGCTATTACTTTCGTAAATAAAGAAACCACATCAAAACTAACCTTTTATAATATCAATAAAGTCTGAAGAATTTTTGATGAAACTACTGGTTTTTCCTACATAAGATTTTAAATATATTATCTTATATTATGAACGCTGAAAGCATTCACCCACGGATAATATTATTAATTTTATTCATGTGGCACATTTATACGATTAACCTTTTATTGGTGTTAATTTCTATATCCAATATTTTTACTCCATTTCAATCTACTTTGTGGTATTGTGTACATGTGTGGCTAACACATATCGGTCTTTTTTCTTGAAAATATTGATTTTGATTGTGTTTTATACCAAATGACATAATTACAACAAAGATTCGATTGACACAAAAATGCCTCACCTATTTATTGAAACTCCTATAGCGGTCCTAAAGCGGTCAGGCAGACAGTTGACAACTGGCAAAAGCTGCAAAAGCATTGTGACAATTCCCTTCCAGGATGAATTAGATTATTCATTAAATAGCTTTTTCTAGAATTATATGCATTTGTTTTAGCAGAACTGTTGGAGGTAGACTGACATATTTGCTGCGGTTGTTGCAGTGCCATTATATTCATGGATCAAAGCCGTCTGTACATCAGGAATTATATATTGACATTGTTTTGTAACAATGCACCAAACCATGCAGTATGATTTAACAGTCTAACCCTGGGGCGTACGCGGCATTATGCACACAAACATGCTGTATAATGGACAAACGATTCGGCAAATAGCCATAAATCATATATTAACTCTAATTGATAAGTAATGTCATGGAATAATAATGCTACATTAACTATTTCCAAGTTTACACACAGAGTACACAAACGTTCTCGCTAAGTTAATATTGATACATCGTGTATGCCACAGAGTACGTGATTTATTGTTGGATTTTAATCCGTGGGGGGTAAGGCTACCAAAAGACCAACATTAATATTTTCCAAAATTTCATTCTTCCTCTTTTTTTCTTTTAGTTGAATGGGAATGGAAAATATCTTAGTTTTACTTGGATGTGTTAGATAGATATACGGAACACATAATAACAAACTATTGTTATTTACTTGAAGTGTGTATTACAACGCAGCAAAATATTTTACTAGATAATTATAAGATCGCAGGGCAATAAACTTCTAAAAACTTACAAGAAAACTATCATATATTAAGTATACTGTAGCGAAACCAATGAATGAGTGAATCAACAAACTTAATGTTTACGAAACAAATTTACATAAATCTATAATGAAATTTACTTACCTATACATTATCGAAAACAACAAAACTTTCACAGTAGAAAGAAATATCCTCAAATCCTCTAGTCACACTTATTTATAATTTTACAAACAAAATGTAAATACAGAAGTTTCAGATAATTCTATTTTTAATAAAATAGTGTACTCCTATTTGTGCATTTTGTTGTATATGAGACTTGAGCGGTTGGCTATAGATTCATAGTCGGCGATTTCTTTAACTATCCAGTCGGTATAGTTATGTTTAATTTTTCGTTTTTTTTAGTTTTCCAGTAATTGGCCGTGGAATACATTGTTTTATGTTTTATAAAACAGCATTTCACATAAAGTTTAAAAAGTTGAAAACCTAGAAACTTCGATAAAACTCCTACAAATGAAACATACTTGACAGTATGTGTGTGATTGATACACAGGATGTTATCAGATGTTTACCGGGAGTCCGAATATGAAGGGGGTAGTTCTACTCTAGATATTAATACCATAAGTTCGTAAGCATTTTTGTCAAAACTCAAAAAGTAAGGAATATAGAAGGTGTCAAAATTGCTTTTTCAGTATTTCATGCACTTTACTCCTTGGAATATTCTCTAGATTTGCTATTAACCTTACACTCTTATGGATTATCTTCAATGCAATTAAGAACGCGGATATCTGTGTATTTCGAGTAGTTCGTCTACGGCCTATATCATACAGTCTAGATTTGAATAGTACAAACTCGCCCAGCCTACTATGATTGGTAGTAGACAGCCGGAACTATGGCACATTTCTGGTTCGAAATATTCCTGCATACAAACGTCCTGCTTCAAGAGATAACCCCGTAGTTGTAATGCATATCAGGTAGGTCTGCATTAGTGTATCTTTTATTATTAATTGTTATTCATATTAATTTAGGATAAGTTCTGAATTGTTTAAAATGGGAGAGTTAAAATTTTGAATTTCTTTAAAACTGTATCATTTTCAACATTAAAGTATTGCAAAGCTCTAGAATATCTATAAAGTTAATTTTAACAAAATATTACAATATTTAAGTAAGAATTTAGATGGAAATGCCATCTGTCAGCATTACACTGACATGGTTCTTTATATAATCAGYGCGTCGGTGGCAATAAATAACAAATCTTTTTAACTACATGCCAAACTTTCGAAGGTGTTTGACTTTCTCCAGGCCCTAAAATCTTTTATTTACTTTATATACAAATCCACATGTAACACTTACTTCTAGTGATGGATTATTTTAGGAGGCTTGACAGGATCACAGAACAGAAAACCAACAAATTAATTCCAACATTTAAAAAAATAATAACATAATTATGCCAAATTGACTAAACATACAAAATAATAAGTATAAATTGATCAATTTCGATGACATGAAACGACGGTGAGTATGAAACACGAACATTTTTAAATGGAGTAAATATGTGTTAATTTTTGATAAGTTGTTTATATCACTTCTTTTATTTATACTATTTATCGGTTTGTTATAATAATATGTAACATTTCCAGAAGCAGTCGGTTTTCTAAATTTATTTCTTTATCTAAAGTTGTGGGATCTTCAAACTTGAATTTATGGTTAAAATCGAAACAATGACTAAAAATTTTTTTATTTTAATTTTGAAAATAAATCCTACACTCTAATCAGAGGGTAATAACTTACTCGAACATTGCAAAAATTTACTAGTAATTTATTTATGTTATTACTAAGACCTTCTATATAAGGAATGGTACAAAATTTGGAAAATTTATTTTTAGAAAGCACTTCGTTAGTCACTCCTACAGCAGTCTCATTACATTTAAATTAGACTTTGATGCATCCAAGGAAGCTATAAAGTAATTGGCATTAGATGTTTGTATAATAGTCTTTGAACTAAACCATTTGGGTATGAATTATTGATTAAAATTTTCGTAGGTTTTTATTTAATAATGAGGTATGTGAAATTTTTGTAATTCGATGTTTTAGGCCAAAATTAAATTATTTTTTTAAGTTACGATATGAATGAAAATAGATATCTGCCTGAAGATGTTGGTTTAACGTACCAGTCCATTATAATAACATTTGTCGGTTTCCTTTTCTGAAGTGAACTGTATGTAGTGGTTATATTGATTAAAAACTGTTAGTAATTCTTCATGTTTGTATGCAGGTATTGCCAGAACTAGGTCATCCAATACTTCACTAGAAAAGCAACTTCAAAACTTAATTTATCCAAATTGGCTGATACAACTTCATTTATAGTATACTGTGCTATTATCGGAGACACTTTACTACCCATTGGAGTACCAAAAATTTGTTTATAAAAGGTATTGTTAAAAGTGAAAACTATATTTTAAAAATTAAACTCTTGATTTCTAAAAACATGTCTAGTGTCAAATTACAATGTTCCTTTATAATATTCCTTTTTTTCTGTTATGACTTTTGTTGGGTATCTTCTCTGAGTATTTGGTTTTGTCGAATAATTCTTCGTTTAGGTTGTTAAATGGACTGTATTAATTAGGTTTTTTACAAATGGTGTTCACAGGTTCACACAAGAAATCAAGAGTATTCTGAACACTGTTCAAGTCTAAAGTCGAATCGTCACAATCGCTGAAAAATCGCTCGCTTTTGCGTACGCGCACATATTTATAGTGTTTTTTACATGGAGGGGGGCACATTGCAGGGGTACCAACGAAACATTTAAAATATTACTAGTACAATTTAAACAAAGCAATAAAGGAAACTGAACATATACCGCCCCCCTTGAAAGATACTCTTTCAAAGCCTCATATAGGAAGGACGCTGAGTTTGTTAACACTGCGTTTAAAAACTCCGGTTTTCGTTTTCACACTCACTACACGAACAGTGTGGTCCTTTCCGGGGTGTAGCTCGACTATTCGTCCCACCATCCACTGTTGAGGAGGTAGGTTGTCTTCTCGGAGTAGCACCATTGTGCCAAGCCTGAAGATATCCTCAGCTTTGTGTTGCCACTTGCTTCTTGCCTGGAGAGAGGTCAGGTACTCTGGGACCACCTTTTCCAGAAATGCTGAGCCATATGCTGTAGTCTTTCGTATAAGTTAAGTCTATTTATTGGTAAGTCAGTCAAGTCATGCTGTGGCACAGCAGTGAGTAGATCACCAATAAGAAAATGGCTTGGAGTCAACACTAAAAGATCGTTTGGATCGCTAGATAAAGATGTAAGTGGTCTTGAATTTAATATAGCTTCAATCTGGCATACCACGGTATAAAGGTGTTCGAAAGTTAAATGAGCATTTTTTACGATTCTTATTAAGTGGTACTTAGTAGATTTAACGGCTGCCTCCCATAAACCACCAAAATTAGGAGCATGCGGAGGAATAAATTTCCATGTAATGTTATTATCTAACAGGTAAGTTGATATGTCATTTTTAGAGGTCAAAGATTGTTTTAAAGAATTTATAATACCCTTTAATTCATTACTTGCTCCTACAAAGTTTTTACCATTATCACTGTAAATTTTATTGCAAATTCCCCTTCGGGCTACAAATCTCTTTAATGCATTCAGAAAAGAGGCAGTACTTAAATCACCAGCCAATTCGAGATGGATAGCATGAGTGGAAAAACATACAAAGATACAAAGGTAAGTTTTGACTAGCCTTTTGTTAGTACGAGTAGTACCGTCTTTTATTAAAATGGGTCCAGCAAAGTCACAACCAACCACCAAAAAGGGTCTTTGTATCATTAATCGTGATTGAGGTAAGTCTCCCATTATGGGAACTCTTTTGTCTGGTTTCATTCTATAACATGTTATGCAGTGGTATGTCACTCTTTTTATGGCATTTTTGCCATGAATTATCCAGTAATTCTTTCTCAGAGATGTTAAAACTGCTTGAGTTCCTGCATGTAATAGTCTATTATGTTCTGAAGCTATCAAAAGTTGGGTAAACTCATGATATGGTGGTAAAACGATTGGGTGTTTACTTTCAAATGGTAAGTTGGAATGCTGAATTCTTCCTCCAACCCTGATTAAACCATTGGGGTCAAGAAACGGGTTTAATTGTAATAGTTTGCTGTTCTTTGCTACAGTACCATTTTTTGATAAGTAAGTTAGCTCATGTTTAAAGTGGGTATGTTGTACCATTTTTATAAGTGTAAATGTTGAAAATTTTAACTCATCTGTAGATAATAATGGATCACGACAAGGTGTTTTTGATCTAATATTGTTAATGAAGCGTAATACGTAAGCCCATACATGTACCAGTTTTCTAAAATTTGAGTACCTTTTGAAAATGTCTTGATCTTGATATGTTTGTGCCAAAAATGACAATTCAGTATGTTTTCTTTTTTCGGGTATATCAGTTATGATATGTTGAGATTTAGGCCAACGATCAGAATCCATTTTCAAAAATTCAGGACCATACCACCATAAATCAGACTTTGCTAGGGTGGTTGCATACGTGCCGCGTGAAACAATATCAGCAGGGTTTAATTTTGATGGTACATGTTGCCATTCTCTACGATCAGTCAGTTCTAAAATTTGCATAACTCTGTTAGCTACGTAAGTGGTCCAAGTATTTGGATCCTTTGCAATCCAATGTAAAGTAATTGTTGAGTCGCACCAAAAATGTTTTTTATCAATTTTCCTTTGCAACGAATCTTCAACTTTTTTGGCAAGGTTTGCAAGTAAAACTGCACCATTTAGTTCAAGACGTGGTATCGAAATTTTATTAATGGGAGAAATTTTAGATTTAGAACATAGTAATCTGGAGGTTTTATTACCTTGTAAATTAGTAGTAACTAAGTAAATAACAGCTGAGTAAGCTCGCTCACTAGCGTCACAAAATCCATGTAGAGCCAGTTCGATATAATCACATGCAACTACATGTCGCGGTATTGTTAAATTATTTATGTGTCTGATTTGGTTACAAAAGTTCATCCAAATGGTGTAAGTTTCTAATGAGATGGATTCATCCCATCCAATCTTTTCTTGCCAAAGTTGTTGCATGATAAGTTTTGCAACAGTGATTAGTGGTGAAATCATGCCTAACGGGTCAAAGATTTTAGCAATAGTGGCCAATATGTGTCGTTTTGTTACATTATTGTGAATTTCAAAATTTGCTGAGTATGCCAACTCGTCAGTGTTTGGCTGCCAGTACAAACCTAACGTTTTTTGTGTCTTGTCATCAGAAATGTTATGTCGTTCTAAGTGTAAGTCTGGACAGTCTTCTAGTACTTCCAATTTGTTTGAACAAAACTTCCGTAATGAAAAACATCCACTAGATAATATTTCAACAATTTGGTTTTTCAAAATTATAGCTTGTTCTACTGTTTCTAAACCAGTCAGTAGGTCATCTACATAAAATGAGTTTAGTATAAGATTACTTGCTTCTGGATACTTATGCATGTAATCTAGTGCCGTCTGATTTAAACATCTAATTGCAAGAAATGAAGCTGAAGTAGTTCCATAAGTAACCGTATTTAAAATGTAATGTTTCAATTCTTGTTTGGCATCATATCTCCATACTATACGCTGTAAATGCCTGTCTTGTTCGAAAACATTGACCTGCCGGTACATCTTTTCTATATCTGCAGTAAATACTACATTATGCATTCTGAAATTTAAAATGATAGCAAAAAGTTCGGGTTGTATTACGGGGCCTTTCAATAATACATTGTTAAGCGATATACCTGATGTAGATTTTGCCGAGGCATCAAAAACCACACGTAATTTAGTAGTTGAGCTGTCGGGTTTTATGACACCATGGTGAGGTAAATAGCATGCAAAATTGTCAAAACTATTGGGGTTTATTTCAGTCATGTGACCTAATAATTCATATTCCTTCATAAAAGTGTCATATTGTTCCTTTAGTATTGAGTCAGTTTTAAATCTTTTTTCTAAATTAACAAATCTTTTTATAGCAATTTCCTGCGTGTCACCCAAGTCAGTTAGTTCAGTTTTTTTGGGTAGAGATACTTTAAATCTGCCGTTGGGTTCACGTACATGATATTTTATGAAATGTTTCTCACAATTTGAGTCTTCGAGTGACATAGTAATTTTATAATTACAATCTTCAATTGTCCAAAATTTTTCCAACTGTTTTGACAAATCGTTGTTAGTTATTGTTAAGTTACAAAGTACATTATTTTGTATAGGTAAACTATTTGGAAAAATCATAGTTCCTGAAAGTATCCAACCAAGTTTTGTTTTTTGAAGTATAGGCATCTTTTTTCCCAATTTGATTTGCCCAACACACAAAATATTGAAAAACGTGTCAACTCCCAGTAATATGTCTACTGGTCGTGAGATGTAAAAGTCTTCGTCAGCTAATTTTATATTTTGAGGTATATTTATTTCAGGTAAGTCGATAGGTAACTGGGGTAAATTGTCAGTAATTTTATTCACCACCAAGAATGTGTCTTTTATTTTGTACGAGTTATTTTTTGAAGTAACTGTTGCATCCACTAACCTTGTTACTTTGGAAAATGCATTGTTAACACCAGCAACGGGTACATTAATTTCACGTGTATGTAGATTTAATTTGTTCACCAATGTTTCTGTTATAAAGTTACTCTGTGAAGCACTGTCTAACAACGCACGACAATTATGAATTTGGCCATTTACATCAAGAATTTTTATTTCAGCCGTAGCTAAAAATACTGTTGTAACGTTTGAAGACAAGCAGTGCATACTTATGCTTTGGGTACTCAATTCATTTATCTGACGATTTTGATTAGGTGAATCTGTATTTTGCTTGCACTCATTAATTGCTTGTTCCTTAAATATATGTAGTAAGGAGTGATGTTTTCTGCCACAATGCTGACAACCATTCGTTTTGCAATCAGCCTGTGAGTGGTTAGGACGTAAACAATTTAGGCATAATTTGTTTCTTTTTTACCTCTGCATATAATTCAGAACTTTTCATTTTAAGAATTTTGTCACATTCATAGTTAAAATGGTTGCCTTTGCAAAATGAACATGTAATCTTGTTTGTGGTTGTAACATGCGATAAAGTCTTTTGTTTTGCGTATTGTTTTTGTGATTTGTCCTTGTTTTCAATGTTTTCTAAGTACTGACACCGTTTTGCCAAGAATTCAGTTAGGTCTGTAACAGTTGTAACATCTTTTTCACTGGCAACTCGCTCCCATTCCTTTTTTGAATTAGTATCCAATTTGGATGTTAATATATAATTCAGAAGCGCGTCCCATTCAGATGTTGGTTGTCCCAAGCTGCTTAGCGCTCTTATGTTTTTATTAAAGTTGTCTACTAAATGTCTCAAATGAAAACATGACTCGTCTTTTACAGTAGGTAACTCAAAAATCAATTTAATATGATTGTGTACAATGAGCTTTTTATTGTTATATCTTTCTTTTAGCATACCCCATGCAATACTGTAGTTTGCATTCGTCATTTCTAGGGATTGTATTAATTGGGCAGCATCTCCCTTTAAACATGATTTTAAATATACAAATTTCTGTACGTTACTTATATTTGCATTGTGCACTAAAGAAGTGTAAACATCTTGAAATGCTAACCAATCAATATATGCTCCTTTAAATTCTGGTAGGCTTATGGGTGGTAGTTTGACTGTACCGGTAGTTTCTAAAGTTTCTATCGTACCATCATTATTTGCAATACTTGTAGCTGGAGAACTGATATCAGTTTTTATTGGTTGACCATCAGCAATTAACTGTTTGGCTTTTCCAATTATGTGAAAATAGTTATTTTCAAATTGATCTCGCTCCTGATTTTCAGGAGTTTTAGTTAATATATCAATTTCAGTTTGAATTTCATTAAATGTGTTTAACAATGGATCAACCGTTTCTAGTCTCGAAACTAACTCGTTTAGGTTTGATTCAGTGTTAAATTGCGAAACATAATTACAAAATCGGTTTAATTGCCCTTTCAAAATTTCCCGTTTGAGATTAAGTTCTTCTACGCGTGTTTGAGTCATTATTTTAGTTTATCACCCGGTAGGTACCTAAACGATCTGTGTAATAAATTTGTTTGAAGTACTTACTGCGTGCCAGTACAGTACCGCGTATTTGTCAGTTCGTCGGTTTTGTGCTTCCCCGTCAAGGTCAAGCCGTCGGTGGATCGCCGGTTGTTACGCCAATCCAAAGTGCTTTTGCCGGCCACGTGCTGTCGGCTGGTTTGAAATCGTACCTCCGTTTGGCCGTAGGTGCAATTTCGGTTTTTGTTGTTTTCTTGTTTGTAAACCCTAGAATCGCCCGTATTCCTTGTAGTTTGTAGTTGTTAGGCCTTGTTCGGCCACGTGGTAGTTGTTCCGTGTTTCCGGTTATCCGGCGACGTGGACCATATGTTGGGTATCTTCTCTGAGTATTTGGTTTTGTCGAATAATTCTTCGTTTAGGTTGTTAAATGGACTGTATTAATTAGGTTTTTTACAAATGGTGTTCACAGGTTCACACAAGAAATCAAGAGTATTCTGAACACTGTTCAAGTCTAAAGTCGAATCGTCACAATCGCTGAAAAATCGCTCGCTTTTGCGTACGCGCACATATTTATAGTGTTTTTTACATGGAGGGGGGCACATTGCAGGGGTACCAACGAAACATTTAAAATATTACTAGTATAAATTAAATAAAGCAATAAAGGAAACTGAACACTTTTTTGCAAAGATCTCAAGGAATATTTGTAAGAGGAGAAATGACATCTAAGCTGACTAAATAACATCCATCTGGAAGGCAGTAGTTTTTATTATAGCCTTACGGAAGTTGTAAAATAAAACAAATATTACTGACACAGCCGATAGAATTTGCTTGGCCAAGAATGGCGATACTTAATTGACACCCTAAGCTTTATTTTGCCTCGGACTTGAGAATGGATTGGATTTAACTTCCCACTAGCTATTCGTGACATCACAGTAAGCTATTTGGGGGCACCAATCTCGATAGACCCTAGGCAATTGTTTTTTCAATCATGCCAACTACACGCCTGAAAATTCATCGTCTGAAGACGGCGTCTACCGTGACAATTCAATACCCCTTCAATATCCTTCAATAAACATCATTGTAGTACTCCCCCTTCATTGTATGTTTCCTGCTGGGTGCAACGCGCAGTCCTTTACACAAAGCTCGCATTCAGTATCTTGTACGTGATACAAGCAGCGACAAAGATTGATTGTGCATTATCAATTTGCCACTGCAGGTGGTGTGGGGTGGTATTTTATGGCCGTCTGGCCCAAACGTATTTTTCAATTTGGAAAGACAGCCGAGTTAGCAAACAGGATGAATTAGTAATATCTGAAGTTGGGTGCTAGTCGCTAAGTTTACTGGTTTATTTACTGTAGGTGACGCTGTGCGAAGGGAAATATTGCGGATGTAGAGTATGAATGGAATTTATGATGAGATGTATTGTAGGAGCGCTCTTTATGTAGAACGTAAGGTTTTTATGAAGAAATTCAATATCATATTATTTTGGAATACCTGCAGATTAAAAGTTAAAGAAAAAGTTAGGAATTTTTAAATTATTGTCCTATTACTCTTAAGTACAAAACTACGAAATAATACTAATAAAGATACAAGGACGCTACAAAGTATAGAACCAGTACGATATTACAGGTTCTCCTCAACCGATTTTTCTGACATTGTGCCTATGGGTAATTAAAACGCATTTTCTGAAATTTTTTCAACTCCGTGTCAGCTTTTGTTTCCGAGATATAGGAGCAAATTGCATTTTTTAATGGGATGGGTGTTCACATCCTTAAAAAGGATAATTTTTCCTGATTTCCAAAATATTCGTTATCGCTAACTAAGAACAAAAACTACAGATGCCTCCATTTTCCTCGTGGCTGGTGATAATTTTCATTCACTTTGTTATTTGCAATCACAATGCATCAGTTAACTGAAGATGATCMCATCGAAATTTTGATGATAAATTGGTTATGGAGATAGAAGGCGAAGTTATTCGGAAGTAGTTTCATTCTACAATGAAATTCATGAAGATCGTGAACCAATTGCCAGATCAACAGTTATTAAGACATTGCAACGTTTTGACGAAACCACCGGTATTATAAGTCGTCAAAAACTAGGACCTCCAAAGGTTGCTATTAGTGAGGAAAGTATCTTGAATGTCCCTTTAGATGTGCAAGAGAATCCCAAGCTTCCGTACAACAGCGTGCTCTCACTCACCATATTAGCAAAACATCTGTGCAGAAATTTTTGAAAAAAGGCAAGTTTCATCCACACAAAATTCACTTATTACAAGAACTGAGCGAAGATGATTTCGATTGTAGGATAGAATTTTGCGAAACTGCTATGAACATAATAGATGAAGGTAGCAATATTTTAAATTGGATTATGTTTTCTGATGAAGCGACGTTTTGTGTCAATCTAAATGTGAATAGACCTAATTGCAGATATTGGTCGGGAACAAATCCACATTGGATGGAAGAAGTCTACAGACAACACCCTCTGGTGTGGTATTATCGGTGAGCACATTATTGGTCCATTTTTCGTAGATAGAAATTTGAATGCGGTCAAGTATTTACAGCTCTTGCGCGAACACATTATACCAAAATATTCGCACGTTCCCTAATCGTGAAAATGCTGCGCATCCTTCTGAACAGCTATGGTTTCAGCAAGATGGTGCGCCGTCCCATTTTGAACTCACCGTTCGTGAACATTGGATTGTAATATTTGGAAACAGATGGGTTGGTAGGCGCGGTGCGTTCCCCTGGTATGACGCCGCTTGATTTTTTTCTGTGGCTGTATTTGAAAAATCAAATTTATGCTGTACGGCCACATAATGCAGAAGATATAAAAAGATTTAAAAGAAGCAATAAATTGTAGAAGTGCATTTTTATTACCCATAGGCACAATTTCTGAAAAATCGGTCGAATAAAACCTCAAATATCCTGCTGGTTCCATACTTTGTGTCGACCCTGTATGTGTTCATTTTGGGGGTTGGGAATACCTTCAGAACTTCTAACACGCAAAGTTAGCTCGGTAAAGCAACTAATCTAGATACAGAATGTTCCTCCTTAACAATTATTTATCGGACATCCTTTCTTGCATTACCTTGCCCAGATGGTCGCCATTTTATTGGTGTCTGGCAAGACCTATCAATCACAGCACATTTTACCCTGTATTCTAGAGTATAAAAAGGTTTTTGCCGAACAAAAGCTATCGTATGGTTTATAAGTGTAAAAGTGTACTGAAAAATTCTGCAAGAAATAACACAATTCAATTTCGGCATGTATCCAGATGCGTGGATCAGTGTTCCCTATTTTTGCAAGCTAAATACTCTAGATACATGTAAGCAAGCCAATGTTGATTGGTGTCAGTTTGTAACCCTCTGACTTTTTGCACGGCGTCCATATGTTTTCCTTATCTAAGGTCTACCTTGTACAAAGACCCAACATGTTCTTTTTGTTGCAGGTCCCTGCTAATCAACGAAGCCCCCGTAGGCCTAGGATAAATAGAGATGTGCGCGTTGGGCGTCGGACTGAACCAGCGTGTTAAGTGTCACATGTCATATGAATTTATTTCATGTCTAGCTTTTTCTAAATAAGGTCCAGAGTTTTCTTGTATTTAAGATATTTTTATATGTGTAAAGTATAAATGCTGGTCGTTGAAATAAGCTGAACACTATATACGTAAACAAATACATATTAGGACGTAAGATGGAGCACTAGTCGAGATGCAGGTTGCTGGACCATAACTGTGAGAGGATTTCCTGTCGACGGTGAGCATCACGGTCGGAATCTGTTGTGCTAACCAAATGGGGAAACCCAAGAGTTTAGGAACGAATGACGCTTTTAAACTCTTGGGTTCTTTCACATATCTCAACCGAATTGCCCCGTAGCTCATCCTAATTTTTGGAAGTCCACTTTACGTGTAAATGTATAGTATGACAGGAAGTAAATCACCCAATCTGCGTGAGAGTTATTGTTTAGTTAGTGAACTTAATGTTTGGGAGGTGGCGCCCGGTGATTTACCTTTGTATCAGAACTTGTGTTAGCCCGTCGTCTCTAGTGCCCGGACTAAATTGGGGCAGTGGAGGCGACGTGGCAGGGAAGGTGGATGTTTAAATAATAATATTTGTGATAAAATTTTATTCTATTCATGTTAAAAGGATAATGTTTCCCGATGGTTTATTATATGTTGAGCGTTGTAAATATCTGAGTAGCTTTACAAGAATAAATTCGGATTTATAAAAGGTGGTGGTTTTGTGACGTCCTATGTGGGGCAAGTACAGTTCAGCTACCTACTTGTCATTATCCATGTTCGATTAAGCAAAGCAGGCTGTGCTTGCCCTTTCCCTTACTAACCGGGATTAACAGTTCCTACCTTTCTCAGGTTTTGTTGTTAGTAGTTGTGTGTCCATTTGTTAACGAGATGCTTTTTATTTTTGATAATTATTCTGGGTGTCCTATTTTCGTTGTTGTAATTGTAGGAAATCTCTGTAACTATTAATGCTAGAAGGTTACGATTTCAACATTACGGTCTTACTTTCTTGTTGTAATTTAAGCTGTACCATCATCACTTTATATCGTCTTTTGTTTTAAAGCTATAGCCAACTTTTGAAGAGAGTAACATTTCTTCAGTTTTCGATATATTGGTTGAGTATGTAGATACAAAAAAGACTGCGAAGACATTCTTAGGAGATTACATTTTTTAGATATAACACAAACTTTCATATTTTAATGGAAACTACATATAAATGGTTTTTATTAGATTTTATGTTTAAAAACAGAAGGCTATGGAACAAGAAAACACACAATATAATTTAAATATCAGTGTGTATATTTATGCCAATGATCTTGAGATATGCAAAATTATTGAAACTGTATATGATTGCTTGCTGCTGCAGGATGATCTGGACAGACTAGTTTTATGGTGTAACAAGAATCAACTTCAAGTGAAAGTTAGTAAATGCAAGACAATATCGTTTACTAGGAATACTGATATAACTAAATTTTATTGTAATGTACTTGGACATGCTTTAGATAACTACAGCGAGATTTTAGACCTAAGTGTACTTCGTAACACAGGACTTTACTGAAGTACGATGTGTGAAGCGCTTTTTTATTCGTTTGTTAGATATAAGCTAGACTACTGCTGTATAATATGGAAACCAAGTCACCGAGCTTACACAGACTTACTCGAAGGTGTTTTCAGGAAAATGGCGAAGTACGTCTATTTCAAGATGTTTAATGAGTATCCGGTTAAACAAGGCAGTCAGAAAAATCATACTATTATTGATAAATACTCTCTTGTCATTCGTAGGAGTGTTTTGGGCGGGATATTCTTACAGAAACTTTTACATGGTTATATACACAGCCCTGTGTTGCTCCAATATATTGAACTTATTGTGCCTAGACCAACTAGCAGATGTGGCATTGTTTTTATTATGAAATACTACATACATATCACCATTTCACTGCTTTTTATTCTGATGCTTTCGACTGTATAACGTCCACTGTATCACCAAGTTTGACATTTTCTATGAGCACTTCGATCTAGTCTTACTTGAACTATTTGAAAAAGATGAATCGATTGTAATTTAGTATATATGTTTTCATTTCCTTTTGTTTTTGTTGTTAGTAGGTATGGATATGCTGTTATCTGCTACTGTTTAGTGTTGATTATTATTATTACCGTCGATTTTCCGGCATATTGATCTTGCTTGTTGTGCGTCGTTATAGTTTATTATGTATACCAATATTTTGTCCACGATAGACCTGTCGCCTGCTGGAAATAAGTAAAAATTTTAATCCATTAAAGAGAATAGGTATTGTACCTATTTGGATACATACATAAGACTCCTGTGCGTGCTCATGCATTTTTTTATCGGTAATCTAGGGTGGAACTAATGAAAATCATTATTTATTTAGAGATAAGTATTAGTGCAAATTTAGCGTCATATTATTTACATCCATTTTGACGAAAAACCTGAAATGATTAAACTACTACTTAGAATAAGAATAATACCAAAATTAGTAAAAATAAACCTAAGAATGTATATATTATCTTAATCAGAGAAAATAGGTCTTAATAACCATAGCCAGCCATACCAAAGCCAACTATAGTTTCCATTTAAGAAGTAGTGCAAGTTTGCGTTATATCTCAAAAATGAGTACGCCGCTGGATTTAATATAAAAATGTCGGTTTTTTTTGTATCTATATATCCAAGCAAGATATTGAAACCTGTGAAAATGTTACTTTAAAACAAAAGACGATACTAAAATGGTAAAGGTACAACTCAACCCACAAGGAAAAAGTAAGACAGTAATGTCGAAGCAAACGCTTTTAACTCTTTAGTGTTTACATTTTTCAGTATCAAAAATTGCATAATAACAATCGCAGAAAAGACATCTTACCTGATAAAAATTCGTTGTGTTATCCTTTCATCATACTATTGAATTTATTATATACCAACATTATCTCCTTAATTTTCAGATCAGATCCTTAGAAATTGCCAAAAGTACTTAGTGTAAGACAAAGCGAAGAAGCTAAAACTATACAGATGCTCTCATGTTAGAATATAGGAAGGAAAAATAATCTAATTTGGTAAGTAATTATGTGCTTTGCGAATGACTTTTTACTATATTTGAACTTAATAACACAACTGTAATAACATTAACAGCAGATGAACTCGACCAATCTGCTTTGCTAATGTTTACAGTTGATCGTCAATGTATTAGGTATTATTGTTTGTACGGCATTCAATTTGCTCTTCTTCCAAAGTTGTCAGAAAAAGAAAAGGTTATTTTTTTAATCTATTCGCGATAAATAAAATTCTCCAGAACCAAATTTAAGCTATGATTATAAAAACCAGACTTTCGAAGAGTGTCAAAATTAGTTCAACATCCGCTAGTATATTGGTAGCCAGATAACATGTCGTTTCGTCATGGAAAAACACCAGGATATAAAACAAATCAACACTCCGATATCAAATAATGAATCCTATTAGTGACCAAAATTAAAATTAAAAGGATGAGACGTAATTTTATGAGTACATAAATTTTATATTTAGGTTACGTGATGTGTAATCATTTCTAATGGTATGCAGTCATATCCGCATAAATTTCGAGTAATTCTAAATTGTCTTGTTCCAAGAATGCGATTTGTGGCAGTGGTTATTTATCACAGAAAATATATTCCTTTTTTTCACAAAGTACACTTATTAGTTAACTATAAATAATGAAAAATGACAATAGAGTAATTTTTAATCGTCTGTCTATATTCTGACACCCCTGTCAACCATGCTAGCCTAAAATCCTGACGTTTTTGACCACCCCATCAAAATTGCAATGTCAGAAACCCAAAAAGAGGTCGATAAGGTCAGAGCCCAGCTTGAACAAGCGGCTAGTGAAGTCAGAGAAGCTGCCAGGCAAGACCTAAATAAGGCCATCGAAGAGGCTAGAGCTGAAACAACGGAAATTATAGCGGAGACCAAGAAAAGTGCACAAAAGGTCCTTGAAGAAGCAAAGGAATCGGCAGCTAAGACCATGGAGGAAGCCCAGAGGAATATTGAAAAACAGTTGGATGATTTTCAAAAACGTGTTAATAAATGAGGTGCCTGTGTATTTTTGTAAAAAAGTAATATTTATTTTAGAAATAGTAAATATATTCCTAGGAGTATTAAGGATGTTCCATATCGGTATTTTAACTTTTTACATTCAAAAAAAATCTGGCAGCCCGGACGTTTGCACGGGAAGCCAAAGTTTACGGGCACTATTTTGACTACAAGGGTGTTAAATACACTATTAGTAGAAAATTCCACATACGCCAATGCAGTTGTATGTTTCTGATCATTTGGTCTTGTTATTTTGTTCCGAATTCTTAAATTGAGAACTACGTGAAACATATTAAACCAGTTAGTTGCAACTGTGATGATTATTGTTTGTTACTGCATGATGTAACTTATTCTATAGTAGCAATTTGTATGCGAGTATTCACGGTTTAATAGTGCTGCAAATAATATTGGTTGTACGGTCAGCAAAATTGATTTTGCAACTAGTAGTTCTTACTTCAGTTCTCCTTATCGTTAGAGGGAGGTGTAGCCGGTTTTTGCTTCAAACGCCTATAGAGAGGTGGACGATAGCCTCCCATATTGCACCCCATCCGTAAGTTGTTATAATTCGTTAAAAAGGCTATAAGGTGCAATGCAATAAGATTACAGCCTCTAATAGCAGCAGGAGAAACTGAGGAATTGTTTACAGCAATTTCCTAGATACTAAAGAAACACGTTCCTGGTTTTCTTCAATGCAATTTATTTGCAGATTATAATTTATTTTTTTTTTATTTATTTAGCCTATGATTCTCCTAACATACGCGGTCAGTACCTACCGCACAGCTCCAAGGTTGTTGCTTTTCCTTCTAATTTGTCGTCAGCTTTTGTGAACAGAAATATCACACAAGATATAATTATGTTAGGTATATACCGCTGCGAACCAAAAGTTCTACACATCAGTGACAGAACCAGAACATTATTATTCGAATTTTATGAAAAAGTAAAATTTTTAAAATATTTTTTCCTGATATTTGGTGAATAAATCTTATTTTAATATATTAGTTTTTGTTACAAGGCTCGTTTCAAATTAAAATTTTCTTCCTAGATAATTTATTTCAAGTAAACAATTTTACGTTTTATAACTAGGAATAACCTTACGTCCTTTTGGAGAATCCCACTGTGTTCCAGTGGAAGCAATGGCCGCGTCGGGAGCATGATCAGTTTGCTACTGGAACAATGCTACTACTTTTTATAGAGAATTTTACGTGCTACATTTTTAGTTTTCTTGCATTTTCCTCCTGATGTTACGCTATATGATTTTTGTAGATCTTTTGAAGTTTTATATTTTGTTGACGAATACCCAGGCACCGCGATTTCCGGCAACTATATTTTGTTTCCAAAGTCATATTTTCATCAATTTTCGTCCTTCCACTACTTATAACTGGAAAATTTTTATTTAACCAGTATAAATGCAGTGGTCAGTAAAACACATTGTTCTTTTACTAGATTTCATACTTCAAACGTGTTCTTTTATCTTATTTGTAATAGGTGTATCTAAATGGCCTATATGTTTTAGTATATAAACTCCGCTTTATATAATTTATTAGTTTTCGGCTAGTTGGTAATTAAAAGACATCCCAAATTGGTTTTACTTACCTACTACCATTATTAGTCTATTTTTAACACATGTATATAACGTATATTTATAATATAATTGACCGAGGTGAAAATATGTTTGGTTGTGTTTTTACCAAAATTGTGCGGTATTCTTCATATTATATTTTTTGTTGTGTTCAAAGTATTTTGTTTGTGATTTTTTGTGTCGCAACTGTTGTTAAATGCTAGTAGCGGTCATGAAATTTGAATATTCTTTTTAGATGAGGGTTCGGTTACTTTAATTAAGAACTGCATAGAAGATCGCAGATGAGGTTGGGGGACAGTTGTTCATCACTGTTAATATAGTAGTGATAGGTCTTCTTCAAGGTTTATATTATCTACTTTAGTGAGAATAGATTTTAAAAATTAATATACATTATATCTTCATGTCTTTCCAACGTATCGGTCTTTACATACATTTTATTTGTTTTTTTTAATATTATGAGAATATTATTCTAAGCTTGTTTTGCCGGTAGTTTAGTAAAGCACTATTATAATCTAACGCTAAAGATAAAGCATTTAATTATTGGAAACTTGTCGTTATAGTTCCACCAACAAAATAACAGAAATTAATGTAGCAAGGATATTACAAAAAAAACTTGGTCCGGTATTCACTAAATATTGAAATGTGTGGGTTTTGAATTTTAACACAAATATAAGCCATCACTCAGTTTACAATTAGATTTGCGTTCGCATAACGTGATACCGACCCTTCAAAGAAACTGCTTTGTTAGGACTTTGCCTGTGGTTGCGGACACGTCCACAGTGTACATTTACATATGCATATATTACTCTAATAACTCTAATAATCAGGTAGAACGTTGTCCTGATTGTTCGGTTTTCTATATTTAGGGTAGCTACTCTACCATCGGTTACCGCCTTCTACCGTTACGCATCTCGTATGCTAAAGCCAGCTGTTTCTTCAATTAAGTCTTCTGGTGTACATTTGGGAATTCATTTACCACTTTGGATTAGAGCGTATAACTGTGTTTTTCATGTCTTCCTGTGCCCCTTGAGTGGATGGTCATTACTTGCATCGGCTTATTACGATGGGCCCTTTATACAGGGCTTCTATAAATGATTCATGCATCCAGGGCGCTTATGAAAATTATCGCTTAAATCGGTTTGCCGCCTCTCAGTAAAGTGATGTATATTTGTCATCTGTCGATTTTTTAATTATTTGATATATTTTAATATGAGAAGTGTGTATTTTCAACCTATTCTGTAGTGTTTTGTGGGATAATTAACTTTAAGGTTGCAGAAAGCTGACAAATCGGAGCTGTGGTGGTGGTGTGGCATTGATCTGCAATRTTCAACTACTATCGCCGTGCAACGCGCATATTGTGGCTTGACAGCAGTTACAAAAAGGCGGCACAAAGAATTCAGAAGTCAACGTCGCCCTTGTTGCATGAATCATTTCAACCATTTCTGCGTGAAAAGCTATTTACACTCTATTACCGTTCCCGAATATTGTACACTCCTGTTATACCATCTGTATATCATATGTCCATAGAGTATGCTCCCCTAACATTGTACATCCTGCATGTGTTTGTATATAAAATCTGGAGGAAGAAGGATTGCGAATGTTTTCTTCCTGAGTAACAACGGTGCACACATCAATCTAAAAGTTAAATTAGTCTTTTTTTAAGCATTTACGGGATACCTGATAAAGAACAGATCCACGATTGTACCTTGTATTGTCATATTTATGTTTAATACTTCACTACTGCGAGCCTAATAAAATGTTTACCGCATATCTATCTTCATCATACTTAATAAACAATCAATTAACTTAGGAAAAGAGCAATTGAACTACTTCCGCAATTACACGTAAACATTATCTATATCATTCATGTCAAGGCAACTTCTCGTCATTCCGCCAACCATGCCATTAATTTCTGGAAAATTCGCGGTTACTGCACTCAGAATGCCACGAAAGGCCGCTGCCGTGAAGCGACCTGCATAATATTGCGTCCATTATCATCCCTCTGGAACATATTACTGCAAGGGTTGAGCCTAAACTGCCTATTTAATTAACCGGCGGCATAAATAAGCGAATATTGTAACAATGAGGCCTGCTGGGTTAGCGAAATTTACTACGTGGCCACCACTACATCTGCGTAGTCATTTTAATAAATTAGTACTACTTACAGAAGAGTATAACTTACATACATAATTAAATAAGAGCCAAGAGTAGTAGACTTCAGTAAATTTTATGGTTGTAACTTTAAAGCTAACAACAGGAGCAACCTTGTTTCGTTTTCCCATCTGACGTCACATCACAGTTTTTAGACGGACGTTTTAAAATAGTGGAATTTGATTTTCATTCTCTAAGAAATCAAGACAGCAAATTATTTTATATAGTGTGCCCATGTGTCGATGCTCACCATTGGTATATCGGTTAGTAAAAGATATAAAACAAATTCATTCCTACTTTTGTCAGTTTTGAAATATTTTGTAAAAACTAACGTTTGCCAATTTCACTTTTTCTCTGCACCTTTTCTTAAATCATTCTACTCTACACACTTTTGGCGCCTTGCTCTAACAAACTGTATGTAATGTGTTTCTGTTTAATGGTCTAACATTCTAAAATTTTCTGGAATTTCCCCGTGGATCAAAACAGTATACAATATAAATATTAATTTCAGCAATATCAAAGACGTACTGAGCGTGGAAATTTCTATTTGCATGTTTGCCGAAAGTTTCTTGTAATGCTGAGGTTTTTTAATTTCCAAAAGCTCTAAAAGGTGTTTCTTTTCAAAAAGACTTTACCTAAACTCAAAATGTGCTGTAGTCATATTTTGTTTAAAAAGCAGTGTAAGCTTATATGCATATGAAGTGTAACAATAACTCGTAGGAAGCAAAAAAGGCCATACAGCAAGCAACAACCATTTGGTACAGACGTCAGCAAAACATGTGTGAGCATTTAAAATTAATTCATAGAGAACTGCAATAACATAGTTTTTGATAAGGTAACTAACGATATCTGCAGCGATCTTCAAATGCTAGTTCATAAAAAATTTGTCATTGAAAAATTGCGGACCTACTCATCAACTCGAGTTAAAATCAACTTAATTAATCCCCATTACGAATTTAAATTCAGTAATCGTTTAGTTACAAATTTTACACAGGCAGAACAAAAATTATTTAGTAGAGATCTAAAATATAACCCAAATTTACCAGTGTCTAAAAAGAATTTGAAATAGTAATTATAAATATGTATGAAATTAGCCTTAGACAAAGTAACAAATGAAGATAAGAGAAACGAATAATATACGCTTACAGAGATGTTATCAAATAAATACTAACAAAGTTGCCATTCATCTAAGGGGATCAAAGTAGAAATCGTATTAATAAAAAGCGTAAAACAGACAATTCACTTACTATTTGTAAGGCGGGTTAAGGCTATACCATCATCATTTTAAAAACAGAGGAGTACCAGGCTAAACCAAATAATTTATTAAATACAAACAGCTTTAATTCAGACGTCATTAGCATTTTAACATCTTCAAAACACTTAATATCAAATTAAGATAAGTACAAATTAAGAATAATGAACCTTCGAGCTCCAATTATATATGGTCTGCCAAAATTTAAATAAAAATTTCAACGTCCCGTAGGCTTTGATATTGCTGAAATTTTTAAATCGGCCTTCAAAATTTAGGTGTGAGAATTTTAAAACCCCTGTAAAAAGGTCGATGTAAACAAATTTCTGCACATCTTGGTTTAGTATAACGCTGTTATCCTTTTGACAATGACCGTTACGTCGCAACAATCGCCAAAGTTATTGAATAAATCGAGTGAGGCAAAGCACCTCCGAAATACCTAATTGAAAAAGTTATAAATCTCCTACCTATGCCACTTTAGCATGTCTTTTTCGCAGCCTATTAGGTATAATTCATTTTTTCATACGTCCCGTGTAAAGCATAATGAAGCGTTTTGTACAATACTGAAAATATGACATCGATCAAGAAAAACTAAATACAGGTCTACTAGCTCGGGAACAAATGATAATCTGAGGTTTCTGTTAACATCCAGTTTTATCTTAAAAAGGTGTCGTAACAGTGTAAAGGTTTAAAAGCAGTCGCATTAGACTTACTTATTGAGGAAAATTCAAATCTGAAATTTTAGTTTTTCAGTATATCCTAAAATTGAAAAAGTAATATATTACTTCCACATCCAACGGATGGGAAGTATTGTATCGCGAAAAAAATTTTCAAAAATTTTTATTTGCTCAATCGCTTTAAAATGGTCGAAAACGCAAAAAAACAAAATTTGTGCAAAAACAAATTTCTTGTCTGTGTGTCTGTGTGTCTGTGGTATTGTTTGTGGACACGATAATTTTCGAAAGACTTAATATATGAACTTGTATTTTAGTACACGTATAAATCTCAACTACCCAAAGCGACCTATTGCTTGTGGGGTAGGTAGGGTATCGGGAAGGGGGCGAAATTGGGGGGTGACTACACTTTTTGCAAATTTTTATTTCTTTATATTTTTTTTGTTTTAGTATGTCTTAGTATGCGGTTTTTCTTAAATATCTCCGAATATATTTAATATATTCAAAAAATGAAAATGCCATCAGATAGGAAATAAAATTTCTCACAAAAAATGTCTTAGAAAATGTATCCAAAACTTTTGACATTTTCGAAATATTTCCAAAAAACCTATTTTGGACCCTGCTCATACGATTTTTTTTTAAATTTTGGTATTATATAGAAAATTAAGTTTCTGATCAGAAAGCGCTCTTGTAATTTTTTGTTAAGTTATTAATTTTTAAGTTATTTGGAAAAAAAACGATTTTTAAAATGTATATATTTTTGCTAATGTCACGAGGACAAAAATGTGTAGAGAGAAAAAATGCTCAAAACCTGATTACTAATCGTATAGTATAAAAAATAAAAACGTAAATGTCATTTTGACAATTGGGTGTGGAAGTATTGATTCAATTTGCAGCGGTTTTGAAATGAAATATGCTGCAAACATTATAAATTTTGCAAAATATCTTCATTCCAACGTTATTCTGTCTTCTGATAATGAGCCTCGAAATCTGTATGCTGAAAAGCATAACGAGTGTTGAATGAAAGGTGCAATTTTTTTTTACTGAAATACCCACCCAAAATTGACAGCCAGTATAATTTATTAAGGGACGATAAGACTTGAGGAGGTTAAAAAAGTTCGTCAATTCTAAAATCATTCAAAATTAAATCACATCTACAGACGGAACCGTTTACGTAGCGGTAAACACTTGTTGGAGAATTTATTAACCCCCTTGGACGTTCTGAGACCAAATGAAGTCGGCCGACTCCATTTCCGGGGCCATACATTTTCATACGTATGTGGGGCTACATGCCGGAACAAAGTCCTGGCCAAATTAATCCGGAAAATATGCGACGGGGACCAAAGAGTCGCCTGGACTTGCTTTCATGAGCGCCCCCCGTGAGCAATTAAGCAACTTCACACTCTCGAACTTCCTAAGCATTTAATTATTTTAATCACCGGACCACGGCTTGCGGGACAGTTCTTAACAATGGAAGGGTTGGTGGGGGGTGAGGTAGGCAGCGAAGACGGGGCTGGCAAACTTGCTCGAAGGATAATTTGGTTAAATTTGTTGCGGAGATGACAAGGGACCTAAAAAATTCGTCAAAAGCTACTGAATGGCTGAGTCAGAGACTGTTACAAGGGAAAAACATGGTTGGCAACACTAACGAACCAGTAGAACATTTTCAGTTTGGATGAATTAATAAACAGCAAGGTAAAAGACAACAGGAGGTAGCAAATGCTACTTTGACAAGCGGACATATGATGACAAAAGTAGAAGTATTCAAATTTGACACTACATTGACGTAACATTTTGTACATTTTTGTTTGATTCAGGTATCCAACATAATTAACCTGTGAAGAAGTTGTACTAGAACTTTTTGTTGCATGGAGCAATGTGGTTATTTATAGATTTTTGATACAATTATTAACGTACAGAAATTATACAAATATTACATTTTACTTATTGTATTTATTTGTAGGTTCTGGCTCCTTTTTTTATAAATAAAAGACACTTTTTTCTAATAATAATACTAGAACAGTATACACATATCCCAAAAACAGAATTTATAAAAGCACTAAACTTTACATTATTTTCAAATTATTTCCAATTTAAGGACAATAAACAAATAGATGGGGTAGTAAGGGGATCACCCATCTCAAGCAATATAGCACAAATAATAATGGAAGATTTAGAAATAACAATAACAAACAAAATAAATTATATAAAATTTTATACAAGATATGTAGATGATCTATTCTTAATAATACCAAGAGACAAAGTAAACGAAATTTTAAATTTATTTAATAGTTATCATCCAAAATTACAATTTACCGTAAAGACAAAGAAGATAAACACAATTAACTATCTAGACCTTACACTAATTAAAAAAGGTAACAAAATTCTCACAAAATGGTATTCAAAACCAACTGCATCGGGAAGACTAACTAAATTACCATTCTAACCACCCCTACAGACAWAAAATAGCTATTCTAAACAACACTGTACAACGAATAATAAAATTAACTAGTCCAGAACTTAGAATTGAAAKTTTACATGCCACTGCTAAAATACTAAAAAACAACAACTACTTCTTAACCTTACCATKTAWACCACCGCTTACTCAAAAAATAAAAAACCTTCTAAAACCACATAACTTCCAAATTACATATAAACCAATTAACACAATTAAACAATTCTACACACCGTTAAAAACAAAAACGCCAAAAGAAACAAGAACACACACAATATACAGTATAAAATGTAAAGAATGTAACAAACAATATATAGGACAGGCAAGACAATACTTAAAAAACAGGCTACAACAACATAAAAATAATGACAACTACACAGCTTTAAAAAACATCAAGAACAAACTGACCACACTTTTGACTATGATAATAACAAAATTATTACTACGGAACAACATAAACATAAAAGACAATTTTTAGAAATGATACATATTCAAAAAACCTAAACACATGTGTAAACGACATGACTGACATACAAGGACTAAGTAATACCTACTACACCGTCATTTAAACACACCCTCTCACTGTCACATTTACCATCCACAATAATAGCAAAGGAACAAACTTGAAGGTACTTTTTATATTAATATCAAAATAGTAAATGTCATATTGATTTTCATAATAATTTCTCAATCTGCAAAATGAAAATATTCGACAAAGACCTAAATTATAGGTCGGGTCAGGTCAGGTCAGGTCAGGTCAGGTCAGGTCAGTGTCTTTAATTTATAAAAAAGGAGCCAGAACCTACAAATAAATACAATAAGAAAAATTAACACAAAAGGATTCGACAAAATAAACATCAATATCTATTACATTTTAAACAGGACAAGGCTACTTTGAAGATTAATCCTTTATTTACTATAAAAACATCCACAGAAAACCTGACTTGGTCAAAATATTGCAATGCCTTTTCGGTCTAGAAGGTTCTTTATTCAGTGCACACTTACAATTTAAACAATAATACAACATACAATACGAAACATACTAGCACACTTGAATTAACAGTTTTCGCTATCCATCGCTATCACTTTTGGTTATTATTATCGTCCAGATAATCACATAGATTGCTTTTATACAGGGTGAGTTTTTTTGGATGACCAGTATGGGGCTCTCGCCGTTTTGTTGACCTAACTCAATGCATGTTTTGGTTTTTAAAAAAAGTTCGTGGATTACTACATATTTTGAAAAAAACAACTTTGGAGTATGATTGAGATATAACAAACTTCTGTTTCTTAAATATAAACTATAGTTGGCTATGGATTCATAGAGTCGACGATTTTTTATCTATCCAACGATATAACACTCATGCAGTATAGCTATTTTGAAAAATACCGGAGGTATGGCCAATTATCTGCATTATTTTTGTATTGTTTTTAAATAGTTAGTTTCTTGTATCTGACAGTTAGTCAGAACTGAACACTAAAAATTCACGTATTTGTAAGTTGAAAATGGAGTTTAACAAATCTAAATAAGCTTAATATGGTTGAAAAGTACATCATATGCCACAAAAATTCCATTCGAGTATCTAAGGAATACTTTCATATCTACCAAGATCGCTGTGAGCCTTTTTAAAGCAATTTAAAAGGCTTTACGATAACATGGCTCCTTTTTTAAACCAAGAAATCGATCCAGGATTATAGATGAAGCTACACTTTGCATTTTCATCGAAAAAAACTCACGCTATATATTCTTCGATTCTCTAATTCTTTCGTGAGGATTTAAACATTACAGCACTTCAAAACGTTGATCATTTGCCATGCTAGACTGCGGTATTGTATTGTTCCTTCCAAGCCTAAGAGCTAAAGGCCCCCCGGTATTATTTACAACATATTTCTCACCTTTGCCCTCTTAATATGGCACATCAGTTTTCAGTTAAAAACTTTTATGATCACAGCATTTACATGAACGATACGCGATAAAACCAAGGCAGTCTGTCCTGCGATAAGATACGACCAATAAGCACACGGATTGTTCTTCCCGTATAAGCCAGAGCGGCCCTTTCTAAGTGCCGCGCCCCCTAGCGGAAATTAGGCCGAGATCCCCGATGCGATAGAGACAGGGCAAATTTATTTCAAATCTTCCACCTGATTACTGTTATATATTTCTTGGGCGTTCGTGCGAACACTCGATAATAATGATGTTAGGATTTACGTTTCATTTCCATGGCTTCCTGGATGATATCTGCAGTTCTGATCAGCAAACGGTCGGCTCACCTTCTCTAGCGGCAGCGGTTCTCAAACTTTCGTGGTAGTGACGTGATTTGAGAGGCGATAAAGTACACTCAACTGACGAGAACTTGCGACTGAGACTCAGATACAAGAATGAGTGGGAGAATGAACCTGCGAACTCGGCAATGTATTACGTACATTTCTATAAACGCTGTTGCGGAATCAGCGCCACCTGCAGACTGGAATTGCAGACGTGTAGATCTAATCCATCAATCGAACCTTCGCGATGTTTCGATAGCTTCTAGAAGGTGTCGCTTCTGGGATTTTCGATGGGGGAGCGACGGAGTGAGCGCGGGCAGTTCTGTATTCGAATACCGGTTATCAGGCGAGCGAAAGGTTTAGTGAAAAACCTGTTTTCTAGTAAGTTTGTGCAGTATAGTGAATTATTGAATTAATGGCGTTAAGATAGAAGTGTTGTGAACTAGTTTTCTAATAAAAGGAAGTTTAGAAATCCGGATTTTGCGAGCCGTAGTCTCAACAACATTTATAAATCATGCTGTTAATAAAATATCGAGTTTACAAGAATATCTCGAACTCGGAAATTTGACAGCGTCGCATTCAGGGGCTGTTTTTCCGTGCAGTACGACTCGTCCAAACGTCTCCCCATCTTCCATATCGCGTTTTATTTCCACGAATGAATTGGCAAAGTTGAAATGATTTACCCGGGCGATTATCCCCAAACTTTGGTAATTTCTTTAAGTACTCGGAGATCATGAAGGCGGGCACGGCGCTCTGTACCCTCCGACTTATTGTCAAACGACCTGATTGATAAGGGATATTTATTCCCGGGATAATAGTCGAAATCGTGCTGCCATTTTCCGGTCCATTGCGCCGGGAGTAAAGGGGAATCTGTTGGATATGTTAAGGAGAGGGAGGAGCCCTATTTAGTGCAGCAGCAAAGAAATGTTAATTATAGGGATTGGTTACATTGTATTCTCTGTTTTCTTACGTGCTCAGTGCCCCCACCATACATTTATTTTATTGTTATCGTCTTCTGCATGTATAAACTGTTTCACTGGTTGTTTCAAAGTACCATTCCATTTAGAAATCCGAATGTCAGTTGTTTTACATGTGTAACTAAAATCATTTTTCCACGTAAAATGTAAAAAATATTTATTTAAGACCAGTAGATATAAAGCAATGTAACTATCCTATAATTACATAAGTTCTTCAACAAAATTTTAGCATGAACAATTGATTGTCACTCTAACTACAACGTGAAGAATTCCGTATCTCCGTAAATTTAAGCAATACTTAAAAGTAAAATAGGAATCACTCTTCTATCAAGTATTGTATTTAATATTGCGAAATATGCATAGATCGAAGTTATTTTACTTTTAATGACATATCCGACAGCTAATGAATTCATATTTGTCTGCCATTATGGCTGAAATTTCCATTCCGAATTTTAAAGAAAAACCGTTTACAAGCAAAAATTATGTTGATAGAAATGTATTATTTCATATCAAATATATTAAAGGTATTTTGTGTTTATACTGGAACTGACAGGCAGTTACGTTGTGTTGAAAAAAGAAAAGGATGAAGTTCTCAACCTTTCGGACCATATGTTTCCGCAGAGAACAATGAAATTAACTTTGAGGTTTGCATCATTACAAATTAAGTATTCCGTGTTCTATACCAAGAGCTCGAGCTCTAGGTCCATCTTTTTTTATATTCCCTGTTCTCTGTTTGGTAAATATGACACTTGAAGAGGAAAATTAAAAAAAACAATTATTACACATCTAGCTTTTAACACTGAACACAACGTAATCATTGGAGACGGAATACTTAAAAACGATATCAAGCTAGAAAGTAAATAATGCTGTTGATGCTAAAGTAAATCATCGCAGTTTTACTAGGAGTCTTCTAGTTAACAATACTCTAAAATCCAGTATGTTAAACAAAAGCTGTATTTCCCAACTAAAATGCATTCAGTGTGATTAATGGTTGAACTAAAGAACAGTTTGCAAGTTTGCAAGTGCTAACCCAAAGAAAAAAGAAGCACAAGAGGTTTTGCTGAGCATTGCATCAATAAATATCATTGTTTAAATCATAACTTCAAAGCCTTACACTGCCAAACAAAAGGTAGAAAGCTAAACTTTTTGGAACATTTGCAAATTAAGAACACATCAATAAACATCCATCAAATACATAAAAAGAAATTATAAAGTGGACCTTCAAATCAAGGCCAGAGACTTTACAACAAAATAAGCAACATGGATAAAATTCTTTACATAAGGGCTGAAAATCTGAAATCTAACTTCGAATTCAACTGTTTGTTATTTTCACGAGCAGTGACCTTTTCAAGCTTATTTATACCAGCAATTTATTTGACAGCTTGCCACATGCAGCTCTGCAACTTCAAACGATTAAAAAAACAAACAAGACTTCCCCTTTTCAAGAGCCATCATCACGAAAGACGAGAGGACCGAAATTAAAACCTGAAAACGTTGAAATTCAGCCCGGCTACCGGACTAATAACGGCGGAACTAATAAAGGAGTTAACTTGTAACAAGCCTCGGTATAATATAAATTTAAAATTACACGAAGAACTTTTTGCGAAGCGCGGGTCAATAATGCATTCAGTTCGGTACGGCGCATACATAAAACATGAACGGAACTTTTCCAAATTAAAAACTTTATTAAGGTGCCGGCCGGTGTTTGCTGTCATTACCGTGGATGTGATGACAGCGACCGTAGAGTTACTACTCGGCAAACTTCAACGGACACGCTGTTTCCAGAGAGTGGAGCCACTGAATTTTGCAGGCGTATTAAAACAAGGGAAGGTCGATACTCTCTTGAAACTTACATGCTAAATTCATAATTTTCAAATAGTAGGTCAGTTTTGAGCAGTGTCTACTGGACAAAGAATTGATATCTAGTTACGAGAGTGAATGCTTTCAGCGTCCATAATATAAGATAATATATTCTCGGAAAGATCGCTGTCTCTTGAAAACACTGACAAAAAATTATAAGTCTGACGTTTAGATTACACCTGTAATCTTTGTCAAAGGCGAAGAACGTCAAAATATGCCTGACACAAGTTCAAAAATTTTGAAAGTAAATAAACAAATCACCATGGAAGCGAGACGTCATAGAAACAACGTGCCAACCTGATAGAAAAGTACCTAACGAGGAAAAAGGAACTACTTACCACTAGATATACACGAACTGCTTCATAGAAGATAACTACAAAATAGCCTTCCAAATGTCACCTAACTCATAATTTCCATAATCCCTTTTAAAATTATTAGTATTTCTACAAATTTCTATAGCTTCTTTTATTAGACCTTTGTGATGGTATTTTTCTCTATGTAAAATTTTTGTTTTATCAAAGTCAATCATGTGTTTAGTCAAATATGAGTGTTCAGCTACGGAAGATTTATCCATCTGTTGCAGCCCAGTAGCACGTATGTGTTTTTTCAAACGCGTACCTATTTTTCTTTTAGTTTGACCTATGTAACACTTGCCGCAAGAACAAGTAATTTTGTAAACCCCTTCACTATCTAAATGTACTTTGTCTTTAGTAAAATTTAAAATTTACCTAAATTATTATATGTACGATCAACAACTAAAATATCGTGTTTTCTAAGCATCCTCTTTAATTTTTCCGAAAGGCCTTGCACATAAGGTAAACTCAACTTCAATTTACTTTGTCCTGGCTGAGAATTTACTTGATTTGGATGAGCACTTTAATTAAAAACTGACTAAAAAACTGATTAAAATCTTTCAAAATTTTGTTTGAACTTGTGTCAGGCAAATTTTGACGTTCTCGGTCTTTGACAAAGATTACAGGTGTAATCGATACGTCGACTTTTTTTGTCAGTGTTAGAGACAGCGATCTTTCTGAGAATATAGTATCTGATATCTAGTTAGTTTGAAAGCATTTCATTAGCCAATACTAGATATGGTTGCTATGATTCTAGTTATGATGATCTTGATGTAAATACACTTTTGTATCAAAGGACTAATCCTGGAAGAAGTCTTCTTGTATAGTGCTGAGCTGGGCAAAAATTTTTAAAGAGGTTTTTGTCGTAATGTTACAATACCAACCAGATTGATGGATGAATATAGAGCTTTTAACGTCTTGGAAAAGGGTAGAGAGGTGTCAAGGAAAACTGGAGTGAAAATCTGCAAGATAGTAATTAGCTCAATCGTCGCTTAAGCAACTGTACTTTAAGCACGAACGAAAGCTGAAGGAGAATGGGAAAGATATAAACTTCATGTAATCTGGGAAGGCGAAGGATCAATGACGAAATATAAGAACTTTGCCAGTATTCAATACCCACACAGTTAATTATACGTGTTAGATGGATGCTGTATGTATTAAGGATGAAAGAAGAGCCAATTAAGAGATGGCGTTTGAGGAGGATCTGCAAGTGGTTGACAGTAGATGGATGCAGAAGCCGACATCTGTCACTCTGGTTGCCTAATCCGCAGGTGCTGGTTTCCCCACATCTCATAACGCTGTCGAGAGATAGGATAATTTGAGGTAGATGAGTTGTCAAAAAACAGATAAATTTATCTGGCTTGCTCTCTGGATTTAACACCCTTATATTTTTGATTGATTTCTAAAACAAGTACAACACTTTCTATATATAATGACTGTGCCGTTTTTAAATGCCCACATTCAAGCTTTCTTGATTAGGTTTTGTAATCATAAACCCCAATCAATGCCGATTGGGCCCCGTTTCGAACTGTCTATTGGCCGGGCCCGTCTCGGCCCAGAAATGGGCGGAAGTTCAAATAGTTAGCGMGTGCCTAGCTCGCAGACAGCATTGTTGACACAGCGAATTGTGTTTGCTTTTGTTTTGCGGCAATTTTAAGCCCGAATCGCCGTGTAAACACCGGCGGGTCCGCAATCAATCATATCTTGACTTCGGTGAAAGTTGTGTTTGTATTGAACTTCCTTCAAATTTGCATTCTTCTAATTAATTCCCGACCGAGCTGCGCCCGCCCTAAGTTAGCGCTGAAGATGGATGACGCGAAGAGGTAAAGTTCGTTGTTTATTGAGGGGGGAGGTCAGATATTACGGAAATTTTGGCGTGAGAAGTTGGGAGGGACCGTGAGTTTATTGTCGTGCTACGGTATTAATTCGTAAAATCCGCGAAGAATACGCGTAAACGGTATTTGTAATAAAACTCAGTAGCTTTTATTGTATGTTACTACTATTAACAMCTCATCGCTTTTMTCTTACATGAAAGCTAATGCCTTGCGTTTTTTTTTAACATTAAGGCGAAGTTTGTTTATATTAAACCAATTTGAAGTATTACATTATAGCATTTTGTGACATTTCTTTAAAAAAAAATGCCATTTTTGTCAGAAACTGTAATTGAGATGCCCATAAGAGTACCGAATGGGGGGTGGGCAAGGGGGGCGGCAGCATCACTGCCCCTCCCTGGACTGTCAACTCTGAACCCTTCTCACCTCCATACATTTAGCTGGTTAATTAAGTATGTACACAAAAAACTATTTTATTTACGAAATTGTAAGTGAAGTAAAATTTATAGCCGAGCATATTTAACAATTTTCATCCAAAACTCATGTTTGACCTATGCAAATGACATTCAATAAGTCGTTGTCAAATGGTTTCTAGGCTTATCTTGGTCAGGAGTCATAACACGATTTCTGCTTTGCTCACTAAGTTCTTCTAATGTGTTTTCCCCCAGGGATCGTTCAACTATGTGTGATACTAATACACAGAATCGGTCTCATATTTGTATTTGGCGGTAACTCCAGCTTTCTCGTACCAAATTTCTAAATTCGCGCTACATTTCAACAATTTATACAGAGAAACAAAAACCTCTCAAAAATGTCACTTATTTCGATCAAAAATCCATCCGAAGTAAGAGTTATGAATGTCTATTTAACATAAGTTTTAGGAGTCCAGTAGCAGTATAAGAACCACGAATTAAAACTCGGTGTGCCAGTATATAAAAGTTTCTTGAAAATCCGATWAAATATATTTCCGTTTATTAAATGAGGCTTAATTTACCTAAAATATTAAGTGATGGGTTAATTTTTAAGAACAATACACTGGCGGACTATAAAATTTGGCTTAATATAAAAATAATAGCTAAATGAAAAATGTCATTATCAAATAAACTCAAAGCCTCAGTTTAAAAAGGATGGTACCTACATGCATGTCTTGCACAATTTTATGTGAGTACTAATTCTGATTTTACGCAGTAACGTGTACAAAATCGTCGTCAAACATTGTGCATTGTGCTGTTATTTTACTCAAGCGTTGCAGTGTCTGGTAGCATTGATAAATCAACTCAAAAGTATTAAAAGAAGTACTCAAATTTGGTTTATTTAAAGATTGATGCCATAACGGTTTTTAATTCACAATGTCCAAGTTTAGTGGAGTATTATAAATGTGCTCAAATTTAGTATCAGATGATTACATTAGTACATAGTATAACTTTTTTCACCGAGGCTAAATTAGAGTTTGTGTTTATTCTCTTATTATTTTCTAATGGTAAATCTTTCACTGACCTATCAATCTATCTTGATTAACACAATCGAATGCCTTTCTTAGATCACAGAAAATCCAAACGGGCACTCACCATTATTTATGCTCGCTAATATTTTATTATGGAATAACTATAAGGTCGAGCTTATGGATTAAAAAAGCCAGATGTTAATATTATATAGGTCGATAATTTGCCTTATAACATGGATCATCTGTTTTAAATATTGGTGTTATTTTTAAATTTTTAATTTGTCCGAATACTTACCGTTACCTAAAGAAAGATTTACTAAAGAACTGTCGTGCTTTTGCTCTGAATTTATCACGTGTAGTACTTCATGTGGTTAAAACGGTTTTAAGTAAATTGAAAACTAGAGAAACTAAGCATAAATTTATCTTAATGAGCTTGTAGTTAAGATTTAGCACATTAAGTTGCTTAGTAAAACAATTATCGCTATTTAAACAAGCTAAAAATTGTTTAAGATTCTTCTTGTCATCAATATCTCTTGCACAGTATGAAAGAACGCATGACTCTATGAATGATAAAGATGGAATCATATACAAGATTCTCCTGTATTATGAAATCTATAGTACATTAGGTCTAGAAGTATTTATTAAACGAGCGCTATCTAAAGTAAGACTGTAAACTCCAACTCCACTGCTCCACTTTTTATTATTTATTACTACTGAGAAAAAATATAGACCTCATTAATGTTTGATAATTATTGTTTTAATAATTCTTTTTAATGCAAAGAAACAAAAAAACATCGAAAACAATAACTTCCAAAAGTTATAATTTATAATCATGCCTTTATGTTATGTGGACATGCCGCTTTCAGGTGAAATTTCTTTATATTTAGTCCACAAGGACTCAATGGGTACGACAATCTCAACGTGTTAAGCATCACTTGGTGCAGTTTCCATGTCAGGATAGCAAAAACTTTAATGATATTGAATAATCGTTTTTTTTCAATGCTTACATAGTTTTGACTGCCTAAATCTTTACTTTTCGTTCTGTGGGTCTTAGAAAATAGCGAAAATGTAATCTTAATCAAAAACCAATAACCTGCTCGTTCTGACGGAAATAATTGTTTCCTGATTCCCCTTGGGACTTCCGACGAACGTGCACTCAACCGAACGGTATAACTCGGGTATTTACCTGCATAGCTCTTTTACTTCACCTTGTACTCGGGCAAAACTATGAAATGCGTAGCTAAATTTAACGGGCCAACTTCTCCATCACGTTTATTGGGCCATTCATTGTCTCTGTGCCGATTACACCAGCTTTACTGCAAATTTTTATTGCACTTTCGTATTGGCAATTCATTTTCTCTTAAATTACCCTTTTAACGGCAAAACTTGGGTATTTCTGGTTTATATTTTATGGCGGCGGGGTGCAGTGCACTGCAAACAGCAAAGATAACGTTCCGCCAGCATTCGATTATTCGTTTTACAGCCAGGTTTGTTTTGAAGTAGCCGGTTTCATGGGAATTCAAAGGGACGTAAAGTGTCTTTCGTCTTTATTTGCCGTGCCTTGTACAGAGTTTCATGTTACGCTGTTGTAATTTTTCTTCAAAGGGGTCGTTCACAATTCATTCTTAGAAATGAACACTTGGAAACGAAATTTTATTTTTCTGTAGGACAGCTCCTGACATCAATAACGTATTACGTTACGTATCTCTACTGTAAGTATGGTAGAAAATAAACTATTAATGAATGAAAATTCTTCCTCACATTTTACTATACTCTGTGATTTTTTGAAAACTTCGCACCATAAATAACTTTAAATAGAGGAAAAATTTAAAATTTTGCAAAAAACAGGTAAACTTTTGTTTGTAGAAGGACAACTTTTGAGATAAGTTTTTAATGGATAGCGCTTACCCTCTTAGCGGGGTAGATACCCATTCAAAAATTTTAAATGAAACTACCCATCTTACGATACATCATTTAAAAGCTTATTACACAAGGAGTCTTGCCATGTAATTAGTTTTACTATTTTTTACCCATTGACGGGGTAGTGGGTCAAAATGTGCATTGTAGCAAGTGGCTTATAAAATGGAATATTTTGGACTTTTTTTTAACAAAATTTATTGTCTTGCAGTTACAATAAAAATTGTCCTTACTTAAGCCTAAAAAACTTGTTAAAAAATAATTGTTACACCTAAGCAAAATGCCAAAAATACTTAAAATTTTCTTTCGACATTACTTGATATTGCAACTCGACAGTTTATACTGAATTGGCTAAATAATTATCTACTTTGTGTTTCCAATTTTTTGTTTCAACTTTTTGGCTACTTCTTTGGCACGACCATCTTTTTGTTCACATTCCTTTTTATAAATCGCGTGAAATTTTTAAGTGAGGGTCCAAGTGATAATGGTTTATTCAACTGCCGAAAGGGTAGAAATAATTTTTATTTACGGTACTGAGCATAACTGTGCTCGTGCGTCAGCAAGGATGTTTAACGAACGGCACCCCGATAAAAATGTTGACGCTAGGTACATTCTCGATCTCGTGCAGAAATTTCAAGGCGCTGGATCTGTAGTAAACAAAAAAAGGGCAGGGAATGGAGTCGTTGATGAAATGGCCCAACTTGAAGTACTTGGTCATTTTTCAATGGATCCAACTAGCTCTTTGCGTTACATTTCTACAGCCACTGGACTTTCTTATTCATCGGTAAGGAAAGTTACAAAACTGCACAAATTCCATCCCTATAAGATGAAAACTCTCCAGGAACTCGGCGAAGATGACTTCGATAGAAGACTGCAATTTTGCGAAATTAMMACAGAAAAGATTATAGTAAATCCAAATCTAATAAAAAATATCTGCTTCAGTGATGAATGCACATTTTTTTAACGGCTCTGTAAATAAACATAACGTCAGGTACTGGAGTGACGAAAATCCTTATATTTTTCGAGGTCATACACAAGTTCCTCAGAAGCTGAACGTCTGGGCTGGAATACTTGGCAACGCAATTGTAGATCCAATTTTCATTGATGGGACGCTAAATGGGGGAATGTATTTAGAATTACTTGATGACGTTATTGATCCTTTAATCACAGAGCAATTAGAAAACCAACGTGACCCTGAAGGAAATCCAATGTTGGATGAATACGGATTGTTTTACCAACATGATGTAGCCCCACCGCATTACGCCATTAATGTGCGAAATTGGTTAAATCATAGATATCCTCTTCACTGGATTGGTAGGCGTGGAACAATTGAATGGCCGCCACGATCACCCGATTTGACTGCTTTAGATTTCTTTCTATGGGGTCATTTAAAATCTGTGGTTTACAAAACACAACCTACTAGCCTGGACGATCTGCGAGAAAGAATTATTAACGAGTGCAGGAGGATTCCACCTGAAAATTTCCGAAAAGTGCAGCAGGAGTTCGAGAACCGTCTGTATTATTGTACGGAAAGAGGTGGTGCACATTTTGAGAATCTATTGTAAGGTTTGAATTTCTATGGTTTTGTTCACACTGTTTTTGGAGTTACAAATAAATAATTTTTCTTTTTCGTGGACATGGACTTTCAAAAAAATTACATGATAAATACTTTAATGTTAATAATAATGTTAAAAGAAAATTTTCAGTATTCTGGGAGTTTTTTAAGTGTCATATTTTTTACAAGTTGTTTGTTTAAATTTTTGGTTCTCGTAAGGACAAATTTTATTTCCGCTCTAAAATAAAATACATTTTGTTGAAAAGAGTCCAAAATATTCAATTTAATAAGCAACCTGTTTCGTAGGCACTATTAATCTATTACCCCGTCAATAAGTTAAACATGGTAAAACTAATTACATGGCCAGACTCTTTGTGAAATAAGCTTTCAAATGATGTATCACAAGATGGATAGTTCCATTTAAAATTTTTTTTTGTATCTACCCTGCTCAGAGAGTAAGCGCTATCCATTAAAAACTTATCTCAAAAGTTGTCCCCCTGCAAACAAAAGTTTACCTGTTTTTGCAAATTTTTAAATTTTTGCTATATTTAAAGTTATTTAAGGTGTGAAGTTTCCAAAAAATCACCCAGTATAGCTATATTTATTATACGTAAAAGGTCTCTTGATTTATGGTGCACAAAATCCGAGTTACTTGCACATAGCTGAATTTTTTAATGAAAGGCACGAGAGATCTCTGTCTCAAATTCATTACGTTCATAAAAGTTCGAATATCTTTAGTCTTCACCAGTTGAACAAAAAAAGGATGCTCTATATTCGATAACGCCTTCTTACATTTCTTTTTGTTGCAGCAAAGTTGCGATCATTCGGTAGAAAGGAATGTCCAATATGAGGAAAACATTGATTGATTAACTGAAACCTTTTGATTTAAATGAAAGCCATAAGTAACCCTATAATAGCATGATTCTGATTTTAACCGCTACGTTTAGCTGGAAAAAATTTGCGGATGTTTAAGAGAAGTAGGAATTTCCTTGTTTTTAAGCTTCAAAAGAACGAGAGAACTTCATTTTTTCTTGTCGAGCCTTTATGGTATCTATATCATATAATAAGCCTTTGCATTTAAGTAGCTAAGATAAAACATTTTTTGTATTGGAATTATAGGTAATTGAAGGCTTTGTAAAATTATCTGGCACGACATTTGGTAATAAATGCCTGCGTTTTATTTTTCCTTTCCATGATTTTGTTTTTATGTACTTCTGTTCAATTGTTTTCTTTTTCGCCGTCTGTTCTTTCACTCTCATTTTTGGTCTCTTTTGGGTTTTGCTCTATATTCGTGTTATCTATCTCTTTCCGTCTATTTTTCCACTTTCTTCCATGATATTATCTAGGTAATTGTATTTTTTTATTTATTTCAGTAATGTTTCAACTATAATTGCGCACCTTTTTGTTTGCAAAGCCGACCGTTTTTGTTTTATGTGTGTTTCTTTTAATATCTGTTTTCTATAGGTCTTCCTTGTATATTAGTGATTTTGCATCTTCTGTAAAGAGTAGTTCTTGCAGTGTGACTTATTTCGTCTTCTAGTGCATCTTTGTATTTTTCTTTTTGCACTTCTTTATTGCCTCATCAACCACTATTGTAAATATAGAGCTTAATACAGGTTCTTGTTTTAATCCCATGCATGTTTGGAACTCCTCCAATTCCAAATTAAGCATTTTTGCTCTTTTCTGAAAAAGCCTCTAGTAAGTCAATAAAGCAAATGTGTACCAATTGTTTCTCCTTTCTTTTTCTTGCTTTTTTCTTTCGTTTGTCTTACTGTAAATATTAGATCTTGTCTACCTTCGTCCTGTTCTAAACCTAACCATGCTGTGATTCTTTCTCTGCCTTTTGTTGTATTGTTATATATCGTTTAATAAATGTGTAAATTTCTTTCTGCTATAGTTACTCATACGTTTCAGCATTTTTTCAGCTATTTCATCCTATTTTTTCAATTTGAATTTTTGTGGCTATTTCGATTTCATTTTCTGTTATTCTTTGTGCATTCTATCCCAAGTTATTATATCTTATATTTTTTTCTTGTTCTCCATTATTGTCATTTTCTTTCGTCAATTCCTGAAAGCACTGTTTCCATCTGTTTAATACATCGTCTGTTTCTGTTAATTTTTTTATATTGATACTTTCACTTTCACTTGTCTTAATTGTTTCAATCTGCTGTAAAAGAATTTCTAATTATCTTCATATATTATTCGAGTTTTTTGTCAAAAAACTTCTCATGTTTGTTTTTGCAGGCTTATTTATTATGCTTCAGTTCTAAAATTCTTGTAGTCCTCCTCTTTTCTGTGCGTTAATATTTCTCATTTGCTTTTCTTATCTATATTTTTTTTGCTGTTTGTTTAGTAACCATCACTTGCTTTCTTGGTATATAACAAAAAAAAAGTATTTAACATTTGTGATTCTCGTTACTCTGCAGATCCCTTTTGCTGCCTGTGAGGCATTTATTCCTTTCCTTTTTTATACTCACCTCGTTGTTTGGATCTTGTTGTAACATTTTCACGATTTTGTAATAAAATGCTTTTAAAAATTTTTGAATCTTGACCTTTTTTATTTCTCTTTTTAGACATGTTTTTGTTATAGTTTCTATTACAACCAAGTAGTGGTTATTTCCTGTTTCATCGTATATATTTACTTTCAGGTCCTTCTTTTTTTTCAAATATTCATATCTTCCTTAGTATATTATGCGCTACTAAACATCATTTCTTCGTCTGACACTAGCATACTTTTTTCAGAAATAGCACATCACAATTGTGCTTTTTCTAAATGTACTGAGCATTTTAGTACGCTATTTATAAGATTCGGGCAAGGAAATGGTCGAAAAAGTAAGGTGTTGTTTCTCAAATAATCTACTGAAGTTGTTAAAGCTACCCAGATCGAAGTGTTTTATGATTATTAACAAATCAGTAAGAAAGCTTATAAGGCATTACAAATTTCACACTTATAGAATCCAACTTCATTCGATAAGAGGACAGAGTTTTGTGAAACGATATGCAACTGAGGCTCAGTTGGTAGAAACAATTTTTTTTCTGGCAATTTTTAAAGAAAAATTGTCATTATTGGAGCTATAATATACTCCACGCATTACCATCTAAAGTTAATTGTGTGAATTTGTATTTACCAAATTCAGTGGACTGGTGGAATTAGTTTTTCTGAATGCCCAATTAGATCGTCATATCTTTCACCAAATGACCTCTTTCCTTGGGATCATCTGATAATAGTTAATACCAAATAACCATCGACTAGAATTAGAAGGAAAAGATGCGTCATTTAGATTTATTTTTCGTCAAAACAGTAAATTCTTGATTGACATTAGCTTGTACATACAAAAAATACATTGAACAGAAATAGTGTTGACTAAGTTGACGAAATGTCTGAAATGTTAATTGGCGAGGACGCTGTGACGTAAGTCTTCCGGAGTGGGGTTTTCTAACAGAAGAAGGTCCAATGTAGACGTCCATAAATATAGAATTATTAAAGAAATGTCTATTTTAAGTATACTGATGTGTACATTTTTAAACATAATTATGAAGTTATTATGAATTATTGAATTACTCTGCCATTGTTTACCCACTCGCCTACTGCGATGGCATTTCAAATGCGTATTTTAAACAGCGAAGCAGCCAGATGCATAAATGAATGATGTTTGTATAATCTCTCGCCATTTACATGCAAGACATGACCCACGCTCCGTTAACAAACAAAAATACTAACAAAGACTGCGTACGTCATTAGCATACCACACGGGTTAATTAATTAAATCTTTTATTATGTGCTAATTGGGAAGAAGACACACTGCGACAACTGTACCAGCACGCATACACATGATTATTATGAATTTCATAAAAATTATTCCGTTCATTTCCTGTTAAATTAAACATGACCCTGAAACACGTCGATTACATCTTCTGTGTGCATTTTTTCAGTGTCCGTTTCGAATGTAGAAGCGATTATTCCGCTTTGTGTGCGATGGAATACAGATAATCCTGGGCGAGTGATGCGGTGATACCGAGATGCTATTTTGGATTTATGTGCTTGCCCTCTTGATTTACGAAGGCCATGGATCACCTATAGTTAACGTAAGTCACATCATTGAAGTATATTAAGAGTACTCAGTCCGTAAAGTTTTATAATGCATGTGAGATTTTTCTCTGCCATTATAGCTCGCAATACAGTATTCCAAGCTCACGATCTGTACTATCTAAGCGAAAATGTGACATTAGGAAGAAGTTGCCTTACCAACCGTTTGATGGCACCACTCGCCAAGCGTATTTATTAGACTTGCGGCTCCTTCGTTCTGCCATTATTTAGCAAAAACCACATAAGAAAAGCTGATTCACTTTTTTAACTGTTTTACAAAGGATCAAAGTGAGGTTTTACTATGGTCAAATTTCTATACTTGTTTTCGTTAGCTAGTAAAAAATATAGAAAGTTTGCACTGTTTTGAAAAATTCACAAGTCTGTATTTTTGTTGAATTTACAAATACAGAAAAACTGTCCGAGGAAAATTCAGCTTAGGTCTTTCTTATTCTGGTCACGTTAAGAAACTAGTCTAGTAATAATATGTCGCAAGGTATAGTGGCAGGCTAAAACGTCTACATCCGTCATAAATACAACTCGGCAAATATGCACTTAAAAAACCCAAAATATGCACTTAAAATTGTCAAGATATGCGCTAAAGCATGCTCTTATGCATTTTGATATACATATAAATAAAAAGTATTTTTTACTTTACATTTACATTATTGTTGAAACAATGTATTAATAAGTGTTTTTCTAAGTCGTCTAAATTGAAACTTTGTCTTCTGTCTGTTAAGGTTAATTTGTAGCGGAAAAAGTGCGGTCCACTTCACAAGATGTCAATGGAGCAAACTGAAATTTATTTATGAAGGACGGTTCTAAAACTAAATTTTCGTCACTGCAGTAATTCCCTGATTTATAATACTATTTATTTGAACAAGTTTTTTAAATCCTTCATTTTTTTCAAAACGTTGCAAAGTTTTCTTATTATTTTAATACCAAGATGTTTAATTTTATTAAATACTGAACTAATTATTTTGATACTCTGATCTAGTGAAATATTTCGTTGTTCCAATGTAGTAATTGATTAAACTATATGAACAAAATTTGTTTGAACATGTGCCAAGTAGCGCATCAATAATAGAATTTTTGAAAACATTAACACATTTTTATCACATTAGAACTCTACGTTGAAATTGCAAATTACATCTTTAATTGTCTCAAAATTATCTGTTAAGTAATCTACACAGTAGATCTAGTTTAACCACATTCCCCACCTTGTAAGCACAGGTTCTGGTGGTAAAGGCACATTAGGTAAAAAAAACTTGAACTCGAGTGGGGATCTCAAAAACACCTTTTTTGAAACAAAAAGTATTTACAATTGAAAATTCTGTCCTTATTACTTCAGCTACTCTATTTAAGACATGTGCCAAACAAGTTGCAAGTGTTAAGTTTGAAAAAATATATTTAAATTTCTCTCGGCTTAACAATTAGCAAGAGGTCTGTTTGCAAAGAAACAGCTGAACATAGAGATTGAATTCCGAATTTTGCTAAAAACACGCACTTTTAATAAGTGCATGCGCATTTTTAGATTATTTGCAAAATATACATATGTATGCACTTTATATGCATTTTACATATATTCCGAGCTCTAGTCATAAGATTTAACGGACCGAGGACCCTTAAGCTCAACTAAACGCTCCATTCGTAGGGCCTTGCCAAGCCAGTGGAGCCTCCCCTGGGTCAATTCCCTTTCCAGGCCAGCCTGATGCAACTGCTGGATGATGGGAAAACCTACCACAGCTACTGCGGAGGTAGCTTAATCCATCCTTCATGGGTGCTAACTGCGGCACACTGCATACAACTTGATGAATCCGAACCAGCTTCAAGACCGTAAGGAGTTCCCCGGTTTTGAATTCAAGTGTGAAACTTTGATTTTCAGGGACGAGGTATACGTGGCGGTAGGAAGTGTCTACAGAAACGCCAGGGGCGGCCAGATCATCAAGGCCCAGAGGTTGTTGATACATGCGAAGTACTTGAGCTCGGGAAGGCATGATATAGGACTGGTAAAGCTGAAGACGGCTGCCAGGTTAGGTATATAGAAAAAATGGTGTTAAAAGTGTCTTGCTGTAAGTAGCAGCGGAACTGCTAAAATGTTAAATTTGAACAAATATTGTTCAAAATTCGATTATTATCATATAATTMTTGGATTGGTAATATATTTTTCAAACTCGTGAAATATTAGATTTCGCTTAAGCTAGATAAKGTTGCAACTAGCAGTAAATCATCACTTTCATATGCTTTGAAATCTGTTTTGTCAGGTGCAACAGCAGTTTTCTTTTCTTTTTGATGGAACAGTAGTTATAGTGGTAGGTATCAAAGAAAATCCATACAAATTTCGGAACCGGTGAACGCCACTGGTAAACTGGAGGTATCGGCAGAAGCGCCGCGCGACGTCCGCCTGCCGATTTGAAAATGTGCGGGGGTACCTACTTTAAACATGTATTTTTATTTCACTTCAAAATGAAACAAGGACATTTTAGAAAACATATGTATTTGCATACAATTATAATTAACAAATTTATATATGTAGTGTTGGTAATTATTTACTATAGCGTCCCACCACCCATCGTACATACCTCTAGAAAGTGGCCATGCGCCTAGTTTTCTTCCTACACTAGTGCGTTTTGAAGCATATTTTTGGGGGTTGTGTTTTTTACCGCGCGTTTTTTTGAGGCGTTTAGCCCGCAGTTTAAAAAAATCTCATTATTTCAATGACTTAGAGGATTATTTCCTCTAACAAAACTACAGTGAAGCCTGAATCGACGCCATTGCATCGCTTTGCATTTTTCTATGAACTAGGCTTTCTGTAACCTTTCCCTAAACTTGTATATACAGCTTGCATCCCGTAGAAAGCAGGTTTTTTTTAACTTAAAACGTGCGAAATATTATCAGAGGTTTTTATTATATCTAATAAAACTCTTCAATATATAAAGGGAAAGGTAAGGATGATCATAAGCTCTGACAGTACAAGTAAATATTTTACACTTTAATTTTGTAACTAACGAATTCATTCAGTTCTTTTTTCAGCACCTAACTAACCTACCCACTAGAATACGCGAAATTGTTTAATACTTAATGAACGATTAGGATAGGAAGGAAACGTCGTAGAACAACACAAAATTAAGTGGGTTTTCTTAAGATAAATATAAATCCGGCACTGGCTTTGTTATCGTTATTTTCATTTAGTGGTATATTTTGTATATTCGAATACTTTTTGAATATGCGAGTAATATTACTGTTAGTTTCAAGAACGAATATTATATTTTTTGCAAAGGAGCAAAAGAGCTCCACAAAACGGTTACAGATAGACATTAATATACCTTGAAATACGTGTTAGAGAAATATGTAGGTAGCTAAGTACCGTATACCAAGAAAAGTCAAGTTATATATGATTAAAAATACGAAACTCTATTAGACAAGTGTATTATTATAACTAATATTGCATAAAATGTACTAGAGAAAGAAAATTTTATACCTAGTCTAGTAATAGAAACAGTATCTTTCTCTTTTATCTACAGTCGACATTTTTTTAAACTTCAAATGTAGGCAAAACTTTACAAAATAGAGCACGTTTTGTTAACAAAGCAGTCCTTATCTTGCATAATCCAAACTAACTGTACAGGGAAGAGCTTGATATATATCCTATATACCTTTTGATTTTGACACACCTAGTTTAGGTGTATTGTTTCCTAATAGGTTGCGATACCACTCCTCTCACTTCTACCTATCTTCTTGCAGGTAAAAACGTGAAGTTAGTCAACTTACACACTGACAACAAGGAAAATTTACTTGGCAAGACTGCTTACTTAACTGGTTTTGGTATAATCAATGGTAAATGGCGAGAACTGACCAGAAACAGACGATGTCTTGACATTAAAAAATTATTTCAGACTTTTACGAGATGCCAGACCGACTCAGAAAGGCAACACTGCACATTAGCAATTACGAGAGGTGTTTCGAAGAAGCGGCTTATAAGAATGTCGAATTGTGCGCTGCATCTACAGTTACTGAAGGCAAGGCGTGCAGGGTAAGCAACTATCATTCATTTGTTCTTTTTACAAGCGCTTACTTAGATTGTAGTACCCATCATATCCGTAATATTGGCAGAAATAATACGCTTCACGATGCACTTGCATTCATGATAGCACCGCCAACAGCACGATTAAATCGATTTCGGCTCATTTGCGTAATTGCAGGGCGACAGTGGAGGGCCACTAACTATACAACGTGATGGAAAATACCTGCAGATCGGCATCACTAGCCATCTAGCCCTGTTGCCTCTATGCAGGCTCACCTTTAACAATTCCGTTTACACCAAAGTTGCAGCTTACATTGGTTGGATCACTAAGGCTACTGGTATAGATTTCATGAAGTATAACAAGTCTTAATATAGAAAAATCAAGCGTGCTGCTAGTGTCTTTTTTGTTTTTAAACTCCATAATTAGTACTGACCCTCAAGAATACTGTAACGGACCAAAATCATCACAGAAGTATGCTGTTCTATGGCCCTTCTCTGCTATTATTAGTATTGTCTTTTTTTGTATGGTTCATTAAAATTTATGAGTCAATTCCACAATTTTAATGATTTAAGTGTTGAGATTGCAGTATTCTTAGAATCTCTAGATTACAACAAAAATGCTTGTCTACCCCAACATTGTTTATCCAGAAAAAAGCAATTTGGTATCAGGTAAAACGTAGATAATTGGAATCCATAAACTATTCAAATTTGTTATAAACATTTTACTGATAATGATCATGATTATGAGAAGTGAAGTTTGGGCATAGTTCTGGGTAAGTTTTGGAGAAATCAAGATTATAAAGGGTCACCACAAAGTATGGAAACGGCAGGATATGAAAATGCATTTTCTGGAATTTTTAAATGGAAAGAAGGATCAAAAGGCACATCATTGAAAACGATATTTTTTCCTGATTTCAAAAATGTATCAGATCACAGTTATTAAAACATTGCAACGTTTTGACAAAACTGACGGTGGTATTAAAAATCGTCAAAAACCAGGACGTCCAAAGGTTGGTACGAGCGAGGAAAGTAGCTTGAATGTCCCTTTAGATGTGCAAGAGAATCCCTAGTGTTCCGTACAACAGCGCGCTCTCACTCACCATATTAGCAGAAAATCTGTTTTGAAGATGAATTTTGAAAAAAGAGTAGTTTCGTCTATATAAAATTCAATTATTACAAGAACTAAGCGAAGATGATTTCGATCGTAGGATAGAATTTTGCACAACTGCCATGAACATGATAGATGAAGATAGAAACATTTTAAATTGGATTATGTTTTGTGATGATCCACTTTTGAAGGGACAAGTCCACACACAACACTCTCAGAAAGTGAATGTCTGGTGTGGTTTTATCAGTAAGCACATCATTGGGCCTTTTTTCATTGATGGAAATTTGAATGCGGTCAAGTATTTACAGCTCTTGCGCGAACACATTATACCAAAACTTATTCGCCTGCCCTCTAATCGCGAAAATGCTGCGCGTCCTTCTGAACAGAAATGGTTTCAGCAAAATGATGCACCGCCCCATTTTGCAGTCAACATTCCCGGATATTTGAATGCGACATTTCCAGACAGACGCGGAACGAAGATTTAAAACTGCAAATTAGGGCAGAAATTCAGAACTTACCTCCAAATATGCCAAAAAGGACATTAGAAAACTTTTACTCAAGGCTGTATTACTGCCAGGAAGTAAATGGGAAACATTTTGAGTATGTTGTGTAACGTAAATCTGAAAATACAGCATTTTTACGGGATCATGTTTTTCTTTTTTACTTTTTGGGTACCCGATTCGCAATAAATTGATCAAACTAGGCGAAAATTATCACCAGTTAAGGGGAAATGGTAATACCTGTTTTTTGTCCATTTGAGCGACAAAGAAAATTGTTTTCTTTCTTTCTTTGTCAGGTTCAGTTATTGTTTTACACTTTTCTCAACTCATTTTCTATGATATGGCTTTTAACCCCCCTTCCTATTAAAAAAAAATATTAACTTGCGCCTAAATCTCGGAAACGAGATCTGACGCGGAGTTGAAAGAATTACAGAAAATGCATTTTAATTACCGATAGGCCCATGCACAATTTCAGAAAAATCGGTCCATCAGAACCTGAAATATTCCGCTTGTTTCATACTTTGTAGCGACCCTGTATACCTATACTCAATGGTTAAGGCCTTATGAATTCTGGGTAAATCTTGATAAACAGGTGTAAAAAGCAAACAAGTGTACAGGAATATTATTCAAATCCTATTTGCTACCTACTGTTGTCTTTCACCTCGTTGAGATTTAACAATCCTTGTATATTTTCCTTGGTATTCTCCCACCTCTATCTCGAATGACACTTGCCAATTCGTATTTTGTCGACAGATGACATCATCAATGCGCCCCATATGAACTACGACGCATTTTAACTAAAAGCGATTCGTTCGTTCCGGGAATCACGGAATATACCGTGACGTCATTAGAAATAAAACAACCTGTAAAATACATGCAATACTTTAATAAACACATGGATCAAGTTATAAACAAAATTTGGTCAAAAACACAAAAATTATCATTACTTTAAAAGGCACCCAATTTTATTCGGTGTTGCTAAGTACAACTTAAGTAAACATCTTATCAAACTATTCGACAGCCCTCATCACACTAATTGCAGAACTTTGTTTGTGGCAAGTACCCGTGATAACCTAATCTCGAAAACAATCACCGACGTGCATAAAGTGTGCCGTTATCAGGGTTGGAAGGTGGGCTTGCCATCATAAGTACAGCCGGATCTTTGCACGATTTGAGTGGCAGCCCAAATCCCGCACTTGACACAAACGTCGAGTGGCTGGCCCTGGATGTATTGGGATAAGAAACCACCAGAAAACGCATCCCCAGCCCCATTAGTATCGACCAGCTTGTCTTCTGACAGCTTCTCGACAGGGAACTCCTTGATTTCTTCTTTGTGTGCTACTATCACGGGATTGCTGCCGTTCGTTATAACACACACTCGCTGACGGCTCTCGTTCTGCTTTGGAAGCTTGCAGATCCTAAGCGCTATCTCCTTAAGGTCTTTGGTGTTGAAACCTTGCTCCGCTGCAAAAGTGTCTGCTTCCTGTGCGAAAAAACAATGTTGCGTTTCGAATAGTTGTAGAAGAAGCTCGTAACTCACCGTTTCATTTCCGAAAATTACATCTACGTAAGGCATAACTTGCATCAGAGGTTCCTTGAAGAACTGGCAAATGAATGGGGCACTCAGATTCATTATGAACGGCCTCTCATGGGCTAAAGCATATTTGGCAACTTCTAGGATTGTTTCTGGACTTACAGTTAAGAAAAAACCCTGCAACAAAAGTATGTGGTAATGGACAAATGTGTTTACAGCTTTCAATGTTTATTTCATTAGAAATACAGGTTACATAGTTGATAACTTTAAAATTCAATTAGAGCTGTCCAGATAATGGTCAACAAAGGTCACCTGATTTAAGGCTTGTAAACATCTAACAAGGAATTACGAGTATATTAGAAATTTTTCAATTATTGTAAACAATGAAATGTAAGCAGCTTTTTCTGTGTTTTCAGCTATCAAAATAAGTATGTCAAATTTCGGTTTTTGCAAATATAATTTGGTCTTCACTCTAAATTCATTAAAAAATGCCTTACATTTATTGCACACAGTATCAAATATTAGAATACACTTCAGCTCTCCAATACTTATGATAACCTAAATGTTAACTGTTGTTAGTAATGTAATATATAAATTGGTCTCATATGCAGTATCAAATATGTGAGTTTTATATTGCTACTAAGTTTATACTGTCATGTAAAACATTTCTTCAGTAAGCTGAGCTATTTATTGATATATTTTATTCATTTTTTGTGATTTCTGAAGACACTGATTAGTTACAGTATTTTGGTTTGAGTGGTTGTTCCAAAACTTCTTTAAATAATACTTGGATACATCACTCCAGAAATCTACAATATGTTTCCTTACAGAAAAAATCTTGTAATTGTATTGAATATATTAGAACCATAAAAACTTGTTTTAAAATTAATATGGGTATCTTGCATCTTGCTTACTCATAGAATGCTAATTCTAATTTCTGTTTTCTGTTCAATTAGTAATTTTCCAGACTTAGATTCTTGCAACTACTTTAATTATTATAATGGTATTATTAAATAAGTTAGTGATTCAACTATTATAATGTTGATACAGTAGTTATTTATCTGTATGTTAATTTCAATCCTGTTCACTAAACAATCTCTATGCTTAAGCTGATCACAGCTTCTATAGAGTATTCCATGTATTGGGTTTACAGTACATATACTTAAATTATGAAAATAAATTCATAAATCTTTAAGACACGTGATTAATGCAATGAAAATGGTAATTCATTAGAGAGGACTTCATTGTATACTTTAAGGTTTCCAAAACTCTTCAAAATATACAGGGTGTCACTAAAATATGGGCCAGTACTTCCTGGGCGTATTTCATGCTTAATTTATTTTGCATATAGAGATCTACAGCCTCGTTATTGAATTACAGTATGAATAATTTTTTTTAAATTTTTTGACCAATGTTGATCATATTTTAAGAACTGGGTTTTAGGTAGTGCCACCTCGAACTGTACAATTAAATTTTTAATATGTCTCAAGGGCTGTGAGGCTTAAACTACCCTTAGGTTTATAGTTTAGAATTTTGTGTGAATAAATTTTTGATTGGTTTGATAACATTCTTCGAATCTATATGTAGTTTTTGATACAAATGCTCTTTGGAAATTCCAAATTTTTTGGCCGTAACTCAAAAACTAAAAAAGTTAATCAAAATCTGTTTTGCTGCTAATTTATCTTAAAAAAAAAAAACAGGGTTGGGAAAACCGCATCCCTCAAGCTTTAATAATGACCAAGATACAGAATAAAAACATCGAATATGGGCCACCCTGTACAACAATATGCTAAGTTTCATTTACATAAATTAAGTATACTTCCATATGTTCAATACTCACTGAAATATAATAATACTGAGCTTTCTCCATCAAGGTCCTGTTTTCCGGCTTCCTGACGTGATCTATGGTAAAACAATTGGCTGCTGCTAAATTCGCACACAAAGATCGATGCTTCCCCGTCAAGAGAACAGCACATGTGCCCGTCGGTTGTTTAGCCGTTATTTGGTACTGAACATTCACCCCATCCTTCCTAGCAGCTTCTTCCAAGATTTTCGCATACTTATCTTCTCCAACACATCCAAAGAATGTCGTTACTTTGGGTTTTTCAAGAAGCCATTGGGCCACCCTCAAAGCATTCTGTACGCTGCCTCCGGCAATGAAGTCGGCCTTGTAATTCTCCGTAAGTTCCGAGTAGAGGTTCTGATGTTTTTCGCTGGCTAAAATCGCATCGTTCGCCTTCATCTCGTATTTTGAAAGGAAGTCATCTTCGACAGTGGCCGATATGTCCAACAGAGGATTTCCCATTCCCAAGAGGGTGTTCTCCCTAAGAGAAGACATTTCAAACACTGTTAGAATGGAGCAGCACACAATGAACACGTTTGCTGATGGAGTGAGGGTTTTATCTTTGCGCAATACCTTGAACAGCATGATAAGAATGGAAAAAAGTCATAGGTCAAAGGTTTTTGTGTCGCAAACGTGAGATTTATGACTGAAGCGTACCCACCTCATGTTTTCTTTGTCCATTGTTGTTTTAACTTAAATTATCACAGCCTAGGACGTTTAAATAACTTGAAAAACTAATTTTCCCACTTAAAATTGGAGGTTGTGGAGCCACGCCACCTTGCCTTCATAACTGTCAACTGTTACATAAAGCAGCAAATGAACTACTATTTCTCATACTTTTGCGTTGACGCATTTTAATAAACAATCACCATTTGGATGGTCATCTAATTATAAAAGGCCTTCAACTTTTGCATAATAATGACATGTGAGACTTCGGTCTACAACGGAAACAAATAAACTAATATTTGCACTGTTTGAACTACTTAGTCTTGTGCTAAACCCCAACTGTAACAGTTATGTGCGGTTTTACAAGATGACTCTGCCCGTAAAAATCACAGCATTATTTAATCGATTTGTTTGAAATGCATAATTCGTTCGTGGCTGTTTCGCACTATCGCTATTAATCAAACGATAACAATAATCCCAAGGGCAACTAATTTTTTTCAGTATGAACGAATTCATTTACCGTTACGCAATAGCGTGTACTCCGTTTATAGTAAGTAAAACAAAGCAAATGAGTACAAAATTTGATGCTTGCTCTATTTATTTTGCGAATGTGTATTTGCTAGTATAGCAACTTTTTTATTCATATATGATGCTTTAAAAATTGGCCTTATAGGTGCAAGACAGTAACTTTTTTTGTAAATATATCGCCACTTGAAGGACCAGACATATACTGTACATAACTCACAAAACAAACAAGCACACTATTTATAGCATGCTTTCCACGTGACTTTCTAAGAAAACGCTTTAAAATTTACGCTTCCGCTAGTGCAACGTGTACTTACTAGGTGAGTTTTATTAGTAGCATTGAATTATTAATTAACTACATAAATTTTACGTATGTCGATAAATATAACTGCCAAAACAGTGAAAGTGTTACGTCATAACCTAGGGCATCTTGATGCAAGGGTTCAAGGTCATTGACACGAACTGGCGCTATTTTCAAACAACGATCTGCAGTTTTGCGTTGAAAACGATACTCCGTGTTGGTAATTTAGGCTTATTTCAACCAGTTATGTTTATTTGCACATTTAAAGCGGGTTTTTAGCTGTTTGGGTTGTTATAATCCAATGATTTATGACGATTTGTCAGTGCTAGCTAATTATTATCGTTGAGAGACGCACAGACGTCATAAAAACAAACTTCCAAATAAACAAGCGTTCCACAGWATTGGCTACATAACTTGAATAGGTACGGGTACTTACATAAAAAATTTTGCCAAATTTTCACCGGTTTCAGTAGTTTAGGTAACTGAAAAACAACATATTTTGTATTCCACGTCATTAAATTTTTTTACGGTAATGATAATCAAAATAATTCAACATATTTTATTAAAACAGTATTTCGGTGATTATTTTTGAAAAAATGTATACAATGAAAAATAAATAACTTGTTCGGCCATTTTTCATTGCATAAACAAAAACAAACCTTAAAAGTACAGAAGGAAAGCATTAAACTGGATTATACGAAAGTGTAAGAGGGTTACGTAACTTTTTCTTATTAATGTTGAGTTCAAACTCGGAATTTTCTGGGTGCTATAAGTTATTCAAAACATTTTTCTCCAAGATATCAAATAAATTGAGTTAGCGCGATTATTTACCACCTATATGGGTATCTCTGACACCGTTAATTTTAGATTATTTTAAACCTTAATAATATTGGTTTAGAATTTGTTGCAAATTCAACATTCGACAAAAAAATTGTGATTCTATTTAAAAAATGCAAGATTAGTTTGGTACTCGAAAATTGAACACTTTATAGATACCTATGCATCGTGCTTTATCTGCCCTAGTAACTATAAGAGTCTGATGTTCCTGCTTTTTCAACGCCAGTCTGTTTGTTAATTCGGAATGTAATATACAATTTTATTTTATTTTTGTTTTACATCCACTACACTTTTTACTTAGTCAAGTGTGCGAGTAACCAGAGAAAAACGATACTAGATATTATTATTCAATAAAAGTAACCTTACGCTGCTTCATTACTTTTTCCAGATCGCTAGAAATGAAAAAGGTCCTCTGCTACAGAGAAAGAAAAAATGACGCCTCCGAGCGATCATACCTAAACCTTATGGGTACCCTTAAAGCACGTAGAGGCAGCCTATCAGATCAAAAGAAGCCCGATATCCACAACATTCTTCTCGAACATGTCAGGAACAACGACATCGAGAAGATCAAGCATACCATCCATGAGCACAACGAGTTGATTTCGTTCAAATATCCCCATCCGTATTTCAAATCGATAATACCGATAGCCAGGTTCAATTTGTACCGCCAGGTGAATTATAAAACGGTAGAGACACTGATAGACATCGGTTTCCAAATATATAATGCCGCCAATAAGATCGACGAGCTTATATTTTTCGCTGCTGCCAGTGGACACACGGAAAAGCTGGTGGAGGTACTGGATATTATGAAAAAAGATTGCCCAGAATCGATAAATAACACCAGAGAAGGAGATACCGCTTTGATGTTCTTGATCAAGTATGGGAATGCAGCTAGTGAACATTTTACCCAATCAGCAAGGATTTTAATCGAAGCTGGTATCGATGTTAATATACCAGATTACAGTAACTGTTCTCCAATCGTAAGGGCTGCTTATTTATATCATATCCACTCAAAGAAACCCCCTAGAGAACATAATCATTTTTTACTCGAAAGCTTCAAGGATTTAATTGAAACGCTTCTAAACAAGAATGGCGTGGATATTGATTCCCATAGGTGGTACGAGAAGACCGCTAGAGAATACATCTCTCTAAATAATTTGCATAATGTGTCGAGGTATCCTAAGTATKAACCTGGAAAGAATTTGAGTGTAAAATCGAAATTATTTTCGTTAACTATTGCGAAAAACGAAGACAGACTAGTAGACTTGAAAGGAGTCGAAACTTATGATCTTGACGATGGAGAGAACACTCTTCTTCAGCTGGCCTGTATGTTGAAGCTGGAAACTGCAGTGAAGCATTTTTTGAAGCGCGGTGCTAATCCCAACCTAACCACCAGCAGGAACAAAGATCACCCTTTGGAGATGGCCGCAAAAAGGAATCACCACAACATCTTCGAGATTCTTTTGAACTGGAAGACTACAACCATAGATGAAGGATTGTACGATCATTTCGCCTTGTACAAAGGCAACAAAATCAAGGAGAAGTACTTCATATCGCTGTTACATTCCAAAAAATTAAACGTGGATTTGGCCTGCAAGAACGGGAATACTCCGCTACACTACGCGGCTGTATTTTCAGAACACGAGGCTGTGCTCAGTCTTCTTCATCGGGGAGCGTCTTTAGTGGTGGAGAACAAATCGAAAGAGCGTCCAATCGACTACGTGGACCCCAGGATTTTAAGAAAATTCGTCAACGAGTGCATACAACCAAAAGCGACGCAAAACATTTACCACAAGAAGTCAACCCTATCTTTCAACTACGAGTTCTTATTAAAAAACGAGAGGAACACTCCTGGGAACGAAGAAACATTCGTAGAAATCGAAGATATAGATACCATTTTCGCTAACAAAAATTTTGTTTCAGAGACTGAGGTAGCGCTAACCCTGTCGGAGTTCCAAGAAATGCGTCATCTGCTGAAGCATCCGGTGATATCAAGCTTCCTCTACGTGAAGTGGTACAAGATAAAAGCTGCGTTTTGGTTGATTATGCTGTTCCATTCGTGGTGCTATTCGAACTTCGTCTACTTTTTCTACTACAGTTCTAAGTATTGGAATTACGAATACGGGATGTCCTTTCCTTTGTTCGTAGTTTCTTATGTCCTCTACATTAGTTTTATTTTCGTGAGAGCTACAGTGACCAAAGACGATTTGAAGATGTACTTCCACATCTACATCGAATGCGCCTTGGTGCTTCTAGTATTCATAACGTTGTGTCTCCAATCATTGGAGCTCAGAAGACACTTCTCCGTCTTCGGAATCATCTTCTCCGCTTTCTCTCTGATTTTCTGGGCCGGCTACCATCCGAAGATMTCGTCACACGTCTCCATGCTGCAGCGAGTATCGTACAACTTCTTCAGAATACTGCTGTGCTACTGCATTCTCATATTCGCGTTCGGAATTTGCTTTTACATCCTCTTTAACGATTACTTCTCCGTTGCTTCGAGGAATGCCACTGTAACTGAAGATCCAGACTCGCTATTCGTAAATCCAGGAACTTCAATCTTCAAGGCGTTCGTGATGATGTCTGGAGAATTCGAAACTTCCTCTTTTGAGTTCAATAAGACGAACTTCAGCGGATATATCGTGTTTCTTATGTTCGTGTTCATGATTTCCTTAATTCTTATGAATCTACTCACCGGTGTTGCTGTTACCGACACCGAAACCGCGCAAAATGAAGCGGAGATCGTCGGACACATTTCAACGATCCGATTTATACGATTCGTTGAGATGATAACGCAGCCGGGGTTTTTGCCACGCGGTTTCAGGAGAAGGCACAACTTCAACCAGAGGTTTTCGCTCGCTAATTCTTTAGAAGGGCATACGCTTACTATATACCCCAATATGAGGGGTAAGGTCAAGTGTGATCCACAGTCTTCCTTGAGAGCTTTGAGACTGAACAAGCAAATAGTTAAGGGTGCGATGAATATTGTTATAAAAAGGGACGTCAAGTACAACAAGCTTTTAGACACGGAAGGTGCTGTTGGCGTAGCGGACATAGAACTCCTCAAAAGCAAAATCGACGAAATTGCTGAAAAGCAGAGGGTTTACTACAAGAAGTTCAACGACAGCATCGAAACTATAGCCAACAATTTGTCGATCATTACTGAAAATTTTGAAATTGTTCCTGATTTGTGATTGTATTTTGTACGTACGAAATATACATTTTGAAGATAAAAGAACTATTTAAAGGCATAAGAAATTTCAAAGTTCATCCCCACTCCCGTTTCTCACAATATATTCATATCAAAACTACAATTTATCATTAGTATCTAATAACCTTAGACTTTTTGTTTCTCATTACCTGGTAATGATAGCGGTTAACGATTTTTATATTTCCGGCCTGGGCCATTGTTTCAGTATTTATTTGTTACCATAAACACTTTCGTTAAAAACTAAAAAAGTTATTGTTTTGCTGTTCGTACATCTCAAAGAAGCAGAACACGGTCGCGAAAATCTCATTTTTATTTTATATTTTAATAATAACCCAGACACGCTATAAAAATATCGAAAATGGGACCCTTGCGGTTATTTCAGAAGTGGAACTAGTGTGTGATAATATTGAACCTAACATTGTACATTTACTGTCAAACCGCAGTCTGGTTACAACAATCTTCCCATCAGATTGGTGGATAGGACTATTGTATGATTTGCTAGGTCGCCTGATTTAAGCCCATTTAACTTTATGCTCTGTGGTGATTTAAAAATCTAGATGTACAAAGATAATTCACGAAATTGGTAGTAGCTGTAAGCCAGTATCAGACACGACATTTATATTATTGTTTCGAAGACCCACCCATGCTTTTTAACGTTTTTCTCAACCTGCTGAAGCATTTCCGAACCAACTTCCCCGAAACCAACCTAGATTCAACTTCTCATGCCTTCAGATACAAATGAAGAAGTATCCAGTCAGCATTGTACCTATTTTATGTATAGCTTCGAAGAAAATTCAGTTTTCTTAATCGGGTGCTCTTTAGAAGAACATACATCCCATGACTCTATCTCGGTTGGTTATTTGGTTGGTGCATTAGTTTCACCTAATATATAATTAAAAAGGTCTCAGTAAAACTTAAAAAAATGCAAATATATAACAACAATTTCAAGGAAAACAAAGTTGAAAAGGGTAGTACTCAGAATTCCAAAAGACTTTTGTTTGAAACGGTTAGTATACCACAAGTGTTCAAAATTCAGATTTATTTACAGTTTTTAGCAAATAAGTTAGATTCAAACGTCGCGTGTTTGTTTTTCTGATCATAATCTGCGCGAACAACTGGCAACGTCACGCTCCGATAATAGTCGGCAGAGTCAGGGTTTTTTAGGGAACAAGGGAACATTCCACAGCTCATTAGCACTTTTGGGTCCGCCACGAAATGTGGCGGACCCGATAGATGCTAAAAATCTCATCCTACAAGAGGTAAGTTTTTCACAAAAGTCATTATCTATGTTATAACGTGTTTTTTTTTTAGGTAACCCGAGCACTAAAAACTTCAACCATATTAAACAATAGTCCTGGAAACTGGAAGAACGTCAAGGTTACACTTTCTCATGTAAGTTATTGCGCACTATTATAGCTTGTTTATTTTTGTCAAAAAATTACCACTTTTCGAAATCTTTACGTTTACTTTGGGTCTGTTTTTTTCTGTATTTTGTGTAAAATAGCGTAGTTTAAATAATATCCCAACCAATGTTCGGTAGGCAAAACGTTGACTGAACTACTACGTCTTACAAAMTATACAAAAAACACTACTTTTTGCAAAATTGTAAGCAWGAAAAGAAAAGTTGTATTTTCCGAAACCTAACGTTACTTGCATATGATGTAAAATATGATAATCTTCACMAATTTACTGAAATTAGCCCTCAACTCTTGAGTGACATTGGCAATAATGGCCATAATAATTTTATATTTTTGTGAATATTTCGTACTAACTCTTATACTCTGTTTTTTATTTGGTCAGATAAAATAACAAGTGAAACGCAGTTATACTTATCTCTACTAAACAACCCAGATAACAATGCTGCTTACACTTAATATGGTTTGATAAGAGTTTTGTGAAAGCTGTTTGTAGAGAAGTTGCTGTAAAATAATCTCGTTTAGAGCCAAATGCTCCTGCAGATTACAAAGTTTTAAAAATGCTCTTATAATGTGCTTTAAAAATAAAGGATAAACATAAAATTATTGTAAGTTTGTATAGTTTGAGTTTTAGCCCTAGTTTTATAGAGCAAATTAGCAAATTAGCGTCATCAAGAAATATTAAAACTTTATATGTTTAAGATAGTTTTCACAAATATTTTATAACAATCTTACAGATCTCTTGTAGCCTTCTTTAAATCTTTTTATTCCAAAATAATCTTGTCTGGGAAGCAGATGTAATAAAACTATAAGTACTTCTTAAATGTTTAATAAAACTTGTTTGTTGCAAAAAATAATAAGTAATTTCTGAACCAGCCTTTAAAGCTGCCTTGTATGTATTGTGTATTGTGAAACAACATGTCGCAATAATCTCAGTTAATAATATAAAATAAATCTAGTGGTCATTTCAAAAAGAAATAAAAACAAAAACACTTATAACGCTTACCCCAAAGTACCTAATTACCTTATATTTACTTACCTTTAAATTAAAATATAGTTTTATACAATCACGGCCATATGTTTTGCTGTTTAACTTTAAGATAAACGATAAAAAAGGACCATGTTTGCTTTCATTTGTTTTTGTTAGCAATCAAATTTAGTCCTCTCAAAAACATACCTGAATTAATTTAATGAAGGAAGATTTTTTATGTCCAAATAGTCATAGAATTTTTACAAATGTATAAAACTTTAATATTTATAAGGGGCGTTAAAATTATATAAGTTTCTAGTACATTTTTTCAGAAATCTGGCAGTCGTTTAAAAATTTTCTGCCTAGATAACGTGTTTCAACACTTTTAAAAGTGATAAATGATTTAAATAAGAATAATTATAGTTTTATGCTTCGACAAAAATATTTCTTTTGAAAGTATCCTAAAACCAAATTATCTGCACTTTATTTACCTATTTTACAGATTTTATAAGACTTTCTTTCATTCCCCATAGCATTCTTCTAAACCTTCGTGAAACTTAAATTGTTACTTGGGAAACATGCAATTTTCTCGATTATTATTGTTCCGTTACTGGTATACTTGCCCGAACGTGCGTTTAACCAAAACATAAAGGAACCGCCCATAGAAGGTTGCCAAGTCAAAGCATATCTACAAGATAATACAAACCAACAGGATATATACAATCCTATACGCTTTTTATGATGTCTTAAGATGGACGACTTTAGCACGAGGAAATAATAAGTGAACCTAACATGTAATACAGTTCTTAGAACTAAACATTTCTGTACACAAAATAAATCTTGGGGTACGTACTCCAAGTATCGGTAGAGTTTTATAAATGATTGTACGAACTTATCACTAACATTTCAGATTGAATTTTAAACAGATAATAAGTAAGCCAAAATAAAGTGTAGCATTTCACGTATAAAGTATATCTTTATCTAAGCGATTTTGTTTTTGAGGTGCAATGAATTGAAGTGTCACTTACCTATTCTAGTTTTATTTTATAAATTGCTTTAGCGTAAACTCTGAAGGCAGAAAATTTTTAAACTCAACATTTGTGGTATATCGGCAGTTTTCTGCCATCCTTTATCCTGTTGGCGACGCAGGCACTAAATATTGAAACCGAAAAAGATCAGTTTCAAACACAGAATGAAAACACGTTGTTCTCCCTTGGGGGTCGAAATAAAACTGAAACTTTTGATATAAAAATTATTAGAGTACTTGTAAATCCTAATCCGTTTACATTTGGTAAATAAGAAAACAGCCCCGGCAATTTAGATAAAAGTTATATTACATTATTCCACGTTCCGTTTGACCTTTGTAGTGTTAAAAATGAACTGATAATATATTTAAGAAGCACTGGTTGAATATGATACGAGACTTCCTGTGATTAATAAGTGTTCTATATGTATACAGTATTTTTGTGTAAAATGCTATTTTATTTTGCTTGACTGGCGGAGAGAGACCTTGAAAATAAATACGTACCAGAGAATTTGACATTACACTTAAAAAAACCCAAATAACTCCAAAATTTTTCGACAAAATGTAGCTGGGAAATAGAATTTTTAGAATCTCTCTGTAATTATCTAAACGTTTCGTTAAAACATTTTTTCTCTGGTTGTCATGGTAACGACACTGCAAAACAGAATAGCCTCGAAACCTCTAGATGATATGCGTTTTGAAGGCTTCAACGAAAGATTCAGACGATTAATATTAGTGGTAAATTCTTCCAAAATTGGTTTATCTAAATAGCAGTAGAAGGTGCCGTTTTGGAAAATATTATACTTTCCTCGATTTCTCGAATAAGAAATAGGACAGTATAGTTTTATTATCTCGTTTTGTAGACTGTTGTATAAGAAAGAAAGTAATGAAAACAGTATGCAAGTATCGTATGTTGTTTTGCAGCTATTGCACACATAAGACACAGAATAAAAAAACCTTTCAGCCATTACATTAAAATTTTAGGAATAAATAAACACAAAATGAAGTAAAAAAATAACAAAGCTTATACTATTTATATTTTAGAAAGTACTATTTTTACATTTTTATATTAGATTTTATGACAAATTACTTTGTCGGAATCTATTTTGTTGAAGGCTATTTTGTCGCGATCTGTTTCGCTTGTGCTGTATTTACTGGTCAAATTCAAGTATTAAATCGTGTTTTCTTTTCACAGATCTACACCAAACCGAAGTCGGCCATTCTGCAAGGCCGTGTCATCCGGCGAGCCCAAACGCGTAGCGGCCTTGGTCTAGCGCGGGGGTTTCCCCCAGCGCGTGGAGAAACAACCATCTTCTCCAGGGGGAAAGATTTCGCATTGCAGGTCTGTCTTCCCGGCAAATTTGCCTTGCGAGATCACAAGTACCCCACTAGTCGAAGCACAGACACGCTCGTTTTCCGCGGATCGTGCGGACGAGTCTTTTTTTTGTTAGGTGACGTGCCCCATTCACAACAAGAATTGTTGCGAAGCAACCTCCACCCCACTCTTTTTTTTTTGGCGTTGTCCGAATTATTCGGCGCTCCGCGGGGTCGTCGAATGATTCGAACAACGCATGTTGCTCGTTCGCATGTGCCGCGGAGATTCGAGCGTTTCTTGTTTAGTCCAAGTTTGCTGCTACCAGGGCGGGTTTAAAGGTTGGGGCGTACTTAGGAATGCATCAGATGGATCCACTTACCTCTTGTCCAAGGAATGTGAAAAGGAACGTTCCTTCTGCCATTATATATATGTATTAACTTTAGCTATCCTTAATAATATTTGTAATACATTTATCTTTCTGATATAAAACTGTTTTACTCTTACATGACCGTACATAATGTTTTTCGATGTTCCGTGCTTTCAGTTAGTTTGGAGTGCCATTTTGACATCAAGGAACCCCTTTCTTCAGCTGCCTTTGATAGTAGTGCGCATTTCGAGGGAACGAAGAAAGATATCAAACGTTTCGTCTAAAAACTAACTGGAAACGTAAAAATGACTACCATAGAGAAGACCGATTTCAGTAACAAATTTCGAGTGTAAGAACGGGCTTATTCCAGGACCCGATTGCGATTCTAGAACTCCACTTTTTGTGTCGGACGGACCTTTTGTCCAACCGATGATTCCTTTTCAGATTGGGTTTCTGAAAATAAAAACAAGTATTCGTTTTCAAAAAACTACAATTTTTGGTAGTATTAATAAAATCACTATAAATCTAAATAGAAAATGTGCGGCTTAAAAGTTTATTGTGGTGTCTTCTAATTCTGGATTTTTAAACACACATTATAGGATTTGTTTAGATCGAATTGAATATGAAATATTTTTTTTGTTCAAATAGTGTTTGTTTCCAAGTCTCGCGTAGAATTTATTTTGTTTTCCTTTGTATTTATTTTTTTAAGCTTGGAACACCATTTTTTCTCATAATATACTATTTGAAAGAGTTATGCCTTGTGAAATATTTGAAAGATTGGTAAACTTCAAATACAAGAAAAATGCTTCTAAATGAAGACATTAAACCTTTCAAATATAGAAAATCTACTGTATTGCTATTGCGCTACCAAGTATGGAAACAGCAGGATATTTCTGGTTCTGTTCGACCGATTTTTCTGAAATTGTGCATGGACCTATAGGTAATTAAAATACATTTTCTGGAATTTTTTCAAGTAATACTTTTTTAATGGGAAGGGGTATCAAAAGGCACATCATAAAAAGGATATTTTCCTGATTTCAAGAATGTATCACACTTGCACAATTTATTGCTTCTGAGTTGAGAAAAGAGTAAATATAATAATTGAGCCTGACAAAGAACGAAAAGAATGAAAACATCTTCCTTTATCGCTAAAATGGACAAACAACATCGGGTACCCTAACAGTAAAAAAGAAAAACACGATTCCGTGAAAATGCAGTATTTTTTTCAGATTTACATTACAGAGGATGCTCAATATGTTCCCTATTTACTTTCTGGCAGTAATACAGCCTTGGGTAAAAGTTTTCTAATGTTCTTTGTACCATATTTGGAGGCAAGTTCTGAATTTCTGCCCTGATTCGCCTTTTTAAATTTTCTGCATTATGTGGCCGATCAGCATGAATTTCAGATACCCCACAAGAAAACATCAAGCGGCGTCAAATCAGGGGAACGTGCTGGGTATCTATCGCTCCGCGTCTACCAATCCATCTGTCTGGAAATGCCGCATTCAAATATCCACGAACGTTGACTGTAAAATGGGGCGGTACACCGTCTTGCTGAAACCGTATCTGTTTAGAAGGACGCGCAGCATTTTCACGATTAGGGAGCAGGCGAATAAGTTCTGGTTCGCGCAAGAGCTGTAAATACTTGGCCGCATTCAAATTCCCATCGATGAAAAAAGTCCAATAATGTGCTCACCGATAATACCACGCCAGACATTCACTTTATGAGGGTGTTGTGTGTGGACTTGTTCCATCCAATGTGGATTTGTGTCCGACCAATATCTGCAATTATGTCCATTCACATTGCCATTGAGGCAAAAAGTCGCTTCATCAGAAAACGTAATCCAATTTAAAATGTTTCTATCTTCATCTATCATGTTCATAGCAGTTTCGCAAAATTCTATCCTTCGATCGAAATCATCTTCGCTCAGTTCTTGTAATAAGTGAATTTTGTATGGATGAAACTTCTCTTTTTTCAGAATTTTCTGAACAGATCTTCCGCTAATATGGTGAGTGAGAGCACGCTGTTGTACGGAACGCTTGGGATTCTCTTACACATCTAAAAGGACAATCAAGCTACTTTCCTCACTCGTACCAAACTTTGGACGTCCTGGTTTTTGACGATTTTTAACACTGCCGATTTCATTAAAACGTTGCAATGTTTTAATAACTGCTAACTAACTAACTAATAACGATTTTCATGAATTGCATTGTAGAGTGCGCCTTCTTTCTCCATAACCAGTCATCGTAAAAATTTCGATGCGACCATGTTCAGTTAACTGAGGCATTGCGATTGCAAATAACAAAGTGAATTAAAATTATCACAAGTCACGAAGAAAATGGAGACACCTGGAGTTTTTGTTACTACTTAGCGATAACGAATGTGATTTTTATCCAGAAGTTTTTTGCAATACCCAAGTTTGTTATCACACTTTCCTCGACTCTGAAGCAATAAATTGTACAAGTGTAATACATTTTTGAAATCGTGAAAAAATGTCCTTTTCAATGAGGTGCCTTTTGACCCAACTTGCGCCCATATCTCGGAAACGAGATCTGACATGGAGTTAAAAAAATTCCAGAAAATTTACTAGAGGGGGGTTCATTTAAAATAAGGAAGTTATAGCAGTTTCATTTGACACCCTGTATAACCTTTCTTCTTTCAAGGATTGCATCTGAAACTAATACTATTTGTTATGTTCTGTAAATCATTTGTTAACTGCACACATAAATTTTCATTGCCTGCTATTTGCCATTTAAAATGCTTTTGGAGAAATAATATCTTGACAATTAGTTGCAAGTTGTGAATACAGAAGCATATGCAGCTACGCGCATCGTTTTTCATCATTTCCAATAATCTTCCTTGTCTCTTCTGCATGCAAACTAGTCCCCTCGCGGAAGCCATCAACTTCCGCAACGCATAATCAGACCCACTGGTCTCAACCTCCAAAATTCCGAGCAAAAATCGAAGCTCATATCAACATCTGCCCATCGCTTTATTATCCGTACGCGTGAAACCCACCAACATGTCCCCGATAGTAATGCACCAGCAGCGTTAGCTTTCACCGTCTCCAAGAACCAGCGATCGAAGACCAGTCGTTTGGTGCTCAGCGTCGCGACCGCTGTCTTTACCCGGAAGAGCGCGCGTGAGAAATATGCGAAGACGCTGAAGCCATGGAGAAGACAGAAGAAGTTTCGAAGGCGGAGTGCGCTGTGGAGGAGAAAAAAATCGACAACCACCTCACCCTATCGACGAAGCTGTCGACAGATCATCTGATATGCAAGACGCCGCAGGGTTCTCCGAATGCGTCTGTCAGGTCGCTGCAAAGGGACTTCCAGCAGAAGAAGTTGCTGGTGATAAGGAAGAAGTTCTTCTCCTTGCTCGGACTTGGTGTGCTGCAGATGATATTTGGGTTTTTTATGGTTGGATTTGGTGTGTTCGTCATCTTTGAGGAAGCCAGTCTGTCACAGGTAAATTTTGTTTTTGATCAGGTTTAAACAGGTTTATTGATCGTTCATGGTTGGCTTAGTGATGTGTAGATTTTGGGGTATGGTCTTCGATTGATTACACTGGACAGCACATTAATTAATTAAGTTAAAAAACAAGTAATTGTATTAGTAATAATTATTCAACACCAATTAACTATTTGTCATTTCTCTTAAAAAAGCTGAAGCTGACATCTAACAGTAATCATTTGTTCTATCTTGATACAGATTTTTAATTATAGAAATGTTCTGATTAAATCTTTCCCTGTTCACATTACTACCCTATGCTGCACCCCGACCCTCTTGCAAAATAAAAATACAGTGGCTCTATATTTTTTTTTATTTTTCGACATAATTTCGTTCTACACCATGCATTTGGTCCATCGGTGCTCCAACATGTCAACAGCCTTCTGGAAACATTTTTGTCCGACCTCTGCCAACCATCTCTCGTCAGCTTGCATAAAATCAACATTACTGAAAAAAAAATCTCACAAATTTGGGGAACAGCCTGTAATCACTGGGGGATAGATCTGGCGTATATGATGGGTGATCCACTAATCCAAAACCTGATTGGTGTATAGCAGCCATGACAATACAAGATGTATGTCCATGGCCACATACCGACTAAGAAAGTTTTCTTTGTTTGCTTGGTACCTTTCCAAAAAGCGCTCTCAAGTCAACACCCGATTTGTTTTTTTGATCAATGGTATATTGATTCGGGGCACCCATCTTACACGTACACTCATCTTTTTCATATCTAATTCTTTAGTCAGTATATGTACACAACCTGATATGATAAGGCATTATCTGTCACGATATCCTTGATGTGTACTCATCGGTTTTGCAGTAACATATCGTGTACCTTTTTAATGTTTTTGTCTATTACTATACTGTTATGGGAGGGCCACCGGCATGTTGGTTTTAACAATACGTTCTTCCACGTTTACAATCTTGACACCAGGGTCTGAATATGCCATAACAAACTGCAGAATCCTCAACAGTTGCCACAATAATGTCTTCATGAATTTGACTTAGCGTCATCTGGAGATATCCAGCCCCGTAATATCGCCAGTATTCGGAAGTGGAAATGTATTTTAAAACTTCTGCATAGTAACTTTGAAAGGCTTTACTAACCATTTCACAGTCGCATTATTTAATGCATTGCAAGCATCTGGTCCTAAGTTGCTGACGATTTTTTCAAATTCTCGATGTAAGACGATAAATGAAAGAGACTGCCATAATAATTTACAAAATCGGAACACGTATTTCTGGAACGAAGCTGCCATCTTCAGTAAAAATTAAAGTAAGCTACTTCTTGAAATATCTGGCTGGATTTAACATTTTTTACATTCAGCAGAAATAAAATATCTGTATTCAAAGCGTAGTCAATATGAATTAGCTAAGTATTTACTTCATTTACAGCTCTTTATTTTACGTAATGTGGAACATTTTGAAAGGGTGAATGGCCTCGTCAAAAACTGCTCATATGATATACGCCTTGAAGTGTAAATTACATGTTTGAAACCCAACTGCTGTGCCTAAAATTTCTGGTACGAACTCATCTGCTTAGCTGTTTCCAAATTATTGACCAGTTAGGTTTTTCGGTTAAAAACTCTTTAGCGTTTATTGACAAAATCAAGAACATTAAACTTGAGGAGGATGAGCTACTTGTTATTTACTAGTGTACAACGACGAAGTTGAATATAATGTGTAGGGAAAAAATAAAAAACGAATAGGTTTGTAATCAATGAATCAAAGATTTGAATTCATAGCCGTAATGTCGTCATCAGATCGTCAACATTGTCACAAAATGGAGTGCTTTTTTCGATTAAAAAATACGGGGACCATTCTGAACATTTCAAACAGTAAAGCTTTTTTGAGTTACACTCCAAAAAATGCGCAGGAGAATTGCCAGTTGCATATATTTTTTTGTGATTTTGCTTTGGTAACACCAAGAATATGACATCTTGACAGTTCTTTTTGATGCTTAATATTAACATCACGAAAACTCACCAGCTGGGGAAATAATGTCTACTAAATATTTATGAATTTATCAACTTTGTTCTTTATGTTTTCCAAATTATTTTTCATATTTACAAATATTGTCAGGAAGGTTTCTTCACAAGACGCTTGACGGTTGCCAGTGGGTTCACTTACGTTAATTGTGTCCCCGAGCTACTGTAGAAAAGCAAACTCCATGGGCTGTGCTAAGTATCATCGTATTTTATTAATTTACACATCATGATGTTACAGATAAACTTTTTCTTGAATTAGAGGATACTTATCTCAGTAAGTCAGCCCAAAGTGTTAAAAATGTGGATTGTTTCTCGTGTTTGCCGACTGGCATTCCGCAAGGATCTACATTGGGCTACTCTCTACTGTGAATTTTTGTCAACGATGTGGAGGATGGCTTAAATATAGCAAATATTTTGCTTTGTACAATGTCTTTAATGATATTAAAATAATTTACGATTCTAGATTTTTTGTAACCGTTTGGCTTATTTGAGTTGGCGATGTACAACACTATGTTAATGTGTTGTTGCAGGATTCGTATATGTCAGAAAAATGTTACATTACATGTTATGCAAAATCTTCGTATATTTTGGACTTATTTTTGTCCCTTATTGTTAGCGTTATTTGTGATAACTCAAGCCTAGAAAACAGAAGCATTAACAAAAATTAAAATCACAAGCTGTTCTTTTCGAAAGTGGTATCTCCAGTCACCCCGTATTTTACTGTACCTTCTTTCTACTAATCAAACAAGACTCTGTTAGAAAGTGTTTTGCCTACATTACAACAGGTTATGTCACACAAAAATAAGGATGACTTGAACATAATGTTTTTTTCGAATAACGGACAAAGCAAAAGAAACGGTCTGTTTTGTAATAATAGCCAAGCCGTTACAGTGTTTGGTTTCGTTATGGATTGGTGGTGCTGTGACATTTAAATAAAAAGGTGCGCGCTGAAATTATAGCACGAGTAACGTCGGACTGTATTTTATAAAAGTGGGTAAAAATTTGCGAGATATACAGTGTCGGCCAAAAGGAATAAATTAAATATTTCTGACAAGTGACAAGCCGAAACACGCCAATTTTTTTATTGGTTGACATAGTAGCTCATCTAAGATTTGTTTGTTATTGACATCACTCACATTTTTTGAAAATGTACAGGCAGGGGCATTTAACGGAGACTGTGGTTATTAAATTTCTTTCAAAATTCAAAAGTTTTTAGCATCATTTTAATTTTGCTTTTCCACTTAGAAAAAAATGACAATTATTCAATCGATTAAGAATATGTATTTTCTTCTGTTATAAGGATTTCATACTTATTAAAAACTAAACTACAAAAATCGAAAACCAGTTCAATAACATCCCTTTTGTTTAAATTTTTCGGTCTGTTTCGCCACATATCATTTCTCTCGACTACATTATGCATGCGATGTTCGCTCGCTATAAAAATATGATCTCTGTCACTGCACGTCACGCAACATGGTGGTTTTCTAGCGCATTCGCTCATGCATCTGCAAAAAAACGCGACTCTAACAATCCAAACTTTCATCCAATTATTCAGCCAGCTGATCGGGATCATTTCGAAATCACAACCGACATACAGACCTGACTTACTTTTTGCGTAGAAATACCGGAACGTGGACAGCGGCGCATTCAAATTAAGTTCTTTGAACGATACGCGTTTCGATTTTGGTCATTAGCGCGTCACTCTGCGCTCAGGGTTTTGAATACCGGCGAGGGAGATGTGAGCGACAACGTTGTTATCTTGAAGCAGCAATAATAATTGTTGTTATATAAGGTTGTAATGCAGGCAATAAATTATACGTTTGGAAATACCCAGGTTTTAATTTAATAGCTTCATATTTGCACGACTATGATTATTCTGCTGATATAAAAAGTCATTTGTTTGTGTTTGTTGTTCATTAAATTTAAATTCATCTCTATTTTTAGTACTTTTATTTCACTATTGTTTCAACACATAGCATCGATAATTATTATTAAATTAATAATATCATAGCCAAAGAATTTTGTAAGACCGTTAAAGAATTTAAGGGAATGTTATATTTTTCTGTGTTACATTCTTGTTACAGATTGGTGGCGGAATTTGGGCAGGCTGTCTAGCTGTGGCCACGGGGGCAGCAGGCATACTTGCTGGAGCGAAAGACTGGTGTCCACTGAAAAGCACACCCCAGAGGGTTGCCCATACAACCTTTCTGGCACTAAGTCTCGTTAGCTTGGCAGTTGCCCATTTAGTGTTGGTTTTGGCCGCTACTGGACTAGCCAGAGACCTTCACAAAGCCAAGGATGGAGAGGATGATGGCTTGGATCATGTGAGTTTGCACATTTTTATCTTAATTTAGTTTGTTAGGTAGATATTAGAACTAAAATTGTCACCACATATCGCTGATGGATGAAGATAAATATTAGACTTATTTCATTATATCCAAAACGGTCCAATTCTCTTCGAATTATATCAATCTGCAGTAAAAATAACCGAACATTCATTATCAGTTTCTATAATAACTGTACCGACCCTCAGATCAAATATGTGGGTCATCAGTTTAGATTATAAGGTGAATTAGCAGCATACTGATCAAATTTTGAATAGTTTCCTAGGAACTATCCTTCTATTGGACAAGTATAAGAACCGTTTCAGTTTCTTAAAAAGATATTGCAGAAAATAAACATTTCTAAGCTTCCGCCATATTCATTTACGTCATCCACACCTTGAAATAAGATACCTTTTGTTTCGTACGAAGATAAACTCGTTTCCGGTTGTACATGCTCCAATATACCTATTCCTTTTCAAAAAGTAGTTCGGTAACTATGTTTTTTGATGAGCAATGATGCAATAGCTGGTCTTCCACTGTTCGATCCTTCTTTATCCTTCTCCTGAACGTTCCTCCAGGTCCTGTGCTGGTGTTCTACGGTAACTTGCAAGTTCGTTCATAGGTTTAACAGTTCGATTAATTGTTGGCTGATTGTTGACTGAAACCAGTGTAATACAGCTATTTTTCCGCTTCGGGCCTGCTAAGTTGGAAGGGTGTCATTGATTTTGATAGTAGGCTTCCACCTAGCACATGTTATGGAAAGCTAAGGACTGGAATGGGATGGATGTTTTCGTAGACCTGTGTTTTTTTACAATTATTGACCACTGTTCTTCGTTTTTATTTGATTTTCCTATGTTCTCTCCACGATTGTTCTTCACGAATAGCATAGTCTTTCGAGTTTGAGCTTATTTTTTCCACCTTCTTGTAGCGAGTCTCCGTCTTCCTTTTGTTTCTGTTATTTTTGTGATGTTTTTACCTCCAATATATCTGTTGTCCATCTTTTTTTATGCATTATTTATTTCTGCGTATCTCACGCTTGTTCTTTTAGATTTGATAGCGGCATTTTTAACTCTATAACACGATGGGCAAGATTACTTATTTGTATGTATATTCTTTAAGGTGTTCCACTCCGAAGTATTTTTCTGCAAATGGCAGTATAGCTCGTGTTACTCTATACCCACCCAAGGTGGATGCTGAGAACTCGACTACTAAGTGTCGGATTGACCTTAGGTTTCTACTAGGTAGTAGTTTATTCTCTGTAGGCATACCCAAACACCTTTTTATGTAGGGTCACTTGGGTGTTGCTCTTACGGAAAATGTGCCTTTTTGGTACAAAATTTGATATATTGCTTCATAGGTTTCGATGAAACTTCTTTTTGATGCTGAGTATGATGTCACCATGATACCTAAAATGTCGTTGAGCGTTACGTCAAAGGGTTAAGACTATGACGGACATGTTCTATTTTCCTTTATAAGTGCCGTTGAACGTCATTTATGATACTGAGTATGTTTCATGTTAAATTTTAATTAGGACTAAAAACAGTCATACACCATTCAAAGCTGCAAAAATTAAATTTTGCTTTATGGACGTCGTTCAACGTAATTTTTGATGCTGAGTATAACGGTGTATGTCATATTTGAATTAAGGCTATGACGGACAGGCATCATTGTACCTAAAGGTGTAAAAAATCGGTTTTGTTCAATGGGTGTCGTTGAAAGTGATTCTTGATGCTGAATACGATGGTGTGTGTCAAATGTTGATTGAGCCTATGACGTACATGCATCATGATATCTAAAGTATATGTTATTAAACACTGATATGTGCCCGGCGTGTTGCGCCAATTACGAAAGTGATGTCAAAATTCCTGCAAAAACACAGCTCGCAAATAAAACATATATTTTTAAGAATTGCAATAAATTTGTTCAATATTATCCCCTTGCATATTTAAAACACGTTGCCATCGCTTCGACAGTAATGTAATGTCGTTAAATATGCCACTTTTGTCAAGATGTTTCAATAGTTGGAACGCATATGCTGTTGCAGGGTTTTTATCCTTCGAAATCAATAAATCGAACTTCACAAAATTCTTCTTTCCACTGGAGGAACAAAACGATATCTGGAGGACTCATGTCATGATGTGGGAGAATTTCACAGCAGTTCTTCTCGCAAATTCTTTTGACTGACACTGCTTTATGCGATCAAGCGTTATTGTGCAAGAGGATTACGCCGCTGTCTTTCATATATCGTCTACACTTTTGGAATCATGCATTTATATTTTCCACAAAGATGACAAATACATTTGTGTATTGCTTGTTTGTGCATGAGGTCGTCTTCCATTATTGTGGTCTCTGTATCCTGGAGGGCTTTTATTTTAGAAATTGGTATCCGCATAGATGTTTTTTTATTAACTAAGCTGTTGTTATTATTTTATGCATTTTCCTGCTTTATTACTTCTTGTCCGTATTTTATGAGTTCGTCTTTTTCCCTCTCTCCTGGCTTGGCACTTTGCTTTTTATGCTTATCGCTAGTGATCCGTTTATCGGCCGGTGATCTCCTTCCTTAATAAGATATACTCCTGTTCCATTGTATCCAGTGTCTTAGCGATATATATTTGTTAAAATGCCTGTTGTTTTCTAAACAACGTAGAAGATTAATTTCTTCTATTTACTTAAGTGCAATGGACATAACGTTTCATTGTGCATTCGCATTCGTTACTACCTCATTTATAAGCCGCTTTTTGGTATAAAAGAGAGAAATTCGTCTAATTTAATCTCCAAGGATTTCCATTTAGCACAATCTGGTTACCATCGCACATCAGTGCGTTCTCCGATACCATTAATTAAGTCAACCGCAGCGTTTGTTTAAACACGTGAATAGCACATGCCGTACACACCTTACAGCACTTGTCGAGCTGTAAATGTCCGCGGCCATTATACCGCCTCGTAAAAAAACCTCGCCGGTACTTTCATTTTCTTCCCCGTAGGGCAAGTCACCGATATCGTGATCTGGAAGCACGTGTACCGCAGAGCGATCCTTGAAATACCAACTCYACAAATACCAGGCTGACCCGATTGTCAAGAAAATCTGCCTTGGCAGTGGTGAATAACAGAGCGTGAAAATTTTACTTTTGATGAGCAGCAATCGAGGTTAATTCAATTCGTATTAATTTATTGGGGAAGACGCGCCGGAATTCTTAGGTATTTGTCCTTCGTGTCTAATGAACTGCCTCGTATTTTCATCGTTACAAATCGATTAAGATTAAAACCAGTCGCGCATAGTAAACACGATTACGTACGATAAAAACTATGTTTTAACACCATTATGTCGCGAAGGCTCTAAATTTCGGTACGTTCACTTTTCGAGGACGTCATTTTTAAACACGCACTGCAACTTGTGACGTAGCTTTACCTACCTTCACTATTGCGTACGGCAGCTCTTTTTTTTGCGATGGCAATAAGGGGTGGGTTCACGTTATAAAAAAAACAAACAATAATTAATATAGGGCGCCAGCTAATTTGTGAAAACGTAACTTAAATGCCCAAAATAGCAAAGCACATAAGTTAGAATTTAAGACAAAACAAGATATCTTTAAAAGTACAAGTTTAATTAATAATTAGTCTTTTTTTACAAGGAAGAGGTGATACTAATAGCTCAAAGTTTGTTGTGACATTGCATTGTATTAAATTCAGGTGATACACGTGTATGGCCTTTACAACTGTCTGACAAGTAAGTATGTACGTGTCGAATATACACGACGTTTATAAACTGCCGCAAATAGACAAGTATCGACACAAAAAAAGGTCTGAAATTGGATGTGATAGCAACGAACGGTAAGTATGACTTAAAATATAAATTTTTAATTGAATTACTTAAGTTATTAGCACAGTATAGCTTATCTGTTTTCCTTTTTATTGTAGATATCCCCTGGGATGCAATGATACGGCGGCTATTGATGAATCCACCTGCCCAAAGATTATTCCTGATAGCTCTCCCAGATCCTAAATAAGGTAGTCTACGGTCTTCGTGGCTGCTACGTGGATCTTGTAGGATACGTCGCAATGGTACTCCAAAATTGGAAAAACGAAGATTTCTTACAACGAAAAATCGAACAACAAAAATGGCGACGGCGATGACGATAAAATATTGGTAATGATACCGTAAAAGGCCTGAAATCCACGACGGTAAATTAGCAATTGAATTATATAACTAGATTAGTCATACCTTAGGTGTTGGTTGGCCTAATATAATTGTAGTTAGGTGTTTAAATAAAGAGTAGCAAATCTTACTTGCAGTCAGTGAGCTGCTGATCGCACGGATTTAACACCTCGAATGTTCCATATTGCAGCGTTATCAATTATGACCTTAGTGTCGGAGTAGGGATACTATACAGAAGACGATGAACTATGCTGTCAGATTGAAATGGAAATGTTTTTGGAAAATTAATTGTTACACCACCCCCCTTCAAAAAAAGACAGAATCCTGTGGATTCTAGAAGACTAGCTAACGCTAAAACTAATTAATCTATTCACCATGGCGTGTCTTTACTGCTAATTTAGCCTAATTAACTTTGTTAAATAATTATATATTTAATAATATCCTACATGCGATTAAGTACTAAGGAATAATATCTAAGAACTAATACCTAAGAAATCGTACCTAAGGCGCCTTCTTAAGTAAATGTGAACAATTCGTCACGGATCAATAGAGACTGTTGTAAGGAACCCAAACCTCAAACATGGCTTACAACAAGAATAGGGGTTTGTTAGCTGAATGCACAAAATAGATTCAGTAAAAGAAATGCACAGCTATAAGAGTAATAAGTATGCAACGATGCACGTAACGGTTAGTAAATTAACCAACAGAAACATCTGAGTTAGAGCCCAAATATGGTTTCAAATCATTCACATGCCACCTACCAGCATCGGTGCCATTTAAATTTTCCAAACGATAAACAAGACGAGAAACTTTTCCCGCAATCTTACATAATACATATTTAGGTGCCAATTTAGCACTAAACTTATTAGTCGCGTCTGACAAAACCTTATTTCGACGCCATATTTTATCGCCAACATTATAAGAAACATCGCGTCTTCGTAAGTTATAATAATTTGAATTCCTTTCATACGCACTAGACAATCTTTTACGAACAATTTTTAAAGTGTCTGAAATGCCTTTAATGTCCTGCGCGTATTCATTTCGATCGTTTGCCAAAAGCTCAACACCATCAGTGGTCTCTACCTTACCGTAATAATCTCCAGCTATAGGTATGTGCCTAGCAAAATTTAAAAATTGCGGTGTAAACCCTGTAACTTCATGTGTTGCTGAATTTATTGCATACTGAATTTCATGAATATGTTTGTCCCAATTTTTATGTTCTTTGACGTAACTTCTTATCGCGGAACCAATAGTTTTATTCGTTCGTTCAACGAAATTACTCTGAGCATGGTATCTTGCATTGTACCATATTTTTTGTATTTTATATTTTGCAGCGAGATTTTTAAAATGATGACCAGCAAATTGTGTACCATTATCACAAATTATAAATTGTGGTACGCCATAAGTTAAGAAAACGTTATTTTCAACAAATTTAACTACGTTGATAGCTGTCGCGGCGCGCATTGGATGAATTAAACTATATTTCGTAAACCAATCAGCAACTACCAAGACGTAACTATTACCATGAGAGGAACGTGGCAAAGGACCAATAATATCAATTGCTAATATTTGAAATGGGAATCTAACATTTTTCTGAGTGCCCATAAGTCCTTTTGGACCATCGGTAGGAATCTTTTGTGCAGCACAAACATTACAAGTTCTAACATAACGCAAAATGTCTTGACGCATTTTAGGCCAATAATAACTTTGTTTTATTTTATTAAAAGTTTTATAAAATCCAAAATGACCTGCATCTGGAGGATCATGACAAGTAAACATCACACTTTTTCTCAACGCCTTGGGCACAAACAATTTCCATTCTTTTAAATTTGACTTAAATGGTATTCCGTTGTAAGTATATTTATATATCAAATTGTTCTTAACTTGAAATAGCGGATATTTATCTGGTGCTTTAGTGATCTTATCTATTAGTGAAGTATAAAATACATCTTTATGTTCATCAGTCACTGTTATTTCTGAAATATTATTCTGCGACATTCTGGACAAAGCATCCGGAACCACATTCAATTTACCTTTCCTATGAACTAAGGTGAAGTCAAATTGCTGAAGCTTTACCGCCCACCGTGCAAGTTTGCCTGATGGTTCTTTCATTCTTTGTAACCATAGCAGCGAATAGTGATCCGTTATTACACTAAAATGAGTGCCTTCAACATAAGGGCGAAACTTTTCGATAGAAAAAATTACTGCTAAACATTCTTTTTCCGTGACTGCATAATTTCGCTCACAACGTGACAAAGACCTACTGGCAAATGCAATTACCACTTCTTCACCATCAATTTCCTGTGTAAGAACACCACCCAAACCCGTATCAGATGCATCACATTGTATAGAAAATGGTTTTGAAAAATCTGGGCTGCGCAGAATGGGAGCAGAGACTAAAGCTTGTTTTAGCCTAATAAACGATGACTCTGCCTGATCAGTCCAAGAAATCTTTTGTCTCTTAGCCTTTCCCTTAATTAGGTCATTTAGCGGCGAAATTAAAGTTGAAAAATGAGATATAAATTTACGGTACCATGATGTCATACCAACAAATCTCTTTACTTCAGTTGTAGTTGTAGGTCGCGGATAATTTACCATACATGAAACTTTATCAGGATCGGTCCTTAAACCATTTCCATCAACTATAAATCCTAAATACTTTAAAGAAGGTTTGAAAAATTCACATTTTTCTAAATTTATTGTTAAATTTGCGGCCTTTAAACGTCTTAAAACTTCATTCAATGTTTGGATATGTCCCTCAAACGTAGATGATGTAACAATTATATCATCAATATAACAAAAAACTTTAGGTTCTAATTCCGGACCAAAAATTGCGTCCATGAGGCGCTGTTGACATTGGGCTGAATTTTTTAGACCGAATGGGACAACTTTAAAATGAAAAAGCCCCCTACCGGCAACTGAAAAAGCAGTTTTCTCCCTACTTGCTGAATCTAACGGAATCTGCCAAAAAGCTTTTCTTAAATCTATTGAACTAATAAATTTTGCATCTCGAAGCATGCTTAATATGCGATCTACTCGTTGTAAAGGATAGGCATCTGTTTTAGTAACTGAGTTTAAACGTCTTCCATCGAAACAGAATCTGTATTCACCAGACTTTTTTTTTACTAAAAGAACTGGAGAATTCCAGGCACTAAGAGATGGTTCTACAACCCCTAATTTTAACATTTCATCGAGCTCGGTATTTAAATGTCTCAGCATAAAAGGCGACATCGGATATTGTCTCTCTTTGAAAGGTTTTGCATCACCTGTATCAATCTCAAATTCTAATTTGTTCGTAAGTCCTAACTTGCTATTACTATTAATCTCTTTAAATTTTTCAATTATACCTGTAACAATCGTATTTTGGTCAGAACTAAGATGATCTAAACTACACAATGACGGAGAAGTATAAGAAGTATAATCTGTTGTCACACAATTACTTATATCTGAGTTACGAGACTGAATATGCCAACTATTATCGTAGAAATTGACGTTAAGAGAGAATGCACGACAAAAATCGCTACCTAAAATCACAGAATGTTTGAGTGATGGTACTACTAACATTTTAATAAGTTTGCAAGTGCCTTGTAAAGAAATTGGTATATAAACTGACCCTGAAACATCTTGATTAACGCCATCAGCTGTTGTTACAGACAAGTTAGCTGTCTTATCAACTTCTAAACCACATTCGTTTACAAAATTTAAACCAAGTTCTCCGATAATTGATAAATTAGCTCCAGAATCAAGAAGTGCAGTGACAGTACGATCAAAAACAGAAAATCTAATATACGGACGGTTATCGCCGGGTTTATCATAAAAAAGTGGAGATATTTGTTTAGAATTGCTGCTAAACGTATTAGTCTTATAAAAATTTTTAACGAATACTAACCACGACTGCCAATCATCTTTATCTTTTTGCGTTGGAACATAAATACGACGCTTTAACTTAGAATGGGCTAGTGAACAATAAGTAGGTATACGTCGCCCGTTTCCGGATACCCAAGTTATACGTTTTTTGAACAAGAACAAGTACGCACAGTTTCGTTCGGCCTACCACACTTAAAACAAAATTTACTCATCCTAGACTTACAATCTCTGAACACATGATTCTGTAAACCACAATTCCAACATACTACAGTATTCCAATCTTTATTCTTAGAATATGAAACATTGCGTTTGGTATTCTTACTGACAGAAGATTGAGCATTTTCAAAAGCATTAGTTTTGTGTAACCTTTCCACAGAATCTTTGCCCTTACTTTCACGAACACAAGCCAGTTCAGGCTCTAAAGAAGCTGCATTAGGAGGTAATCTATAGCTATTCTTGGTAGACGTAGCCTCATCTATTTTGTGACATAACTGTACCAGTTCTGACGAAGAATTAATAGGCGTTAGGGCTAATTGCAAATTATAATGTGGTAGCATGTTTTTTCGTATATACTTTAATTTTGTAACTTCCTGAACAGGTCTCTCTAAACGATTAAACAAGGTCTCCATTATAGCTACGTATACATGAATGGGCTCTTTAGGTGACTGAGTACGTTGACGAATTTCATCCCACAACCTATCATCATAATCTAAAGGTAGAAATTGTGACTTGATTGCCGTGACCAAACTATCCCAATCTTTAAGTGAACTACGTATTGAACGAAACCATAACAATGCGTTTCCTGAAAATAAGTCAGTTGCTGACGAGAAAAGTTCGTCTTTTTCTACATTTCTAGCTATTCTAAGTTCTTCTACTCTATCTAAAAATGACTTTACCGACATATTATTTTCCCCACTAAAATGTAAATTCCATTTATACGCTGGAACAGATTTGCGTGATGGTGGGTGATATTGAAGAGTGGCAGGAATAGTTTTTGTTTCATAACTAGTGCTAGGAACAACTTCATTGGTATTATCATTCTTATCTTGAACTTTATCATATAATAAGGCTTCCAATTCCAAACATGTCGCGTAAGATTCGTTTTTAAATGTAAGTACTTCCTGATCTAGTTCACCTATTACATTAGTAGGTACATCTATTCTATTTACTCTATTAGTAATGTGTATCAAACGCGTTTCAATACGTTTAAAACCTGAATCGGTTGGAGGACCATCGAAATCTGGAATGAGCGCACGGATTTGTTCTAAAGTATTGTTAATAGCTACTTTTTCGGTTTCGATTTTATACTCGGGATCAACTAGCTTAATGTCACGATTGTGGTCACGGGAAATTGCTCTAGATAACATTTTACGCTTACAAGCAGCATCTTTTCTGGTAGTAACAACTCCTCTAATACGTAACTCGTAATTAAGCTCTTCACTTAACAGATAAACAGGTTTCATATTAGAATAATCCATAATGATAGCCAGAATAAAACGAATAATACGAATGGAACAAACGCAGAAGACAACAAATGCAACAAAGATCCACCCGAAAAGCGTACCAAGAAAATGCGGAAAGACAATATTCAACTAAATTAAATATGTATAACCTTGCCTGCAAATTGGCACTTTAACGGAATTCAAACAGCGAACACAGATAAGCTAATCGTTTTTACGCGCGTTTTTGCGTATCGTAAAATCGACAAACAGCAACGAAAATGCTATCACCACATCCAAAATATATTTTCAAAAGTTAAATTAATGAATAAATTAATTAATGAATCCGGCCCCACGTACAAGGGTGCCAAAATAAATAGTGTGACGTAGTTTTACCTACCTTCACTATTGCGTACGGCAGCTCTTTTTTTTGCGATGGCAATAAGGGGTGGGTTCACGTTATAAAAAAACAAACAATAATTAATATAGGGCGCCAGCTAATTTGTGAAAACGTAACTTAAATGCCCAAAATAGCAAAGCACATAAGTTAGAATTTAAGACAAAACAAGATATCTTTAAAAGTACAAGTTTAATTAATAATTAGTCTTTTTTTTACAAGGAAGAGGTGATACTAATAGCTCAAAGTTTGTTGTGACATTGCATTGTATTAAATTCAGGTGATACACGTGTATGGCCTTTACAACTGTCTGACAAGTAAGTATGTACGTGTCGAATATACACGACGTTTATAAACTGCCGCAAATAGACAAGTATCGACACAAAAAAAGGTCTGAAATTGGATGTGATAGCAACGAACGGTAAGTATGACTTAAAATATAAATTTTTAATTGAATTACTTAAGTTATTAGCACAGTATAGCTTATCTGTTTTCCTTTTTATTGTAGATATCCCCTGGGATGCAATGATACGGCGGCTATTGATGAATCCACCTGCCCAAAGATTATTCCTGATAGCTCTCCCAGATCCTAAATAAGGTAGTCTACGGTCTTCGTGGCTGCTACGTGGATCTTGTAGGATACGTCGCAATGGTACTCCAAAATTGGAAAAACGAAGATTTCTTACAACGAAAAATCGAACAACAAAAATGGCGACGGCGATGACGATAAAATATTGGTAATGATACCGTAAAAGGCCTGAAATCCACGACGGTAAATTAGCAATTGAATTATATAACTAGATTAGTCATACCTTAGGTGTTGGTTGGCCTAATATAATTGTAGTTAGGTGTTTAAATAAAGAGTAGCAAATCTTACTTGCAGTCAGTGAGCTGCTGATCGCACGGATTTAACACCTCGAATGTTCCATATTGCAGCGTTATCAATTATGACCTTAGTGTCGGAGTAGGGATACTATACAGAAGACGATGAACTATGCTGTCAGATTGAAATGGAAATGTTTTTGGAAAATTAATTGTTACAAACTTTGTTTATTAAAGTAACCGTTGTCATGGCATTTGTCTTCTTCATTATTTTAATTGCCAGCTGTTTCCACAATGGAATGCTCGTGAGAGAAAGATGAGCATTTTTTACATCATCACAAATAAATTACGTGTGAACAAGCCTTGAACTTTATTAGGTTGTAATAAATATCTAGGACGTTCTAGTATCCGAGCAGGTATCAGATTGTATTGTTGGAACTACTTCGTTTTGCTCTAGTGAACTTATCAATTATACTTTAGATAATATCAATGGACTTTGTGTCAACAGGTTCAAAACATACTTGTAATACATATTTAATTCTAGATTTTTTTATGAGGCCTGATTTACTTGGACGTACAGTGCCTAACCTGCTGCTATGGGAAAGCTATAGACTGCAGTTATAGAAAGCTGCAATACCTAATTTGATTAAAATGTTACCTGGAAATAATTGGGTACCTAATATAGTACACACAAACTTTCATTTTCGTTAGTTGTTTAATTAAACCATTACATTTGTCCGTGTAAAGACACTAATTCACACAGCAGCCACACGTTCTTTGGCAAACGATTAAAAAAATATTTCAGAACAATTTAGTATTTTTATTTTGCTTGCATTATAGATAATTTCAAATTGTGCCAAATAAGATGTTTTAAAGATTGCTAAGCCTAGTGTTAAGTTAAATTTATTAAAACATCCAAATACATAAGAAATCAACTAAGTGACGGTACCATATAAAGCTTCAGTAAAAAGATTTAATTTTTCTTGCACTGCGCAATAACCACGCGCATTTTTCAAATTGACATTTAGTGTTTGACGAATCAGATACGAAACAGTGATCATACTTGCGCAAACGCAGTGTGTAGGCATCTTTCTTATTTGTCTAAAGCATTTTTAGCAGAATAGCAATGTGTCGCTTCTGTAAATCATATACAACTCAAATAAGCTGCATTCAAGATAAGTATAATTATTCACTTCTCCAAAATACTGGTAACTCAAATAAGAAATAAGGTTACTACACCAAAGAGGAACTTTAAACTTATTTACGAATATATAATTTACGAGACATTTATATCTTAAAATTCCCCGAATTCTTTTGGAAGATTGCAACTTGATGCCAATAATATAGAAATCGTTGGCTTGAAAGTATTTTTTCCTTTCCCGACACTTGCAATGAGATTCTTCCGTGGGAATTGATTGTATGTGTTCCCTAATTCAATTTTTAACTGAGTCATCAATATAGTAATAATGTTCATGTCTTTCCCTCGGGTCTTCAGTAACCATACCACTAGTGAAAAGATTTTGTTACTTTCTGTTCTTGTTGGTTAATCAAAATAGAAAAAATTGGATTTTTTGCAAACTTTTTACAGTAAAGTGCGTTGTTCGTTTGTCGATGACTGTCATCAAGTTAGTGCTAACACCTTGATACAACCGTAAATTTTGATACATGGGTAATAACCATTAGGTAGTCGAACAAATGTTGTTGTTAAAGATTTTGTAAATTTGAACGTGGAAAACCAAAATATTTTGACATTAGAAAATAATACGTCATCTTTATGTTTATTTCCAAATTTGAACTTCAGGGGGAACATCATCCTTCCAACCAACAACATAAAGTTGTTGCTATTTTCATTTCCCATAGGGAATCTAAAAATAGTGGTACCCATTTCTTCGCACTGCGATTTTTAGCACGTTGAATGACTATGTGTCAAGATGTAAGTTTTGTAATATAATGTACATGTTTATGGTGAAATGATATTGAGAAGTACTAATGCTATTGTAAATAATCAAGTGATGTTATTAAGTTCATTATTCAATATCCTAATCGGGATGCTAGAACTTTGTGTATACCTGTATGCTTGAAATGCAGAATTGACAACTAGAAAAACTAAAAAGGATATACCTAAAGAAAACTTATTTAGTAAAAAGTCACCAGCCTGATTACAAGCTCTCGGAGTCTGGTTGGAAAAGTCGTTTGAAATAGAAAGAAAGATTAAATTAGACACATTTCAGGAATCTTAAACAGAACAGTATATAAAAAAACTCTACAAACGTTTTTCTTTAGTAAAAGCTGTGGCTCTATATACATATCTAATACGCTACTCTACGCTTTTTAAATGCATCTATTTCGCGCCGCACTGCTACCAACTGTAAAGCCAGGCAGTGTTTAAAGTATCAGTGCCGGTTACCAGATCAACAAAAGAAAAGACATAATAAGCGAATGGTAATTGCAATAAATTATCTAAAACTTTTAGTTTAACAAAATTAAAACTGTCATGTATAAAATTTAATTTTTATTTCCCTTTTAGCCAACTACTACGACTCCTCAACCGAACCAGCTCTTGGATCTGCCACCAAACTACTTGGCCATTATCGCCAACATTTGCCTCCTGCTGGTGGCTGCCGTAGAATGCGTCGTAGCCGCGATTTCCTCGTACAGGAGCGCAAGATCGTTGTGTGCCTGCTTCAGGCCGCCGGGAGAAGAACTGTACTGCGATTATCCCGTGGATCACAGGAGGGACGCCCTAGTCAGTTCCTGGTTGGGAAAACAGAACATGGCCCAGCAGTTCTACGTGGTCGCGGCGCCGACCAGCAGTCTAGGAAAGAAGAGCAAGGTAATAATTGTCGAGATGGGTTTCACCCGTGATATTTTGATTAATGTACGCGGCCGGTATGCGTCAAAGCGACCGGTACTTTCTCTCTCGGGATTTTTACGTTGGCGGCGATGAAAGTTCGGGTGCCATGCTTGAAAATCGCATTAATAAAAGTTATTATGGAGTCTTTTTTTGGTTAACTAAGCAATTTCTCTAGTAGCTGGAAATTCGTACGTGTATAGTGTTGGTTTTATGAGCAATTACAGTTGCACAAAAAGATTTTCACCGAGATCAGAGGTTGCTGTGTTTATTAGACACTTCGCGAAATAGAAAGCAACGGGTTAAGACCCCTGTAAATATTACTAGAAATCTCATTTTTCTATTCGGAATAAACCCATGACGGAAAAATTTGCATTGAGCAAGATCTCTATAACAGTGTGTTCAAAAAACAAAGTTAATTTGTTTAAAAATGAAAAAAAAATATTCTTCCAAATCAATTAATACACACCCAATACAAAGCACTTATGCAAACATTCTCCAATTCCGGAATTGCTTTCGTCGATTGTCTTTTGAGTTTGGGCAAGAGCCAGAAATCACTCGGTGCTAAATCAGGCGAATAAGGAGTTTTGCCTCTTTACTTTTAACTCGTTACTTTGATTGCATAATTTGTCAGCTATGAAACTACAGAGCAGACAGTGCTTCTAACTTTTCTCTTGAAACTCGTCATTATCATCAAGATTTTTCATTTTCGTAAATATTCGTAATTTAGCAAATGTTATCCTCTTCTTTCACCTTATTATTTAATAATTCCATATAGCTCAAGGAAATATTTTGGCATTATTTTAGAACATATATCGCATATTAGTTTTGTAATTGTCATTGACCATCAGTTATCCGATCCAAAATTTCCCATAAGAAAGATTAAAAGCTATACTTTTTAGTCTAACTAGCTGAACATTTTTGATAGGCACTAATTTAAATAAATTTCTCAAAATGAAAACGCCGAATGTCGGAATGATTTGCTAAAGAATGCTTAACAAAAATGTCAAGCGTATGTTTTGCAAAATTGTTAATTAAAGGATACCTATCAAAGATATTTCTATCTATAAGTTGAGGTGGTGACTGTTTCATTGTCTACAAATAAATACCATCAAAAAATTTCGGTAGGTACGATAATATTTACTGAGATATCGCAAAAAAACCTCGTTCTCCAAATGGATAAGAAAATTAATAGTTAATAATATTAAGAACTATATTTAATTAAAAATTTTTATGGCTATAGGTCAAATGAAAGCAACAATCTTCGGATTTCGAAAAAGTTAAATGTAATCGCCACCTTTCAAAATAGTTGTTCATATTTGACAATCTTCGGTTAATTTCTTTTCATTTTTCTTGAATTGTTCATGTTGACATGCGAGAGCCAAATCGTCGGCATAAGTAAATTTCCGGCTTGTGGTAATCCATTGATATCAACATTATAAATCTTGTACAATGCATCAGATTCTTTCAACCAGCATGGGATGTAATTTGCACGAAATGTCCGAGGAACAGTTCTTTTCGCTGCTGCTTTAACAACTCTAATAAATCTGTTACATACATCTATCGAAGATTATCATCAACTTGTTTACTAAACCCCTGTCAATTAGCCAATTTAAAATTCCATCCAGGTTTTTGTAATGTAGTAACAAATAGTAAGTAGCTATACCATAAATAAATTGGGCTGTTCAAAGAAGCAAATAACTTGAGAAAAAATGACAGTAGAATTAGAACATATGAGTTTTTTTAACATTACTGTGTGTGTATATATGTACACACCAGAAGTACCTTTAAATGGTTTGTATCCTCATTATATGCCTGTTTGAGTCGATGAAATATTTATAATATAATGTGTGATTTAATTCACCTATTTTTTAATATCCAAGGACCGATATTTTGCCTAGTCAGATTTTATCTTGTTTATTTTGTTTTTATTTATTAGAGTAGTTGTTTATAGTTTTTCACATTTACTTTTCACTATATTTTAGTGTATTTTCGAGACTGTATGAGTTTAGTTACTTTTGGGACTGTTGAAGTGATTCCATTCCCGTGTTTCTTAACAGCACTTAATATTCCCTGGTTATTATAGTATTTTGTCGTCAAATCAAACATAAGATTTGTCATTATTAACAAGTTGAACCATTGATTAAAGCTTGTGTACACAATTCCATTATTTGCATGTGTTTTGCAACGTCCCACCACAAAAGAAAACAATTTCAGTTGCATAAAGCTTAATATCACGTGCGGCAGTTTCTACAAAAAGAAATGGATAGAAATTCCTCGCCATAACTTAATAATTGTAGCGGAAAGTAACCCACAAAGCGTGCAACAAAAACGATAGTAGGCTGTCACTTTCGGTCGCCAAATTACGCAAGCTCCCCATTCGCGTAGGTAAACAATCGACGATGGCTTATTTGGATGACACTTCCGGAACTTCTTCAGCATCTGTCATGCAGAGAAGGCCGTTAGCCCGTTTCGGAAACACCAACACGTGCCGCGCACCATAAATATTAATAAATTTTGGAATAAACGATTAGCTATGCCGCGTTTTACCCACAAACGTCCACAACTTGTACTCAAACGTGCTTGGCAAGCCTCTGGGCACGGCATGATATTTTATTCATACGAATAATCACCGTTCAGGTACGACCACTTTCATTTTGACATACTTATGCTAACGGAGAACCTTCAGTACCATCACAATGCGCATTCCTAATTGGTGATGTCTATTCGAATACATTTCAAAATTTCCAGAATAATAGTTCTAAACGAATACTCGTGTCCATTTTATTTGGTAACGAGTAAAACAATATTTGTATTTGTTTTATTCGGAAAATAAAAAAAAAAAACTTGTACTCATTTTATTCGCAAAAGAGGAAATAAACAATCGTATCCATTTTATTCGGAAACGAATAGTAATGTACTGAATAAATTTTTTCTCTTTTGAGCGTTATTTGTTTTCAAATTTTATTCCATTTCGAATACCTAATATTTATTTTTTAACAATATCCGTCTTCGAACACACGATTTTGATTGCGAAGAAAGATGGTATACGATGAGCTTTTTCTATGTTTAGCGTGATGGGGATCTGAATCTAGCGGTGATAGGAGAAAGCTTAAAAGGGAAAAGAACTAATGTTTTGTGAGCCTAATTTAATCCATTTTCTGTATTCACAACTGACTAGATATTAAAAATAACAAATTTCTTATTCTTCTATAATGTCACTATTTTTACTTTTACGTAAAATATGTAAACATAAAAGTTGTAGAACACGATGTCCCCAGTCATTTAATTTACAAGTACACTAGCTCTCATAGTTGCCTATGGCTTCAAAATATCAGCTATTTTGACCTTCCCAACAATGTAAAACTTAAAGTACCTATACTGTCAGGTATCTATGCTTAGGTTAGGTTAGGGATTAAGCTTCAGCAAGCACATACAATGAGTTAATTGCATGTAATGCCTTCTAGAATTTCAAACATTAAATCGTAATGTGCAAATTAAAATTACGAGATCTTTCTCAGAAGATAGGGGTACAAATCTCCCTTAAATGTCGAGTAGCTGTTAAAGGCATTTAAAAAATACAATAGGTACAACAACATACATGATATTTCAGGTTCTGTTCGACCGATGTTTCATGAAATTTTTCTACTCCGTGTCAGCTCTTGTTTCCGAGATATGGGCGCAAGTTGTATTATTTTAAGGGAAAGACTGGTCAAAATGACATCATTGAAAAGGGTATATTTTCCTGATTTCAAAAATGTCTCACATTTGTACAATTTATTGCTTCTCAGTTGAGAAAAGTGTAAATATAATAATAGACAATTAATCTTTATCGCTAAAATGGACAAAAAAAAACTGGTATAAACATGAATCCGTGAAGAATGCAGTATTTTTTCGGATTTACATTACAGAAGTTGCTCAAAATGTTTTCAATTTACTTCCTCGTAATGCACCTTTGAGTAAAAGTTTTTCAATGTTATTTGTAGCATATTTGGAGGTAAGTTCCGAATTTCTACCCAGATTCGTCCTTTTAAATCTTCTGCATTGTGTGGCCGATCACCATAAATACGATTTTTCACATACCCCCACAGGAAAAAAAATTAAACGGCGTCAGATCAGGGGAACGTGCTGGCCATTCGATCGCACCGCGCCTACCAATCTATCTGTCTGGAAATATCGCTTTCAAATATCGAAAATGAAGTAGGTACCTACATATCAAAAAGCATACGTTGCTATAAAATACGCAAGATTTGATCTACTTTGTAAATATTGATTTTGAATAAAGCGAATATATTCGGTTTGCTACATATTTGAATGTCGAATACAAGAATTTCAAATTATGAAAACACCATCTTAATCAGTCTTGGTATGTTTCAGTTGTCTTCGATGACCCCCGTATACGCAATACCGCCTCCGCCACCCCCAATCATCCCCCCACCCATCATGAGCTACCCCTTAATACCAGCCCCGTTGGGTCCAGTGCCATCTCCAATAATCCATCATCATCCCTACGAGTACGTGCACAGGAGACACAAACCACATCCCGCACCACCCATCCCTAGACCGGTCAGGGATTCCCCGAAGAGGAAACGGTCGAAATCGAAAGAGAAGCCAATCACGACCGAGGACGTCGCGCGTACCTACACCGGTTTGGACAGGACGATAGCGGAGGAGTTCATAGAGATGTGCGACTCGCAAAACACGAGTCTGTGCAGCGACAGCAGCTGTKAAAGCAGCAGCAACAGCAGCATGTGCAGGTGCCAGCACCCCTGCGAAGGTTGCGCCACCACGTGTAGGAAAAGTGAATTGGTGATGACCAAAAATGAGGACAAATGAGATTGAGACTTGTTTTTGTACTTACCTGTTTATAATACGTGATTACTAATGGTTTCTTTTGTAAGTTTGTAGAGTTGGTCGACGTGTTGAATGGAGAACGACTGATAAAGACATAAAGGTGTGGAGAAGTGGCAGGAATCAAAAATCAGCTTCGTGCTGTCTAATGTATTTCATTTTTATATTTTAATAAACATATCTATAATACCCTTAATACATTAGTAGTACATRCCTTCGTATTTTGGGATGTAGCAAGTTTTTTTTCTTAKTGAATCTGACAAWTTTTTTWACAATAATTAGGCAGCTTAATGTGCATGCTCTACGAAAGATTGGCACTCTCAACCTCTTGGTCTAGAGGCAGACACCGAGGTAGGCTATGGAGGATTTGCAGTTTGATTATACTTTCATCATCTTTTCTACTAAATCAACACAATGAAATACTTTTACTTTTAGTGTAGTCACCAGAAGTGAAATTTTGCTAAATCAAGACACTTGGATGGGCACTATAAACAAAATACCTTTTTAATCAACACTTTATTTTTCAAATAAATACAACGAATTCGAAGGTAATACTTTGGTATAATTGAGCAAACAAAATAATATCACAGAAAAAATAATAGTAAAGGAGACCAGGTCCACTCACACAGCAAAATGAGTCCTGTGAAAGCCTTGACCTGCAATTACCAAAGTCAAAAATGAAACGAAATTTAATAGCATTTATAAACATACCAATGCTCTGTAAAATTGTATCAGCATCATCCGTATTTTTACTGTGGAACATGTAGCAAACAAAATTCGATGCTGTGCTACAGTTCTCATTCCTAAAACAGCGTGAATTAAAATAAAAAAGGAAGGAAACCTTTCACATACCCAGCGATGTATCCAAAGTAATTGGATAATCCAGTAATAGAAGCACATGATGATATCTCCATGTATGAATGCTTCAGAAGAATCTGAACAAAGACAAAATTTGATACTGACTGTAATAAGTGTATAATGTCATACCTGTTTCGTTTCTACATCCACAACTTTGATGCCAATCTCTCCGATTTCGAACGATGCTTTCTTCTTGACTTTTTCGTGAATCGTGAAATCATGCATAGCTGTTTTGTACGGTGACAAAAGAAGCTTTCCCGCTTTGTCGATTTGCTTAGTATCGCCCTGCTTGCCGACCTCGACCTTCCCCAAGTAAGTTACATGAAAACCAGGACTAAAAATCTTACTTTAAGATGGTGCAGGTGTTTCAAAGTTTTCTCACCTGATGGTTTGGGTAAGATTTGAAGCTGGCTCTGCTGAAATTCGTCTCTCCCTTATAGCAATAGGATCCAAATCAACCTCCTTTAAAAGTTTGATCATCGGAGGAAAAAGTTCGTTCGTAGCGGAATTCACCGCTTTTACTATCGTGACATGAACTGGTTGCTTTTTGGTGTTGCGAAAGATCGAAGCAAGTCTTCCTTTGGTCGCTGCACAAATGTACACATTGTTTAGCCCATCTAAAACATCGCCTACTTGGATTTGACCCTAAAAAATTTTACTGTTACTGAATCTTGTCGTTTATAGTAATCTTACATTTTCTGCAACAACACTGTCAGATCTAACATGTACTATTATGGCCTTTTCTCCAGCGAAACTAATGCTAAGGCCGAGACTATCACAAGGTACAAATTCAAATCGTAACACTTGTGGGATTCTCCATGTGATATCCAAAAACGAGGCATTCTTCACATCAAGGTTAAAGTTAAGCTTGCTACACTGCAGTAAGACAGATAAGAGTATTTCACACAGGATTTCATCCCCGATAACGGAATTTTGATGATATAGAAACGTAGTTCTTCTTAACCGAACCTAAAGTTAGAAATTTAAGCTAGTTTACATAAAAATCCTGACAAAAACTTACTAAAAACTCAATAGGGACATGAAGACAACCTTTCGCAAGACACAATCGAACCAGCAATCTAAACTTGCCTCTGCTTGTTTGTACTGTGCAATTCTGTCGCACTTTATCCACCGAATCGCTGTAAGCGAATGTTATAACCCCATGTTTAGTGTTTCCGAGTCGCTCCAGCCAATTCCAGGGTACACTGTTCTTAACGATGAACCCAAAACCGTTCTGCTGTGGTAGCAGCCCAAAATTGAAAATCTTCTCGATGGCATGACAGAAAACTAACAAATCTTGATTGTCGTCTGTTACAACCCCAGAATTTGATGCTTCTTGCAAGAATTTGAGTGTACAAGCTACCAAAACAAAAACAGCTAACCTCAAAATTCATTGTTTACATTTGTCAAAGTTGTTTACCTTTGATTTCTTTTAATAACGGGTCACTGACTGACATAATTATCTGTTGCCGCGAGTCTTGGAGTGCTAAATCGGATTTATTTATTATCTAATGTGTTTGCCTTCAACTTGTGGAACGTTCGTAAACATCGGTATAAGAGTGGTGGCCTGGAGTGCTGCACTCTACATGAAAACAACTATTATTTACTGCCTATTAAGTGATAATAATTCATTACCGCTGGAGTTGTTTTGCAGTTAGTAACGTGATAAAGTTGGCCGAAACATGGCGGAAGTTATAGTGCCTTTGGAACAACTCGTTCAGCAAGGCAAAGAAATTTTCCGCAAGGAATTCAATGAAGAACCCAGCATAGTAAGTTCGGCCCCTGGAAGAGTCAACATAATCGGAGAGCACGTTGATTATAACGATGGTTTCGTCTTGCCGATGGTAAGTGGCTAACAAGAGTAATAATAATGAAAATTGTAGTTCAAATCGTCAAAATATCATTGGTACATATGAACTAATCCGAGCGGGACACWATTTTGAAGTCTTTCAAGGTGAACAAGGGATTTTCTACAATTTTGTTTAACTATGACACGGTTGTGCATAAATGAATTAACAACTTTACGCTGTTTATTATGTTACTTAGATATAATCAATAGTAAGTGTGGAGTGATCTATCCACTTGTTATAGTATTCTATGGTGTACACCATAGAGTACGATACATTCGGTAGACGTAGGCCCGTAATGAAAAATGATGCCAGCAGAAACTGTATCGCATTCGAAAACCGAATGTAAACGTTAATAGAACTGATTGCAACTTTTTTATATTTTAATAATATGCTGTAATCACACAATCTATTTATAGACCGTCTTGTAGAGGTCACTGTGTTGTTGATAATGCAGTGGAATAAAGCGAAAATACTTTTTTTTTTCAGGCATTACCCCTCGTCACAGTTATTGTCGGCAAACAAACGACAGGCGAAGAAACCACGATCATTACGACCTGCGAACAAGCTGATAAACCGCACAAAGTCACTTTTGAAATGCCAAGCAAGAATGCTTTGGTCAGAGCGATCATAAAAGGAAAGCCAAAATGGGCAAATTACGTGAAAGGTACAGGAATCTAAACTGCTAGAATAAGACAGTATTTTTTTGTGTTTTTAGGAGTTGTTAGCAAGTATTGTGGTGGTGAAACACCGGCCTTTAAAGCTGTGATAGTAAACAGTGTACCTGTTGGTGCCGGTGTTTCAAGTAGCGCGTCTTTAGAAGTTGCCACGTACATGTTTTTGGATGCCATGAACGACCCTAATTCAGCGACGTAAGTTAGTGATCTTTTTTATTTTTTTTCAGTACCTACAGTTAAAATAAAATCATAATAATTCTATGTCGTTGTTGAGTGTTGACGGAGATATTTCTAAACGCAACAATCCGCCATTTTAGGTCAAAATAATGGCGGGAAATTTAAATAATAATGAAACAAAGATCAGGGAGAGGGAATCAAACCATTAAACCTAAGCTTAAAGATTAGAGAACTGTCAGATGACAAACTCTGATGCACAATGCACAATATGTTAATTACTTAGGGCAAACTCAAACAACAGTAAAATTGTTTGATTTAATCTGCCAATTTTGAACAAAAATATTTTACATTTGTCTATCTCATTGGCCATAACAATTTCGGTACTACTATAAATACATTTAGGGACTGTACTTTTTATTTAATTATTCAAACAAAGAACGACATATATGAAATTGTGTCGAGAGTCAATGTGACCTATATCCTATATTGTGGTGAATTATACTAAAGCTTGACCAGCATAATGATTGTGTGATCTATCTTTCTCGCTTTACGCCATGAAAATATATGAATGTTAGCATTTTCTTGACTAGATAATATCAATTTCATTCATATGATTTTTTATTGATGTACCTATATCTATACTATACTACTATAATAGAAATAACTTTATCAAATAGATTTGAAGTTATTCTAGAGCAGAAGGCATTTTCAAACATTTGAACTTCGTTGTGCTATAACTTCATTAATATACTTATGATTGGCAAAAAATACTGCTTATGCTAAGCATGTCCTAAAGAATGCATAGAAGATGATTTCTTTTTTTGTTCAAGTTCAAGTGATTATTAATAGTGCAAAAGGTATTATAAATAAAAAAGTATAGCTCGAGACTAAATTGTTGTGATAAAATGGTAGACATACTCATTTTCTGAATTTCCCTTTTTAATTGAATCTTGAAAGCTTGGTGAACCGTCGAAGAATGGAAGGTTAACAAAATTTTAGTCAGGACAGGAATGATAAATTATGGTAGAATTTTTAATTCCACAGAAAGGTGTAAAACCTCTAATGAATAGCCTTTGAGAATCATCCCAAATGATCTTCATTTTAGTACTAGATGGCTCTGTTTATATTTTTACGAAATTCATTTCCAGACTAGTGGATAAAGCTTTGGCTTGCCAGAAAGCGGAGCACGAGTACGCAGACATGCCCTGCGGCATCATGGATCAATTCATAGCCATTTTGGCCAAAAAGGACCATGCACTTCTGATAGATTGCAGGTATAACAAAAAAGAATTTGGTGTTTCTAGAATTTTCCCAAATTTTACTCATAGGTCAGTAACTTACACACTAATTCCATTCGCTATGAAGAACGTTGTTATTTTAACGACGAATTCAGGAGTTAAACATGAATTGACTGGTAGTGAGTATCCGACGAGAAAGAAGCAAAGCCAACAGGCTGCGATGCTGCTGAAGAAACTCAGTTTGAGGGATGCAACACTGGAAGATATAGAATGTAAGTCTCCATCAGACCAAGTTAAGCCTCTTTTAAATGAAATGACGTAAGTTCTGATTATGAAATATATGGAAACACAACTCTCATCCTGAATATTCCCTAGAGATAAAATAAGTGTTAGAACTATATTTAAATCCTCATTTTTCAGATCTAAAATCTATCAACACGGATCCTGACATAATCAAACGTGCACGACATGTTGTGACGGAAATTGACAGGACTGTGAAGGCTGCAGAAGCACTCAAAGAAAACAACTTCCATAAACTGGGAAAGTTGATGACGGAAAGTCACATTTCGTTAAGGGACGACTACGAAGTGTCATGTCCTGAAATCGACAGCATAGTTGATATCACATTGAAAGTTGAAGGTGTTTTGGGGAGCCGAATAACTGGAGGAGGTTTTGGAGGGTGTACGGTGACCCTGGTAAGTTTTAAACGAAGTTAAAACAAAGCAAGCTGACTTTTCGCTTCAGGTCTATTCCCAAGCAGTGGATAACGTTATAAAGCAGATCAAGACCAATTTCAAGGGTAAACCGAAGTTTTACGTTTGCAAGGCTAGTGACGGAGCGCAAATATTAGAACGCAAAGCCAAAAGCTGCAAATGCAAATGACTACATTCCGATACTTTGTAACTACTATATTTACAAATATATTTACACAACTATTTGTCGTCATTTTCTTGTGCGGCTTTCCTCATTCTCAACTCGTGCAACAAATAGGCACGAATGCTTGGGTCTTCCACCTTTTCGTTGATTTCTTTCATTGCTTGTTCGCCGCCGTCTTGGAAGTATTTCGTCAGCTTCTCCGCATATTCCAACCACACACAGTTAGCACATCCAGACATGCAACAGGTGGTAGGTGCCTCTGGGAACTTTGGCTTCTTTTTATCATCTTTGGCACACAGCAAGCGATAAAGGATTTTATGGTTATGTTTGACTAGCTTACATCGTTGTAGGCCTACAGAAACAAAGAAATGAACACAAGTGTTCAAGAACACGTCAGTTTTACTTACAAGCAAGCAAGACCGCTACCATTACTACGTTTATTCCATGATTCTGAAGTTGCACTGGTGATTTTGTAACCAAAACATTCCAAACGTCAAAGTCCGAGGTACATTCGAACTACCACGTGGCGTAGTTCAAGCGTAACGAAAACAGTACGATGCTGTGATGCTTACTGTGTCGTAACTCTAGTTGTACTAAGTATTACGATTCTGACATCTAAAAAGTAGAGTATTTCGTTTCCTTATTAATAGGAATATTGATTATTATTAATTAATATTTTCACGTTTGCTGAAGAATGAAAAAAATTGCGAATAAATTTATCTAATGAATTTTAATGATTGTTCTAAAACTACCGGAAGAATCGTAAGCTTTTTTTGAACAACCTCTCTTGAAATTGGCTAAAAAAGAAATCAAATCTTCGATAAATGATCACGGCATTAATGCAGGAAAAAATTTTACTGAAATAGAACTTTTATAAACTCTGCTCCAACGAATTAACGCACCACCAAAAATTTAAAAAAACTGGCTTTAATTGGTCAATTTGTATGATAGGTTTAATCTTCCACAAAGTGACTTCATTGCTTATTTTTCACATAAATAATGTATAAATGTATACCGYGTGTAATAATTATAGCATGTTTTTCCCATAAATTTTGTAATATCCTGTAGTTTGACATTAGCAACAAAATTTGGAGATTTACCTTTTCTTAATTGTCTGGGCTCCACTTATATATTATAGAATTGATCCATTTGGCTGATATACATTGTATACAAACACCCATACCCAAGGCGGGATTCGAACCCGTAACCTCAGGGTTCAGAGTCAGGCTGCTTTAAAAAATGACTAAATCCGTTACATGAGCGCATGCTTGAAAACTTGTCGTCAATGTTGGCCTATTTAACTATGTTTATCGTGATTTCTATGCTGTGTTTATGGTACCATATATTACTCTATGGTACCATCGTATTAGTAAGCCCTAGCTTTCTAGAAAACGTCAGTCTCTATCATAATGGAAACAGATCATGACGTAACTTAATCATGTTGTTGGTGACAGTTCTTAAGCAAACACAAAAATGCTTTTTATTGTGCTTGCTCTTAGGTAACTTACGTAATAGGCACTTTAACTCGGTACCGTTGGGTCAGTCTGGTGTTGAATTTCGACAAGTGAGGTTGAATGTACGTGCCACTTCGCAGTCTATCAATTCGAGCACCTGTATGTACCGAAATTTTATTAATTTGCTTGCGAATTATGATCAGTATATAGCTAAACTAGATATTGTTTGGGCAGAGTTAGATAATTAGGTGTAATCGTATCCTTTAAGTACCGCCGATATATTTTTGGTTCCTTGTACCAATTTCTGATTATTATCCGTATCTGTTCGTTCGAATTTGTTCTTCAACACCTTTATGTAATTTTTTTAGTACCCAAATTGATTGTAAAGTAACGGGAATACCTTCTCTATTGTTTGCAGCTTTTCTTCGAAATATTGTCTAATTACGAATGCACTTTTGGGGAAAATTTTATTATTTCTGACGACCCACGCCCAGTGAGAGGAATGGCAAACCAGCCAGCACATTAAAAATTATTTGTCCTCTTGTCCGCCTTATAGGATTCATGGTTTTTAGTACACTTCAGTTTGCACTCTTTATTTTATGACATCGCTGATTAATTTCATCTAAATTCAAAGCTGATATTATTCATTAATACTTCCGTGAATTTTATTCTGTCGTTAATGGTAATGTAAAATATTGCAGTGGTCTTGAGGTTAGGTTTTTGTTTTATATTTTATAGGCTATAATGACTGTACTTCTAGGACACATAGATGTTTAGAAACGTTTATGTGTTTTAGACTGCTAACTGTCCAGTTTATTTATTTTGAATTTAAACAAAACGAATAATTTTGTTTTAATTTATCACTGTAATGTTGTTATGGCCAACGAGCAGGGAGGACAGGGTGTAGTTTCTGCAAAAATTTAATTACAGAAGCTTTTCCTTCTTCAGCCTACACGTGTGTGATCCAACGTTGTCCTAAAGTTGAGATCTGTAAATATTTGGATCACCGGCGTCCTCTGTTAAAATAACAAATGAGTTTTTGTTATTGAGCCAATGAAGAAAAATTTAGATATAGATTAATTCAAATATGTCACTATCGATTGAATCAAACTCTTGAACATTACTATTTTAAGATTACAGCATCGTTATCAGGTAAAAAACATTCTATACTGTTTCGGAAATGTAATTTTAAAAACTCTTTAATGCTGTAGATTAAAATGCTTTTCCATTATAGTGGAAATATTTGCTCCAAATTTGATACTTACACCCATATCTCGGAAACGAGAGCTGACACGGAGTTGACAAATTTCCAGAAAATGCATTTTAATTACCCATAGGTTCATGTATAGTTTCAGAAAAATCGATAGAATAGAACCTAAAATATCCTGCTGGTTCCATACTTTGTAGTGACCCGCTATGCGGTACCTTTATTAGTTTACTTGTAACATTACAAGCTTACAACTTCAACATTTCTAATTAAGTTAATACCTAAAAGTATTTTCATTTCCAATATAGCACTGTAAGAGTTAAAACCAGAACAATCAATTCGTTTTATTGAGGAAACATTAGGAAACGGAAAATACCAGATACATTAGTACATCATGCTTTATTAAAAATACAAAAGTACAAAATCATGATCATATTTTCAAACGGAAGCGTTGATTTCATCCTCAGTTTTGTGATAGATGACAACATCGTGGAAGTACGAGTTTGGAACGCTGTAGAATTCGTGAACATTCTCAATACGCCTGTCGAAAGGATATCCAAACGGCAAACCATCTATGTAGTTACCACCAGTTCCAACCCTTGGGTAGTAGTAGTTTGGACTTGCTTCCTCCTCCCTCTTGTGTGGGTATTTCTTGTAAGGACTAACTATTACGTATACTTGGTAGGTCTGACCTCCTTTAGCACCCTTCGGCAATAAGTACCTGAAATAATAGAAAATAACATCGATCATCTCTCTTCAAACTTCGCATTACCTCAATGGGAATCCATAGTAAGCCTCGGTAGCATCCAATTGCAGGTCTCCAGTGCCATTAATCGCAGCTTCAACTTTGTGGTAGAACTCGCGAATTGACGTCTTGTCAACGGAGTACCACGACTGCCTCGAGTTCCTCTCGATTTCGTTCACCCCAGCAACAAACTTATGCCTAAACTCATCGATTTCAACAAAATGGTGGCGATTCTCTTCGATCGCGTGCCTGTGGAACTTGGGTCCGAGATAAACCCTAACCACGGCTTCTTCTGGCCTTTCAGCTGTGACCTTGATCTTGTAATTGAAGGGTTTGAGGTTCAGGCGGTACTGACGAGCCTTGATCTCTGGTTCAGCGACTCTGTACTCATCGGGGGTAACATAAACGGACGAGCTGACGTCTGCGTCGAAGTAATCGAAGTAGGTGACGAGTTTGTCGACTTCCACTTTCTCCACTTTGACTCCAGGGTAGTGTAGCTCGCTGTAAGTGTAGGCGGGGTAGTGGTTCTTGTAGTGTTGGAAGAAGAGAACGATGCGCTTGTAGAAGCGATAGAACGCTGGGTCGTAGAGGGAGTTCTCGAAATGCTCCAGGACTGAAGGTAGTTTGCCGCGGCGGTCAAAAGAGTAACCGAGGATATTGCGAACCAAAACCTGAAGAGCGCCGTAGTACCTCAAGTTGGGGGAGTCGGGATTGCCCTCAATGATGTGCGATAGGACTTCGATGCCATATTCCGTGTACAGTGGAATTCTCTCTCCCTTTTCCTGCAGAATGCTTCAATTAGAACAAAATTTGATATGACCGCAGTTACTTACGTTGTAAATGTATCCACTATCAATGGCATCTCTAATTCTTCTCTCGTAGTCTAAGATATCGGTGTAATAATGCACATAGTTGCCGTTGAACGCCTTCTGGCCGTAACTGTAGAAGTAATCGTGCAAGTTGACGTAATTCGGTCTTGAAGCGAAGTATTCACCGCTTGGGTACTTCAGTGAAGGGTAGTACCCTTCTGGAAGGTACTGGTCGTACTGTAATACATCGATCTCTCTATAACCATTAGAGATTCTCTCCAAATGATATCGGGCTAGGAGTTGTTGGTAGGTGTAGTAGTATTGTTCGCCTCTCCTGTCGTATTTCAGGTTGTACTTTTCGCCACTGAGCCAGAAGGGGTAGTACAAGTTGTAGTAATAATAGTAGGCGTTGATTCCGACATCTTCAGTGAAGTAGGAAAGGTCCGCTTCGAAGTTTTTGTTTTGGTGGTACCTGCTGTGGTTGGCGTAAATCGTGTAAACTGAAAAGATTAAAATTTTGGTTAGTACGATCAGCGGTACATTTGACCTCTTTCAAACACAATCTATCTTCAGTTTTTGATAAATAATGGCAGAACAAAGGAACTGCAAGTAAGGTATTTTATCGTACATATTGTAACTGTTGTATTTTTTTTGGTTGCCTTACTCCAACGATTATTCTGATATTTCTCTGCAATTATTACAATCGACACGCAATCGTAAACAGCTTACCTAGCAATTTCTAGCTTATCGCGACGAATCGAGTTACTGTTGTTTTTGTTATCCAAATTTCAAATTGTTTTCCAAAACTTAATTTTGTGAAGTCTTCTGGATTTGTGATGATGGTATTCTCTTCTAAACAAAAAACTTCTTTTGCTGATAAGTTATTTTTAAATTGGTCAGAAAGTAAACGAAATTTGGGAATACTTCATTCCAACCTGCTTGGAGTAGTTCGAAGAAACTGTCACCTACGAAAAATTTAGAAGTATTCTTCACAAAAATGCGAATTTGTTTCGTGAAATTCGTGAATTTGAGCACATTAAATACTCCATCAAAAGCCAAAAATTTCTAATAGGCATCTTTTTCAACAACTTGAACTTTCAATTGGTGCATGTAGTTCTAGTCAATCGATTCAATCATTATTACGACTAGTAGTTGTCTTAGAAGATTATGGTTAGATTAATGCTATTTGAATAACATTGCAAACAACAATCAAGTTCTGGAGAAAGCTTTCTTTACGGACAAAACTTTGTTTCACTTGACTGGCTACACAAACTCACAATATATGAGCATTTAGGCAACAGAGCATCTCTCACCCAATTATGAAAGAACCTCTCCATGCAGAAAAAGTAGGAGTTTGGGCAACTATCAGAAAAATACGAATTATTGGTCCAATTTTTAAATTTTAAAAATGTCGCACATTCTAGGCAAACCGTTAAATGCATTATTTACTAGTTTCTAATTCTGATACCAATGATGTAGAACGGATAGTGCGGAGGTAAAAAATGAAAAAGTGGTTAGTGAAGTGGAAGGTTCAATGCAGCATACTTATATATACTTAACACTTACCTTCATGATCATGATTCTCATGGGAATGTCTGTAGTAGTACTGCTGCTTGTACTGCTGGGCCTTTTCGATGACTTCAGCGTTAAAGAAATAGTACGGGTACAGTTCGTAGATCGGTGGGAGGATAATTCCGTAGGTATCTGGCCTGTGGATGACAGCTACTGAGAAGGAATACAGGAACAATCCTTCGTTGATGTTATTCCTTGCCCACACTGCTGTCTTGTAAAAAGTATCGTAGTCCTTCGCCTCATATAAAAGCTCGAAGAGAGCCTTGGCTTGCTTCAGCTTGTGGGGGTAGAATTCAGAGAAGATTTCTCCACGCGGAAGGTACCCTTCGCGGTAGTACTTGAGGAAGGTCTTAACTACTTGAGGATCTCTATAAGACGCAATATTCGCTTCGATCGAGTAGTCCTTGGCTATTTGGATTAATTTCTCATTGTACGAGGGTTGGTTGATGTAAAGCAAGAGATGCAGAACATCCTTCTGCCTCTGCAGCAATACCTTATCGTCTAAAAAGAAAAACCCTGTAAAACTCTCGTCGTTTTAAAAAATGCTTACTACTTACCGACTTTGTACTTGCGCAAGGCATTGTACTCTTCCAGTGACGTAGCTAGCGCAAGGGCGCAGATGCCCAGCAGTACCACGGCTCTTAGAAGGCTCATCTTCGACGGCGATGAACCAATGCCAACCTCTGCGCCCCGGTGACTATTTATAACGCCGAAGTAATTAAGAAGCTATCGATGGAAAGATTTTTTTGACCCGTGATTCGATACAAAATTATCCGGCATTGTTTTCGTCGTGATAACGCATTGGTGCTTTCGAACAGATGAGGACGGTGTTGCCTGGTTGTAGATAAAGAGGTGGGGTCTAGGGAATTCGACACATGGGGTAGCCTACAAACTGGGGAATTTAGAAACAATATTTTTAGTTTTAGCATGTAGCTGATACACTTTAGCCATAATATAAATACTCGCCTTACACAGGGTAGCTGCAAAGTATGGAACCAGCAGGATATTTCAAGTTATGTTCGACCGATTTTTATGACATTGTGCACGGGCCTATGGGTAATTAAAATGCGTTTTCTGGATTTTTTTTCAACTCCGTGTCAGCCCTTGTTTCCGTGATATGGGCGAAAGATGGATTTTTTTGAATTGGAAGGAGGGTCAAAAGGCACATCACTAAAAAAGATATTTTTCCCGATTTCGAAAATTTCAAAAAGTTCTGAATTTTTCCCCTGATTCGTCATTTTAAATCGTCTGCATTATGTGGCCGATCAGCATAAATACGGTTTTTCAGATACCCCACAGGAAAAAATCAAGCGGCGTCAGATCAGGGGAACATGCTGACCATTCTATCGTCCCGCGCCTACCAATCCATTTGTCTGGAAATATCTCATTCAAATATCCACGAACGTTGACTGAAAAATGGGGCGGTGCACCATCTTTCTGATACCATATCTGTTCAGAAGAATGTGTTCCCGCAAGAGCTGTAAATACTTGACCGCATTCAAATTTCTATCGATGAAAAAAGGACCAATAATGTGCTCACCGATAATACCACACCAGACGTTCATTTTCTGAGGGTGTTGTGTATGGACTTGTTCCATCCAATGTGGATATGTGTCAGACCAATATATGCAATTATGTCTATTCACATTACCATTGAGGCAAAAAGTCGCTTCATCAGAAAACGTAATCCAATTTAAGATGTTTCTATCTTCATCTACCATGTTCAAAGCGGTATCGTAAATTTCTATCCTACGATCGAAATCATCTTCGCTCAGTTCGGTAATAAGTAAATTTTGTATGGATGAAGCTTCTCCTTTTTCAAAATCTTCTGAACAGATCTTCTGCTAATATGGTAAGAGCACGCTGTTGTACGGAACACTTGGGATTCTCTTGCGTATCTAAAAGGACATTCAATTGCTTTCCTTACGCGTTGCAACACTTGGACGMCCTGTTTTTTGACGACTTTTTAAACCGCAGGTTTCATCAATGTTGCAATGTTTTAATAACTGTTTAACAAATGAATAATGAAAATTATAAAAAAAAACTGCGAAATCGTCTCATCAATTTTTATTATAACTTGGAAGGATCTACACCTAACTGTGATGAAGTAGTAGATGATGTAGGTGTAAAAATTGGGTTCTAAAATCTATTGTTTTTCGTTAGATTATGTGATCGATTGTGTAATCCAACGGAAACGCAATCGGAAAATCCGGCAGCGCTGCGCGATTTGTTTTCAACGAATGCTAATGATATGTTAATGTATTTTTGTGCTATCATTGAACTTGAAACGTTTCCATGTAGTTTTTCTCGTCTGTTGCCACAAATTAAAAATGCATTGTCTGTCCAGCTGTTTGTCTGCTGATCTCGCTCGATCTGATGAGAGGCAAATGTCGGAAGTTTTCGAAGAAAAACACATCATTTTCACTAATTAATATCTATATTCTCAAATGTACAACCAAATCTACAGCAAACTAAGAACTAACTTCGTTTTCGCTGTCATGATGCGTGGAAGCGTTGATGTCTTCGTAGTTTCTGTAGTAGATGTTCACATCTTGGACGTAGGAGTTGGGAACGTGGAACTCCGTCTCATCTATGATGCGATCAAACGGATATCCCAACGGGTAACTGTCAAAATGCCTAAATGCGGGGACTCTTGGGTAGTACTGCTGGATGTTGTCTACATGATGTGTGTCCTCGACCTGGATGGTCTTGGGAGCATTCACTGGGACCACGATGGCGTAGATTTGGAAGGTTTGCCCACCGTAAGTACCCTTGGGAAGGCGGTATCTAAAGAGGAAGAAGTACAGTTGCTAATCATTATTGTGGGCTTCAGAAGTTAAAGTAAAGCAGTAATTTATGACTTAGGCTTATAAACTATAGCATTTATCTCCACAAGTAGAAAAGGCAGTATCATAAAAGACTATTTTTATATCTTTTTGCTATTTTGGAAAAGATAAATCACTACAATGAACTTGGTGTTTCATATCATGCATTAGGAGTATATTATAGTATCCTAGTAGCAGCTTAAGTGTTATGTACACGGCCGCTCCAGGGAGTTTAACTCTTTCTAGGAATTTGCCACGAATTACACTGACAAAAAATATGTCTATCATACGATTTTAATTAAAAGACGATATTACGAAAAAAAAGCTGTAATATTTCTATTAAGTGTTATCATAAAGTCTGTTAACCTTCTAGCTTGCTTCATACAGCTGTAGTTTGAACAACATTACTGCTTGTTTTACTAAAAAACTGTAACACAAAGTGATTACAAATGATTAATCGGGTTTTGAAATATAATCTTGCTACATGCTACAGAACTAGTTGTTTGTTAAACTTATAACTGAAATCCCAAAATTTGATATCACAATTCAAACTACCTGATTAAAAATCGAATATACTTCCTTAATATAAATGTTATAGATTCTTATAGCAAAATCGTTTAAGAGATATATTTCTTTTAAAGAAGTGTTAATAAAAGCAGATTCAGAAAATATTCAAATCTCTGGAGTGCATTGTAGTGACTTATATATCTCTGGAATTGTTATGAAATTGACTATAATATATCCCTTTTCCAAAGTAGTGAATATGATCTATGATACCACTTTCGCTAGAAGACCAAGGAATGCTGCTTGTGGGGACTAATGTTGTTTATATAATTTTTCTATCTCCAATATAGCCCAAGTAAATTGAATACTTTTAAAGGTGCACTGTTTGTGAAACATTTGATATTATTTGATAGATATTGTTAAGTCTAGGAAGCTAAGTGATTTACTAGTTTCTCTATTGTAAACCTTGTCCAATGTAAAACTTTACTGATATTATTATGGTTTTTGGATGGAAATAATTTGCTTCAAAATGCGACACAAAAGTATCTGCCGAAATTAGAAACAAAGATGATTCATTGGCAATCTTGTATTTTGTTTGTAAAATAAAATATTAAACACATGATAACCTTGATCCATACAAATTTAAAAATATTATGTACTAGTCCAATTTTTTCTACAAATTATTTTATTTTTTAAAATGAATCAAATTTAGGACAGATGGTAAACGATTCGAAACATCAGAAGAGACCAGTCGGGGGTTTTTTGGAGAGATAGATCTTTTATTCGATTCGCAAATGTTACGGAATTCTTAAACAGTATTTGGATTATCAAATTGTAATAAAACTTTGTGCTTGTAGATTCATTGCTTTTAGTGTGTATTTTTTCTTCTTTCCATAGAAAAGATTTTGAAAAATTTTGTTAATTAAATGGTAAAACAATTATGAAACTGTGAAACTATGAAACTTTAATTGTGTAACGTGTTGTTTATGAATAAAATCGTGAACTATTTCATCTAAAATTACATTACGCAATTTGTTATGTATTTCTGAGTGGATTAGTTTTAAATGTTTTCCTGTCGTGTGTCAGTTTTTGATTTCCAGATCAATACAGATATTGGTGGCTTTCCTAATAGCCTTCTGACGAGTTACTTTCGCACTTAGTAGCTTATTTAAAGCTTGTTTAAAAGCTATGTAATACGGTGATAGGCCAGGTAGTTTAAAAGAGAAAAGTGTAAACCAAAAAAACATAATTTCTATTCTTTTTTTTTAAATGGAGCCGGTAACTTAAAGACCAGCGGCAACGAATTACTACCACCAAATACCATTTAACCCACTCCATTTCGTTGTCATTTTAGCAAAATTAGTCCATGCCATGTTGTCTACATTAAAATAATCAGTGGAGAGCTGTTTCGGCTTATAAGGCCTCTTCAGCACATCTATAGTTCTAATGCAACCGAAATGGAAGCCAAAAGAGTTGACTGTTCTGATGCAGATAACATGGCATAGACTGGTATTAAACACCGTCATTGGGGACCTCTGCCAGTTTTTAAACGAGCGTTTAGAGTACAGGTTCCCCACAGTGACGGACGGGTGTTAACTGTCAATAGATTTCTTTACCTCTGTGGGAAGCCGAAAGAAGCTTCACTGGCGTCAACCTGGAACTGCCCCTCGCCGTTCAAAGCTGAGCTGACCCTCTGGTAAAGTTGTTGGAACGAAATCCTGTCGGGGACGTAGGACGTAGCATCTTGAGAGTTACCTTCAATGACGTTCTTTCCTGCTTGCAAAGAGTACGAGAAGTAGTCGAAAAGGACGAAGTTCACCCTGTTCTCGTTGATGTCGATTTCGCGTCCGTGTTCGTTGTATTTGGGGCCGATGTAGACCTTCACGATGGATTCGCCTGCGGCTTCGGAGCTCACGTTGATCCTGTAGGAGAAGGGCTTGTGGTTGAGGCGCTGTTGTCTGGCCCTCACTTGGAAGTAGTTGTTGCCTTCGTATTCGTGCTCGAATTCCTGTTGTGTTACGTAGACGGCGTTGGTAATGTCGGCGTCGTAGTAGTCGAAGTAGGTCACCAGGCGGTCGAAGGAGACACTTTCGATCCTAACACCTACAAAGAAATTTTATTTTTTTATTTTCGACATATAAACAAGAATCGACGTTGATATCTTGGTGTTTTTGGGATATACCTCGACGGTTTAGGAAATCGAGTCGGCGTTTCGTCCGCTCTTATAATGAGCATCTTCACGACAGGATTTAGAACATGGCACAACTTATCCTAAGGATATTGTTCAGTGCCATACTCTATATTCTTACGCTGTAGATGCCTTTTATAAGAGTAGCCGAAACATTGAACCTATTTTCTAAACCCAAACAGACCAAGATTTCAATATGCTAAAAAATTTCTTCGTTCTTATAAAAGATACAAGATTGAGACAGACATTATAAAGGAACTTTCTGGCAAGAAGTCGGTTTTATTAACTGTCAAAACTTCTATTACCTGGATATACAAGCTCGTTGTTAGCGTATGGCTGTAAGCGGGCCTTGTAGCTCTGGAAGAACAGAACAATCTTCTTGTACAGGAGGTAGAAAGCGGGGTCTCTGAGAGAAGTCTCGAAGTGCTCGAGAGCGGAGGGATCCTCCTGGTAGGAATACCCTAGAAGATGGCGGCCGTACTCCTGCAGACCTCCGTAGTACTGAGGGTTTCTTGATTCGGGGTTTGATTCGATCAAGTCAGCCAAGATTTCGAAACCTCCAGGAGTGTAGATGTTGACTTGCTCTCCGGTGCGCTAAAAAGGTTTATAAAAGATCCGTTTTGTCCAGAAATTAGGGCTTCTTACGGTGGTGATGAATCCTGCATCGATGGCGTCTCTGATTCTTCTCTCGCGAGCCTGGACCAAAGTGTAGCTGTATCCGTATCTGCCTTCAGATGAGAACTTGTGACCGTAGTTGTAGAAGTAGTCGCTTAGTCTGACGTAGTTTGGTCTGACCGGGAAGTCTTCACCGTTGGGGTACCTCAGGGACGGTTGGTAGCCGTATCCAACCAAAGGTTGTTCGTAGTCCAGGTAAGGGATCTCCCCAAGGTCGTTGGACAAGCGTTCGAGGTAGTAGCGGGCCAATAGCTGCTGGTGGAGGAAGTAGTACCGTTCTCCTCTCCTTTCAGTCGCTCTGATGACGTAGGATTGTTCTTCCGGGAGCCAGAATGGGTAGTACAAGTTGTAGTAGAAGTATAAGGCGTTGATTCCTATGTCTTCTGTGTAGTAGGCTAATGATTGCTCGGGGTTGACCCTATGATGGTAGCTGGAGTAGTTAGCAGGGACAGTGAAACCTGTAAGAGAATTCAAGTATGATCCCATCGATCAAATTAACAAATCCAGACACCAAAAGTCAATAGAACCTTCATATATCTTCGATTGCATTCCCTAAAACGATTTGTAAAACAGAACGTATGCAAAGAAATAATGCTGAAGAAGGGCTGGAGGTTGTTGATAATGATTCTGGTATTAGTTGGAGAGGAACTAGGCCAGTTGTGCAAGAGAAAGTGGGTTATGTCCTTATAATTACCTACCGGTACGAGAACGGTTCTTCTCCAAAGAGTACGTCTTTTTGAATGGTGGAGCAATCACCTGGATACTCTTTCGAGAGACATTTACAGGGTTGTAAAGATATTGAAAAATCAATCATCAGGTGTATGAATAAGGTAGGCAAATCATTGATAACAACAAACTTAACAAATATATGCTTTCTTCCAGKAATCCGGAAAGAAACTGACACACGCAGAGCAAGATTTTTGATATAGAAGAATAGGGTTGCGAGAAGCACAGTTTCTCAGAATGAAGCTAGGAGTGCCATTAATTCCAGCAATAAGGACATCATTAGAAACAACTGCACTGAGGTAAGATACTTTTTGAAGTTAAAGCCAACAGCTTTCTTTGTTTTACGATAGACGATATTTATATACACGAGACAATTACATCTCAGTCAGGATGATGCTTATCTTCAGTAACCAATGGCGATAGCGATTTGTCTACACTAAAAGGACCCGTATTTGAAAATACCAAGTCGAGGATTCTGTCACAATCATTCATTGAACAAAATTGCATAAAGGTTGCATATATCAGCACCCCGAATACAGAAATGAGTGGATATCTTCAATGTTTCTCAGAATATTGAAGAATACACCCGGTGGAGGAATGTAAACAACAAATACATAGAAATTAATTATCCAATGACGTCAGTTAGCAGTAGCTTGAATTTAATGGACTTACCGGAGTATCCACCGGTCGTCTGTTGCTCTTGCTGTCCATGATACTGTTGTTTGAACTGCTGGGCTCTTTGGATGACCTCGGAGTTGAAGAAATAGTACGGGTACACCTCGTATATCGGTGGCAAAATGATGTTCACAGTATCAGGACGATGGATGAGGGCCACAGAGAGAGCGTACAAATAAACACCTAAAGAAAAAGCCAGTTTACTACTGAAATAGTGCTAACATCTTCTTTACCAACCTTCATTGACTTGATTGCGGACGTACACTGCGGTTCTATAGAAGGTGTCATAGTCCTTGGCGTAGTAGAATACGTTGAACAAAGCAATAGCCTGCTCAAGCTGGTAATCATCAAAAACAGAGAATACCTCTCCTCTAGGAAGAGGTCCCACTTGTTGCCAATGCAAGAACTGCCTTACTGCGGTCTCGTTCTAAAAGAAATTTCGTTTTGTGTTAAAAAACAAATGCACTGGAACACTGGTMGTCCTTACTGTGTACAAGCCAATGTTGCTTTCGATCGAGTAGCTCTTGGCGATTTCATTTTGGTCCTTGAAGTGGTAGTAGGGCTGGTTGACGTATCTGAAGAGACGGAAAATGTCTCTTTGGCGTTGTAATTGAACTTTGTCATCTATTGAAAAGAGTTGGTAGGTTTAGGAAAGACATTATTTTTATTAAAGAATCGATTTTTTAACATAATGCACACTCGCCTTTACAGAAAGTGCACCAAGACGCATTTTGAGTAAGCAAAACGATTTTTTAAGTAGTTTCAATACGAGAAAAAATGACAGAAAATCTATCTATCGACTTGAAAGAAGAGTTATAGGCCGAGGAAAACTACTGTCTCAAATATTTCGACTTAGATGGAGTATACTGCTTCCAAAATTGGAAAATTGCATAGTATATTAATAGTCCTATCAAAAAAGTACTCTATCATACTTTTCAGAAAAATCAAAGAAAGTAAAGCCCTCAACAGTATTGTCTGGTCTATTGAATATGATGTTAAATAGCACCATGCAAATGTCTACAGCTTACAAGAAGCTGTAGATGATGAGTACCTTTTACTGAAGATTGTTGAGATCCCCTTGACGTTAACATATTATCTATTTAACCTTACGTTTAAATGTTCCTTGGCCTCTTGATTTGAACAGATGAGAGCACATTTTAACGTCTGCTATAGTCAAAACAAAATCTTGCAACATTTGTCTAGCAAGGAAATACTACGGCGAACTTAGATAATTAATCATTTCCTTGATAACGACAGTTTTCATTTGCGGAGTGTTTAGTACTAATTTCAGTCTGAGACAAAACAATCGAGCGTCCTTCTTGTTACCTTGAATAATAATTTTTTTCCAATTATGAGTTTACGTTTTTTTGTGATAAAGGCTACGGTTTATTATACACTTATACGTAAAAAGTTGTGTTAGGTATTTTTCTCTTTTGCAAAATCTGTACACTAAAAACAGGAGTGGATTTCAAAGTGCGAATTGCTTATTAGAAATATATTTTGATTTTTCTAGGCGCCGAAATGAGAATTTTTGTTATATCTCGTTAAAAGGTATTTAAGAAACAAAATACTAAGAGTATCTTTTTATGTAAAAATTGAAAAAATAATGGTATAAAAAAAGTCAGTCATCATTAAAATTGTAATTTGTCCCAAACAGTCTTAGAAATATTTAAAAAGTATAAAAAATAAGAAATTAAACATTTCGAACCTAACTTTATTCAACCTAGATAATTGTTTATGAAACAGTACAGCAATCTTATTAAATTGCAGTCTCACTTTACCAAATGGTATCACTTGTTTAATGGAATTTTAAAAAAACTATTAAAAATGCGGCTAGAAAAGCTAAATTGGAAAACTAGCTGTCGGTTTTAGTAAAAGTAGTAGTTACTGAATTTTTGAATATTGTAATTACAGTCTCCGATCTTTCGAACATTTTATTATGCAATTTTCGAAAGTTGGTTTAGAATATTACTAATCCTTTCGGTTACTGCAGTTAGATAAAAAATTTTGTTAGTTTTATAAAACGTAAGAGCACATACAGCACTCTTACAGTTATAACAGCGATAAGAGGTATTATTTACATGCAGAAACTTACAGCATTACATTTAGTTCGGAAACAAGTGTTTATTGTACGAAAGAGAACGAATTTACCTTTACTTGAGTAAAATGTGAGAGCAAAATATTAGAAAATTGTTTTGAAAACCAACAACAGGTGACAGGGAATTTTACCGAACTAAAATATATTAGCGGAAATCAAAGAGTATCTTTCCAAAAAAGGTCACCTTGTGTATATTATTTTGACAGTGCCCCTCTGCATTTATCAAAGCGCTAGTGTTAATTAATGAAAATCATATAAAAAGCTAGGCAGTCAGACTATTCGATTAGAAACAACCCACGCAAAAGTTACTTGCCAGAAACATTAACCGTTAAACGCATGTTGTGTGTTTCTCAATGAATTTTACATTAACGTTCCGTATTGGAAAATATTAAATACGCTTAACAACTCTTTTCGAACTTAACAAAAAAGAAGAAACAATCTCAGGGAAGCGGAAGTCTTTTACCATTTCAAACGTAAATACAAGAGAAGGGTTGGCTACAGGCAAAACCTAATTCTTCCCTGTCTTCAAACTAATGCCATATTTTACTCCCGCCAGTTGTGGTATTAAATATTTGGTATACGCAACCTAGCACGCACTCATGCAATACTTTACGCATATCACGAAGGAATTGCTAAGAAAGGTCAGAATGAAGTAACATAATTTTTAGTTCATGATTTGAAAAACAGCAGTGACGTGAAAGATCACCTTGTGTTTATCTCAGACGGATGTTCCGGCCAAAACAAATATTTTGTTATAGTTTTTTTTATACATGCTGTTACCTACAGTCATTCAAAATTGTTTTATGCGTATAACCTATCTTTTTCCAATTAGAGGACATACTTTCCTCCTTAATGCATCCAGTCTATTCATTTCAGTGCGAGATTCATATGCGGGTCCTTGGAGGACTGTGAATCTCCGAAATAACACTAAACTACCAAATATAATAGATTTTAAGTTACTTTATGACAAAAAAGAACATTAGTTCAATTAAACCTTCATATTGCACCTTCCCCTACAACATAAGTTGAATAAGAAAATATCTTCCTTTGTTTCAATTAGTTTTTGAAAAATTTTCCAGAATACTATCTAATATGTGTCTAAATGTATAAAATTTAATTTAAAAAAATGGTAAAACATCAATAACCAAAAATCAACAATGACAACCACCTTTTATAGCTAGAACGTAGGTACTATATTGGGGTAAACACTCTTTGGTGCATTTTTAGTGAAGGCTTAATACTTAATAAATTTTAGCAATAAAAATTAAGTAAAAGTTTGTTTTAAAAGAAGTAAATAAAAAGCATAAAAGTGGAAGAATCTCGACCGATATTAAAAGAATTACAGTTTTTGTTGTATTTTTCGAATTTCCACTTTATCAAAGCTACTTTTTAAGTTTTGTACTTACTGATGGTGTAGACGTTTCTGCCCGCACTGGACCCTGTGCCAACGGGGGAAGCCGCGACAAGGGCGCACAAGCCAACCAACACTACCACTGCGATCTTCATCGTCCTGCGAGTGTGGTTGGCCATCCTTGGCTCACCTTTTTATAGCGAATTTTTACGGGTAATCTTCGTGACCCACGACCCCCTGTCCAGATGCCCCCTTGTGTCCTCTGCCTATTATTAATTATTCTTTTCGATAATATCGTACGATGAGGTTGGGCAAGACAAGATTATTGTTCCTAACGTAGTACATAGTAATTAATGTTAATTGGGGCGATGATTGTTCTTTGTGCAAGTGGAGTACGCATTGGATCGTAGTAAACACTTGTTACTACGGTTGTTGCAGTTTATCTGAATTAACTGCAGTTTTAATGAACGTACGTGGATTATGATAATGTTTAAAACGTCTACATATTTAATCAAGGTGTGTTTATGCTATTAAAGAGATTTATCTCACCAAAGAATTGTTTTCCTTTGCGAAACAAATATATTAGTAGTATATAGTATATAGAGTAGTTGTTAAAACAGTCAGTTAACAAAATATGTAATAGAAATTGCGATAATAATAGCAATAATATGTTACAAGTAAATTATTAATTTCTAAATCTATATTTTTTGTAAAAATTATGAGGTTAATACAAATAGTGCCTCCAACCTGGAATCTAACGAGTTTCGATTGGTTTTCGCATCTTTTTCTTTTGTGTTGTCTATGACTCCTAAAATAAAAGAAATTAGAATGGTTGATCATATAAAACTTTCCCTCTTCTCTAAATTAAAAGATAGGATAGACAAAGTAAAACTTTAGGATGGCAATGCCATCTGTCAGCATTACACTGACATGATGACAAAGTCTTTAGAAAGTAGTACCCGTTAAGGCAGCTAGGTGGCTTTGTCATCATGTCAGTGTAATGCTGACAGATGGCATTGCCATCCTGAATTCTTATTTTCATCATACCATTGCTTTGGTATATAAGCAAAACCAGTTCTATGCCGTGCTGTCTAAACTAGACCTAAACTGCACTGATGAGCTGTAATGACAGCGAAATAGATCTATCTGCAGTTGGTTGAGATGTAGACAGCACAGCATAGACATGCATTTTAATAGGATAGACAAATTCGATTTTCATGATATTGTTTACCTCATAAGTTGTATTGACTGCCAAAAAGTACATATGGGTCAGACTAAACAAACTCTAAAACAAAAAATTACTTTACATAAAAGTGACGTTAAGCTTAGACCTGAGAGAGGTGCTCTGGCTCAACATGTTACAGAATTGGGATATACTATTGATTTAAATAATCCCAAAGTCTTAGCAAAGAAAAATAATTACATTTTGGTTTGAAGGCTTCCGTGGTTGTTGTCGATGACATGTTGTTTTCCGGGCTGGTTCCCACGTTGGTTATTAGACCTTGACGTTTCGACACTCATGTCGGTGTCTTCCTCAGAAGAGAGTTTCAGAGCTACTTCTGAGGAAGACACCGACATGAGTGTCGAAACGTCAAGGTCTAATAACCAAGGTGGGAACCAGCCCGGAAAACAACATGTCAAAAATAATTACAAAAAAAACTTTTCATGGAGATGAGCCATATCTATGTCTGAAATGATACTATTAAAAATCAGACCTCTATCTACCTCTTCTATTTAGTCTCACATGTATGACCACAGTTTCGGTCCCTGTAGCTTGTTTTTTGTAAAATTAATTTATCTTTTGTCAATTTTTTTGACGCCTGGCAAATTTTACTTACCTGCACCTGTCCTGTTTGTTTTGGGAGTGGTGTGTTTTTTTGCTGATGTCTTTTGCCTGATGTTTTGTGTCTGATGTTGGTAACGGGGCTTGTTTGCTACCTTTTTAGCATTTGTATGAAGTAATAATAATAATTGTTACCATTCCGCTTTGACAACTTTTACGTCTTATGATCGGTTTTTTTGCTGTTAAGTTGTTCTTTTATTATTTTAATGTTGTATCACATTGGTTTCCTATTTGTCCTTGTTAGTTGTTAGAAGGGAAACTAATTTTTTGTCCGTCTTTACAATATATCAGACGAATATAAATCATGTTTAGAAATTTTTATGTGTAATTTCCAATGGTTTTAAAATAGTTTTTACACATACTATCGCGTGCTACAATTATTGCATTTGAGATTGTGCAAGAAAATAGTGGAATATTTTGAGATGAGGTACATGGAGCACTGTATTTTTTAAATACCCTGATTTTGCCTGGTAGTATGGGGTAAGGAATGTGCAGTTTTGACGATTCAAACCTACTTTCTATCCCCATGGTTGCTTTCCAATTTGAATCGGCCTGTATATTATAATGGTTATATCATCTGCATATCATTTATACCGAATAGTTAATTAATACATATGTAAGTTGAAAAAGATAGTTCCTAAAACGTTTTTTTTACTCATTGCATTATTCTAATACGCATATATAGCGTTTGAACATCCAATATGTACTAATAATATAACTAATATAACTTACGAATCTGGTATAATTATCTATTTTTCGAAATAATACCCATTATTTTTTAACAACAGATAGTACATACAAGGTGTCCAGAAATTACAATGACAACGCTTCAAAGTTTGACAGAAAAATTATCGTACTTTAACGAATTTTTGCAGTTGACTGTGATTCAGTAAGACAAACTGTTTGTGATAAATTTGACAAATTTCACAAACCGGAAGTTGTATTTTTCGTGTCCGGAAAAGCAGTTCAAGTAATTCTTGCCTCCTTAAAAATTTTTCTAAAGTTAACAATTTCTGATAAAATAAATCTTCGAAATCATCACATTACCTGCTAGCAGGCGTACTGCGCAAAGATATCAGTGGTCCGAGTTCTGATAGTTGGCCGTGAGAAAAAGTATGTAGTGAAACATTAATTCACTGATTTAATTTATAAGTTTGCTCTTTATTTGTCTTGCTTGTTTTTGTTGTTACTACTTTAGCCAATATCAGATGCAGGTTCACAACCTGAAAAATTGTAATTCATAATCTAAGCAAGTCAAAAAAGTACTAACTACAAAAACAAAACAAACAGATAATGAACAGATTAAAATTAAAATTAATTCAGTTTCAAAAATTTACATTTTTTTCTCACCACTGCCTAGCAGGTATTGTCCATTCGAAAAAAAATTTTTTATTTAGAATTCGTTGTCTTTAGACAAGTTTTCAAAGATAAGTATAAACAACTGCCTTCTTGTAAAAATGCAATAACTTTTCAATACTTTTGCAGCCACAACTTTATTTAGATGAAACTGCTGTATGTACAGTCGGCATAATAAAAATAATAATAGGCTATGTATAGCAACCAAATTACATGTATGCTGTGGTATATAAGCTGTCACTTTAAGCGCACCTATTTACAACAAAAAAGTAGATAAGGAAATATTAGAACGAAATTGGAAGCTGAAGGCATAGCAAAGTAAAATTGTATTTAACAATAGAACTTTCACTTTTTTCAGTTTTTCAGTTATCAAATACTTGCAATCTGTTTCTAAACTAGCATTTCATATCTCAACGGATGACATCACATCTGGTTTGGTCTGTTTATGGCCCACGACGTGCTTGTCTTGCTCTGTGTGATTACGGACAAATACAAACATCTGTTCTGCCAATTAGCAAGCGCTATCAGTTTATTATAAAATTAATGCTAAAAATGCTGGTCATCCAGTGGTGTCAACGGATTCTTATCGCACTGGAAAAGTTCAAGAGCAATGCCACCGCACTGCGACAAACCTGATTGAAAAAGGATTTTTTAACAATAGCTGAAGTTCAGTATGTCAGAATTCGACATAATTAACGAAAGATAACGATTTCTATACTTAAACATTAAAGATAGTTAAGTTTTTCGAACCAGCACCAATTCGACAGTACCTATAATGAACCAATTTTGGATTGCATTTGGCCCTAACCTCTCCCATTGCCAAATCGTGGTGATAAAATACACCTTCGCTGGAAATGTGCAATGTTTCCGCGATTTGTGTGAGCCTAATTCATCGATCGAATAAATATTTTCCGCAGTCGTCAAGAAATTGGTCTTCCTGAGCAGTGATTATCTTTGACATCCTCTTTTAAATTCCACAACCCATTTTTTTAATAGTGGTATATGAAGGTCTCCACGATATCAGCAAAAGGTTCTTTGCCCGCTGACCCTTTCAAAAATAAATACTTAACAACTGACCAAAACTCGTTTCTACCAAAATTTAGCTTTTTTTAGGCAGGGCGTCATCAAAAACTCAATTTTGTTATAATTATTGAACTATTGCATTCCAAACTTTGACATCTTCTATATAGAATATTATAGCTGTTATCTTAGCATCAAAATTAAATTTTGTTGACTGAAAAGTAGATTAGCCAACTGCATGTCAATATCTCTTCACAAAGATCTTTTTCAAGTAATCAGCTGGAGAACAGCATGCTTTGATAGTGTTTTTACTGGACCTTTTTGTCGCTTGTCTCTACTAACTATAGTCGCGAGGCCTTGTGAAACAAGAACTCGTCAGGTTTGCAATTTTCAACGAATCTCTGTTGTAATTTACGCCACTGTCTGTGGTTGGTTTCGGATGGTAATCAAGGTAATCTTGATTACCATTCTGTTGCCTGCACCACACTGATGAGCCGCAACACGGCGAAACAGTAGCAAGATGTGTTCGCTTGAAATCGAAGGATACAACCCACTCGTTGCCAATGCAACCACCAGAAAGACGACAAAAGTTACCAAGATGATGTTCTAATTAATAGCGGTAAGTACAAAATGGGCAATATTAATTGTACAGACAAGTAGGWATATAGCAAAGGCTTTAAATATTACTATTTTCAGCTCAAAATCGACATACCTATGTATTTAGAGTTGCAGATTCCAAAAAAGTGCTTAGTAATGACCCAAAACATAAAATTAGCGTAATCGGAGACCATAAAGTTCTAAGGTGAAAAAAGAACAGATGGGTTTAGTCTCTGTTTTTTCGCAGTTTTCGGTGGAAATTATCTTTGGCTCAAAATCGGCATACTGGTGTATTTTGAGCTACAGATTCCAAAAATGCAGTCAGAAATGAGCTAGGACGTCCGGAAATTTATTTTTCACAAAATGAATCTAATACTCTAGGTCACTTTTCAGACGAACCGTTGTAGCTAGAGACCAACTGATACCACCCCTAAATGCAGCAGGTCCACATTAGTAAATGAACATAAAATTAGCGCAATCGGAGACCATCAAGTTTCAAGGTGAAAAAAGAGCAAAGGGGTTAGTCTTTGCTTTTTCGCAGTTTTCGGTGGAAATTATTTTTGGCTCAAAATCGGCATACTGGTGTATTTTGAGCTCCAGATTCCAAAAATGCAGTCAGAAATGAGCTAGGACGTCCGGAAATTTATTTTTCACAAATGAATCTAATACTCTAGGTCACTTTTCAGACGAACCGTTGTAGCTAGAGACCAACTGATACCACCCCGAAATGCAGCAGGTCCACATTAGTAAATGAACATAAAATTAGCGCAATCGGAGACCATCAAGTTTCAAGGTGAAAAAAGAGCAAAGGGGTTAGTCTTTGCTTTTTCGCAGTTTTCGGTGGAAATTATTTTTGGCTCAAAATCGGCATACTGGTGTATTTTGAGCTCCAGATTCAAAAAATGCAGTCAGAAATGAGCTAGGACGTCCGGAAATTTATTTTTCACAATATGAATCTAATACTCTAGGTCACTTTTCAGACGAACCGTTGTAGCTAGAGACCAACTGATACCACCCCGAAATGCAGCAGGTCCACATTAGTAAATGAACATAAAATTAGCGCAATCGGAGACCATCAAGTTTCAAGGTGAAAAAAGAGCAAAGGGGTTAGTCTTTGCTTTTTCGCAGTTTTCGGTGGAAATTATTTTTGGCTCAAAATCGGCATACTGGTGTATTTTGAGCTCCAGATTCCAAAAATGCAGTCAGAAATGAGCTAGGACGTCCGGAAATTTATTTTTCACAAAATGAATCTAATACTCTAGGTCACTTTTCAGACGAACCGTTGTAGCTAGAGACCAACTGATACCACCCCGAAATGCAGCAGGTCCACATTAGTAAATGAACATAAAATTAGCGCAATCGGAGACCATCAAGTTTCAAGGTGAAAAAAGAGCAAAGGGGTTAGTCTTTGCTTTTTCGCAGTTTTCGGTGGAAATTATTTTTGGCTCAAAATCGGCATACTGGTGTATTTTGAGCTCCAGATTCCAAAAATGCAGTCAGAAATGAGCTAGGACGTCCGGAAATTTATTTTTCACAAAATGAATCTAATACTCTAGGTCACTTTTCAGACGAACCGTTGTAGCTAGAGACCAACTGATACCACCCCGAAATGCAGCAGGTCCACATTAGTAAATGAACATAAAATTAGCGCAATCGGAGACCATCAAGTTTCAAGGTGAAAAAAGAGCAAAGGGGTTAGTCTTTGCTTTTTCGCAGTTTTCGGTGGAAATTATTTTTGGCTCAAAATCGGCATACTGGTGTATTTTGAGCTCCAGATTCCAAAAATGCAGTCAGAAATGAGCTAGGACGTCCGGAAATTTATTTTTCACAAAATGAATCTAATACTCTAGGTCACTTTTCAGACGAACCGTTGTAGCTAGAGACCAACTGATACCACCCCGAAATGCAGCAGGTCCACATTAGTAAATGAACATAAAATTAGCGCAATCGGAGACCATCAAGTTTCAAGGTGAAAAAAGAGCAAAGGGGTTAGTCTTTGCTTTTTCGCAGTTTTCGGTGGAAATTATCTTTGGCTCAAAATCGGCATACTGGTGTATTTTGAGCTCCAGATTCCAAAAATGCAGTCAGAAATGAGCTAGGACGTCCGGAAATTTATTTTTCACAAAATGAATCTAATACTCTAGGTCACTTTTCAGACGAACCGTTGTAGCTAGAGACCAACTGATACCACCCCGAAATGCAGCAGGTCCACATTAGTAAATGAACATAAAATTAGCGCAATCGGAGACCATCAAGTTTCAAGGTGAAAAAAGAGCAAAGGGGTTAGTCTTTGCTTTTTCGCAGTTTTCGGTGGAAATTATTTTTGGCTCAAAATCGGCATACTGGTGTATTTTGAGCTCCAGATTCCAAAAATGCAGTCAGAAATGAGCTAGGACGTCCGGAAATTTATTTTTCACAAAATGAATCTAATACTCTAGGTCACTTTTCAGACGAACCGTTGTAGCTAGAGACCAACTGATACCACCCCGAAATGCAGCAGGTCCACATTAGTAAATGAACATAAAATTAGCGCAATCGGAGACCATCAAGTTTCAAGGTGAAAAAAGAGCAAAGGGGTTAGTCTTTGCTTTTTCGCAGTTTTCGGTGGAAATTATTTTTGGCTCAAAATCGGCATACTGGTGTATTTTGAGCTCCAGATTCCAAAAATGCAGTCAGAAATGAGCTAGGACGTCCGGAAATTTATTTTTCACAAAATGAATCTAATACTCTAGGTCACTTTTCAGACGAACCGTTGTAGCTAGAGACCAACTGATACCACCCCGAAATGCAGCAGGTCCACATTAGTAAATGAACATAAAATTAGCGCAATCGGAGACCATCAAGTTTCAAGGTGAAAAAAGAGCAAAGGGGTTAGTCTTTGCTTTTTCGCAGTTTTCGGTGGAAATTATTTTTGGCTCAAAATCGGCATACTGGTGTATTTTGAGCTCCAGATTCCAAAAATGCAGTCAGAAATGAGCTAGGACGTCCGGAAATTTATTTTTCACAAAATGAATCTAATACTCTAGGTCACTTTTCAGACGAACCGTTGTAGCTAGAGACCAACTGATACCACCCCGAAATGCAGCAGGTCCACATTAGTAAATGAACATAAAATTAGCGCAATCGGAGACCATCAAGTTTCAAGGTGAAAAAAGAGCAAAGGGGTTAGTCTTTGCTTTTTCGCAGTTTTCGGTGGAAATTATTTTTGGCTCAAAATCGGCATACTGGTGTATTTTGAGCTCCAGATTCCAAAAATGCAGTCAGAAATGAGCTAGGACGTCCGGAAATTTATTTTTCACAAAATGAATCTAATACTCTAGGTCACTTTTCAGACGAACCGTTGTAGCTAGAGACCAACTGATACCACCCCGAAATGCAGCAGGTCCACATTAGTAAATGAACATAAAATTAGCGCAATCGGAGACCATCAAGTTTCAAGGTGAAAAAAGAGCAAAGGGGTTAGTCTTTGCTTTTTCGCAGTTTTCGGTGGAAATTATTTTTGGCTCAAAATCGGCATACTGGTGTATTTTGAGCTCCAGATTCCAAAAATGCAGTCAGAAATGAGCTAGGACGTCCGGAAATTTATTTTTCACAAAATGAATCTAATACTCTAGGTCACTTTTCAGACGAACCGTTGTAGCTAGAGACCAACTGATACCACCCCGAAATGCAGCAGGTCCACATTAGTAAATGAACATAAAATTAGCGCAATCGGAGACCATCAAGTTTCAAGGTGAAAAAAGAGCAAAGGGGTTAGTCTTTGCTTTTTCGCAGTTTTCGGTGGAAATTATCTTTGGCTCAAAATCGGCATACTGGTGTATTTTGAGCTCCAGATTCCAAAAATGCAGTCAGAAATGAGCTAGGACGTCCGGAAATTTATTTTTCACAAAATGAATCTAATACTCTAGGTCACTTTTCAGACGAACCGTTGTAGCTAGAGACCAACTGATACCACCCCGAAATGCAGCAGGTCCACATTAGTAAATGAACATAAAATTAGCGCAATCGGAGACCATCAAGTTTCAAGGTGAAAAAAGAGCAAAGGGGTTAGTCTTTGCTTTTTCGCAGTTTTCGGTGGAAATTATTTTTGGCTCAAAATCGGCATACTGGTGTATTTTGAGCTCCAGATTCCAAAAATGCAGTCAGAAATGAGCTAGGACGTCCGGAAATTTATTTTTCACAAAATGAATCTAATACTCTAGGTCACTTTTCAGACGAACCGTTGTAGCTAGAGACCAACTGATACCACCCCGAAATGCAGCAGGTCCACATTAGTAAATGAACATAAAATTAGCGCAATCGGAGACCATCAAGTTTCAAGGTGAAAAAAGAGCAAAGGGGTTAGTCTTTGCTTTTTCGCAGTTTTCGGTGGAAATTATTTTGGCTCAAAATCGGCATACTGGTGTATTTTGAGCTCCAGATTCCAAAAATGCAGTCAGAAATGAGCTAGGACGTCCGGAAATTTATTTTTCACAAAATGAATCTAATACTCTAGGTCACTTTTCAGACGAACCGTTGTAGCTAGAGACCAACTGATACCACCCCGAAATGCAGCAGGTCCACATTAGTAAATGAACATAAAATTAGCGCAATCGGAGACCATCAAGTTTCAAGGTGAAAAAAGAGCAAAGGGGTTAGTCTTTGCTTTTTCGCAGTTTTCGGTGGAAATTATTTTTGGCTCAAAATCGGCATACTGGTGTATTTTGAGCTCCAGATTCCAAAAATGCAGTCAGAAATGAGCTAGGACGTCCGGAAATTTATTTTTCACAAAATGAATCTAATACTCTAGGTCACTTTTCAGACGAACCGTTGTAGCTAGAGACCAACTGATACCACCCCGAAATGCAGCAGGTCCACATTAGTAAATGAACATAAAATTAGCGCAATCGGAGACCATCAAGTTTCAAGGTGAAAAAAGAGCAAAGGGGTTAGTCTTTGCTTTTTCGCAGTTTTCGGTGGAAATTATTTTTGGCTCAAAATCGGCATACTGGTGTATTTTGAGCTCCAGATTCCAAAAAATGCAGTCAGAAATGAGCTAGGACGTCCGGAAATTTTATTTTTCACAAAAATGAATCTAATACTCTAGGTCACTTTTTCAGACGAACCGTTTGTAGCTAGAGACCAACTGATACCACCCCGAAATGCAGCAGGTCCACATTAGTAAATGAACATAAAATTAGCGCAATCGGAGACCATCAAGTTTCAAGGTGAAAAAAGAGCAAGGGGTTAGTCTTTGCTTTTTCGCAGTTTTCGGTGGAAATTATTTTTGGCTCAAAATGGCATACTGGTGTATTTTGAGCTCCAGATTCCAAAATGCAGTCAGAAATGAGCTAGGACGTGCCGGAAATTTATTTTTCACAAAATGAATCTAATACTCTAGGTCACTTTTCAGACGAACCGTTGTAGCTGAGACAACTGATACCACCCGAATGCAGCAGGTCAATTAGTAAATGAACATAAAATTAGCGCAATCGGAGACCATCAAGTTTCAAGGTGAAAAAAGAGCAAAGGGGTTAGTCT